>CM053505.1:61419283-62012642 GCA_028627145.1 Eidolon dupreanum | reverse complement strand
ACCAAGTCTCTCAAGTAGTAAACACATCAACACTTCGTGCAGCATTCACAGTGCCCCAAAGTCAGTGAGACTGATGGACCACACACCTTAGAAAGCAGTAAGTGGGCAGTTTTAGAAGTTCCAAGTCTTGAGTCAAATAAGAGCCAAGGCCAAACATGGCTTTCAAAATGTGCTGTGCTGAGAGGAAGAAATGGCTCTGCAAGGAAGATTATGAATGCTCGACCCACACATAAGGCTTATGGTTTAAATATCACCAGAATAGGCATTTATTTTCCCTGCCATATGATCTCTAAATTTTCAGAGCCCTACAATCTCCAATGCTATTAAGAGCCTAGTCCTGAAATGGCCCTTCCTACTGTCAGGCCTAACCTGCACAGGAGAGCCACTGCTGAATTTCTTAATGGTGCTGGTGTCCCTCTACCCAGCTTGTTCCTCATCCTTGGTGCATGGTGTATCCTGTGCCTTTTTTTTTTTTTTTTGAGCTGTCCAGCCTTGTTCACTATATCTACTCTTATGTTCACTTCTGAATCTTTTATCCATTCTTCCACTACTGCCAGAATAGTACTGGCATTTTGACCTCACCTAGTGTGGATCTCCACTTTCTATACTTCTAGGAGCTATCCTAGTAGAGAGTTTCCACCATCTCTTATGGTCTTTGCTAGGGTTATTAAATACTATATTCCAGGAGAGTGTTCCCATGTTGATAAACTCCCCTTTACCCAAATTCCATTGATCAAGCACTTTTAGAATTTAATTTCACGTGAACTCTTCCAGCTCTTGCCAATCCATGTGGCTAGATCCTACAGCTCCTGGGGTGTCAGTGACTTTCCTCTTTTATCGGGCCTAGGATGTTTATGCTGTGCCTTAACCCTTGTTATAGGCCTAGTGGTCGGGAGAGGAAATGAGTGCATATATTGTCATGTGGGAGAGAAGCTCTGTATCATCTCTATATCATCTCTGTATCATCTCTGTATCATCTCTGTATCATCTGGGGTACTATCATTAGGAAAGTCAGGCCAGTTCTTTAGGCTCAGGGAGTTTAGGGAAATCTAGAGAATAAAGATATTGGTGGCATCAATCTAGATATCCCCAAATCATGTGTCAGGATCTTATTCTTTCCCAAGAAGCATCCTGATTTTGGCATAGCAAACCTAACTTCATTGAGAGTTTAATCTTCTTTGGAGCTCAATAACCACAAAATTCTATGTGTCTTATAACTCTGCGTCCCGCGTATTTCTCAAACATTTGATACATCACACCAGATTATACTTTTCCTTCTATCAGTATACCATTCACTACCTGGTGAAGGTCTTAACAATAATAGGACTGCCACCTTGTGGCAGGGGGCTATCTATGCTCCACCTACCCTCTATAATATGGCCCCCATTGCCAGATGTTCAATGAGTAATCTAGCTCCCAAATCCCATCTAAGTGATGAATTTCTTAGATAACTCTCAGTTTCAAGTGTCATAATTTGAGTTCCCCAGGAAGCTGACTCTAAGACAGAATGTAGCATTCGGGATGCTTGTTAAGAGGTGTCTTTCAGATTAACACCTATGGAAGGAAGCAGGTATGGGCAGAGGGAGGAGTTGAACTCCATTACAAGCCCAACATTATCCTCAGCCAATCCCACAGAGAGATCTGGAGTTGGAACTTTCAGAATTGTGCTAAGTTGGACTGAGATGGCCAAGCTGTTATATTCTTTCTTTGCTCAGTCACTTGGGGCTGCCCTAGAATACCTTATGGCCTTAAGTGTGGCAACAATCTGTACCTAAGGCAATCCCTGAAGGGGCTAACTGCTGAAGGCAGCTTGCCAACAATTCTCTTAGCAGCTCAGCCAAAAAGTTCTTTATTGAAATGGGAGATGGGCTGGCACATCACAGTATCCACTACAGACACTAACTCTTTATTCTAAAAATTGTCAATTAAAAGTAAAAAATTAAGGAGCTCCCAGTCAAGATGGTGTAGTAAGAAAATGCTGTACTCGCCTCCTACCAGGCCACATCAAAATTACAACTAATCTATAGAACTACCATCATTGAGAACCTCCTGAAGTCTGGTTGAATGGCAGTCCTATAACTAAGGATATAAGAAGAAGCCAAATAGAGACTGATAGGATGGTGGAGATGTGGAATGGGTTGGTCCCACACCTGTGTGTGGAAGTTAAAAATTGAGAGGACTATCATGGCTGTGGACTATCATGGTCCCTCCTGAGGAGTGAAGGGACCCAGCTCCATATCAGATATTCCATCCCAAGGTTCCAGTGCCTGGAAGATATGATTCCATAACTTCTGGCTGTGAAAAACCACAGTGGAGATTGTGGCTAAGGAGACAGAGGGAGGCTGGAGTCCCAGGCATTCCTCTTAAGGGGCCTGTGCATGGACTTACTCGCTGATGGACTAACTTGCTCTGAGCTCTAGCACTGAGGCAGCACCTCAAGAAGCACCAGATTCATACAGAGAGGAGCTAAATTGTGTGGCTTCAAGGTGAGGGCTGGAGTGGCAGCTTTCTCCCAGATAGAAGTACCGGCAGAAGCCATTGTTCATTTAAGCCCTCCCCGCCTCAGCCTGTACATGCAGGTAGACACCAGGTTGAGTCTCCATCAACCTAGCTAACATCATTTGCCCTTCCCTAGTAACCCGCTGAGACCCTGCCGCACCCAACTTAAGGGCCCACCCAAGCCATTTCCAGTGGCTTTTCCATAAAAACAGCCCATCTTGGCTCATGCTGCGGACTTTCTTAAAAATCTCTCAGGGGTTCACAAACCTCAAGCAAGCAGCATTTGGCCTTAGTGTGCTTTGTACCTCTTGATAAGCAGCCCCTAGCCCAGCACTAGTGGCAGCCAACCTCAGTGCGCAGCTTAGCCTCTCCCAGGCACCTCCAAGCCCAACACAGGTGGTAACCATCTGCAAACCACTTTGTAGCTCATACCAAGTAGCCCTTGGCCTGCATCAGAGCTCCTCCCAAGAGAGGCCCCAGAACCAACACACCAGTGGCTAGCTTTGGAACACACCAGAGCAGCAAACAACTACCCCCACAAGTGACACACCCACAGGACATATTAGGCAGGTAATAAAATCCCACTAAAGTGAATCCTGCTCCATAATGTAAACCCCTGCACAACAGCTTCACTACTATAGTCACAGCATTCAAGGGTCAACTAAAACAGGAGGGCACGCACAACCCATACAAGGGACATATGTGGAGCACCCGGCTCAGGTGGCCAGAAAGACTGTATCACCGTGCCTCACAGGACACCTACTACATAAGCCCACTCTCCTTAGAACAGGAGACATAGCAGCTCTACCTAATATACAGAAACAAACACAGGGAGGCAGCCAAAATGGGGAGACAAAGAAACATGTCTTAAATGAGAAACCAGTACAAAACTCCAGAAAAAGAACTAAACAAAACAGAGACAAGCAATCTACCAGAGTTCAAAACACTGGTTATAAGGAAGCTCAATGATCTCAGAACTTCAACAAAGAGATAAGAAACAAAAAAATAACCAATCAGAAATGAAAAATAGAATAACTGAAATGAAGCATACATTAGAAGAAATCAACAGTAGATTAGATGAAGCAGAGGATCGAATCAGCGATTTGGAAAATAAGGTAGCAGAAAACACCCAATCAGAACAGCAACAAGAAAAAATAATCTAAAAAAAATCAGGATAGTTTAAGGGGCCTCTGGGACACCATCAAGCATATAACATTTGTGTCATAGGGGTACCAGAAAGAGAAGAGAGAGAGCAAAGAATTGAAAACCTATTTGAACAAATAATGAGGAAAAGCTTCCCTAACCTCATGAAGGAAATAGGCATACAAACCCAGGAAGCACAGAGTCCCAAACAAGATGAAGCCAAAGAGGCCCACACCAAGACACATTATCATGAAAATGCCAAAGGTTAAAGACAAAGAGAGAATCTTAAAAGCAGCAAGAGAAAAACAGTTACCTTCAAGAGAGCTCCCATAAGACTGTCAGCTGATTTCTCGACGGAAATTTTGCAGGCCAGAACAGATTGGCAGGAAATATTCAAAGTGATGAAAAGAAAGGACCTACACCAAGATTACCCAGCAAAGCTATCATTTAGAATCAAAGGACAGATAAAGAGCTTCCCAGAAAAGAAAAAGCTAAAGGCATTCATCACCACCAAACTGGTATTACAAGAAATGTTAAAGAGACTTCTTTAAGAAGAAGAAAAAAGAAAAAAGGATAAAAAATATGAATAATAAAGTGGCAATAACTACATATCTATTAAGAATTACTTTAAATGTAAATGAATTAATACTTCAATCAAATAACATAGGATGACCGAACAGATAAGAAAACAAGGCCCCTATTGCAGCATTATTTACAGTAGGAAAGATATGGAAGCAACCTAAGCATCCATCAATAGATGAATGGATAAAGAAGAAATGGTACATATATATAATGGAATATTACTCAGCCATAAAAAGAACAAAATTTTGCCAACTGTAACAATATGGATGGAACTGAAGGGTATTATGCTAAGTGAAATAAGTCAGACAGAAAAATAATGCCATACGATTTCATTTATACGTGGAATCAGAAGAACAAAATAAATGAACAAACAAAACAGAAATAAACTCATAGATACAGAGAACATTTTGATGGTTGTCAAATGGGAGGAAGTTTGGGGGGACAGGTGAAAATGTGGAAGGCTATTAAGAAGTACAAATTGGTAGTTAAAAAATAGACATGAGGATGTAAAATACAGCATAAGGAATATAGTCGATAATATTGTAATAACTATGTATGGAGTCAGATGGGCACTAGATTTATTGAGGTGATTACTTCATAAGTTTTATAAGTGTTTAATTATTATATTGTGCACCTGGAACTAATATAAAATTATATGTCAACTTTAATTGAAAAATAAAAATTATTTTAAAAATAAAATAAATAAAAGTAAAGAATTAAGCATTTATCCTGCCCTTCCTGTACAAATTGTATTTCAAAGTAATCAAATAGCCCTGGTTAATGAGAGTAAGTTCTATACAGAAGGATCCAGTTAATCAGTTACAAGAAATGATGGAATTAGACTATCATCATTTTGTAACCCCAATAAATTATTTCAGATAATCAACATCAATTGATGAAACCAGTTAAAGATTGATTTGAAACTTTATATATTCATTCCTTGTTTTATTGTGCCTCACTTTATTTGCAGATACTGTGTTATTTTGAAGCATTGTGGCAACTGTGCCTCAAGCAAGTCTGTTGGTGCCATTTTTCCAACAGTATCTGCTCACTTCAAGTCTCTGTGTAATATTTTGGTAATTCTCACAATATTTCAAACTTTTTCATTATTATTATATTTGTTATGGTGATCTGTGATCAACGGTCTTTGATATTACTATTGTAATTGTTTTGAGACACCACAAACTATGCCCATATAAATGTGTGTGTTCTGAATGATCCACTGACTAGCTGTTCCTCCATCTCTCTCTCTCTCTCTCTCTCTCTCTCTCTCTCTCTCTCTCTCTCTCTCTCTCCTTCAGCCTCTCTGTCCCATGAGATACAACAATATTGAAATTAGGCCAAATTATAAGCCTCTACATGTTCAAGTGAAAGAAAGTTGCATGTCTCTCACTTTAAGTCAAAATCTAGAAATGATTAAGTTTAATAAGAAAGGTATGTCAAAAGTCAAGATAGACCCAAAGCTATGCCTTTTGCACCAAACAGTTAGCCAAGTTATGAATGCAAAGAAAAAGTTTTTGAAGGATATTAAAAGTACTACTTCTGTGAACACACAAATGATAAGAAAGGGAAATCGTCTTTTTGCTGATATGGAGAAAGTGTTAGTGGTCTGGACAGGAGATCAAACCAGCCATAGCATTCCCTTAATCCAAAGCCTGATCCAGAGTAAGGCCCTAACTCTGTTCAATTCTACAAAGTCTGAGAGAGGTGAGAAAACTGAGGAAGAAAATTTTGAAAGTAGCAGAGGTCAGTTCATGAGGTTTAAGGAAAGAAGTCTTCTTCATAACATAGAAGTTCAAGGTGAAGCAGCAAGTGCTAATATAGAAGCTGCAGCAAGTTATCTAGAAGATCTAGATAAGATAATTAATGAAAGTGGCTACACTAAACAGATTTTCAACATAGTACAGATTTAGGTTGAAAGAACGTGCCTTCTAGGGCTTTCATAGCTAGAAAGAAGTCAATGCCTGGCTTCAAAACTTAAAAGGACAGGCTGACTCTCTCATTAGGAGCTAATGCAGCTGATAACTTTAAGTTGAAGCCAATGTTCATTTACCATTTCAAAAATCCTTGGGCCCTTAAGTATTATGCTGAATCTATTCTGCCTGTGCTCTATAAATAAAACAACAAAGCCTAAATGACAGCGCATCTTCTTACAACATGGTTTACTTAATATTTTAAGCCCACTTGAGACCTACTGCTTAGAAAAAAAAGATTCTTTTCAAAATATTACTGCTTGTTGATAATGGACGCGGTCAACAAGAGCTCTGATGGAGAGATGTACAATGTGATTAATGTTATTTTCATGCCTGCTCACACAACATCCATTCTGCAGCCCATGGATAGAGGAGGAATTTCTACTTTCAGTTCTTATTATTTAAGAAATACATCTCGTAAGGCTATCATTTCCATAGATGGTGATTCCTCTGATGGATCTGGGCAAAGTACATTGAAAACCTTCTGTAGATGATTCACTCTACTATATGCCATTAAGAACATCTGTTATTCATGGGAAGTAGTCAAAATATCGACAATAACAGGAGTTTGGAAGAAGTTGATTCCTACCTTCATGGATGGCTTGGAGGAATTCAAGACTTCAGTGGAGGAAGTAACTGCTGATGTGGTGGAAATACCAAGAGAACTAGAATTATAAGTGGAGCCTCAATATATGACAAAATTGCTGCAATCTCAGGATAAAACTTTAACAGATGAGATGTTGCTTCTTATGGATGAGCAAATAAACTGGTTTTTTGAGATGGAATCTACTCTTGGTGAAGATGTTGTGAAGACTGTTGAAATGACAACACAGAATTTAGAATATTACATGAACTTTTTTGATAAAGCAGCTGCAGGATTGGAGAGGACTGACTTCAATTTTGAAAGAAATTCTATTGTGGGTAAAAATGCTATTAAAGAGCATCATATGCTACAGATAAATTATTCCTGAAAGGAAGAGTTAATTGATGCAGCAAACTTTATTGTGGTTTATTTTTAAGGAATTGCCACAGCCACGTCTTCTTTCAGCAACTATCACCCTGATCAGTCAGCAGCCATCAACATCAAGGCAAGATCCTCCACCAGCAAAAAGATTATGACTTGGTGAAGCCTCAGATGAAAGTTAGCATCTTTTAGCAATAAAGCATTTTTATTTTTAAATACTTTTTAAATATTTCCATTACAGTTAGCATACAATATTATACCAGTTTCAGGTATACAACACAGAGATTAGACATTTGTATCAATAAAGTATTTTAAAATTAAGGTGTGTGCATTTTTTTAGACATAATGTTTTACATACTTAACATGACAATATAGTGTAAACATAATTTTTATATGCACTGGAAAACCAACAAATTCTTGTGACTCACTTTATTGTGATATTCACTTTACTGGGATGGTCTGGAACTGAACCCATAATATCTCCAAGGTGTGCCTGTAGTGGAACATTCAGACTAGGTCCACCTGAATTCACTGATCAACCTGAACATCACTAAGTGTTGAACAGCATGTACCTCCTGATGTGATGCAATAGGAAGTATACAGCACCATCTATGAGCATTCCTGCTTAAAACAAACAAACAAACAAACAAACAAACAAACAAAAAACGTTGTACTAGTATCTAATGAAGGCTTTAGAGCCAACTTATGGTTTCTAGTTAGGTTATACTTATTCCTCTAAAAGAAGAGCAAGCTAAGTGACAACACAAAGATGCAAACAGAAAATGAGAATGTAAGCATTCAACAGTACAAGTGACCTGATTTCTTCGACAACTCAATAGCATGAAAAAGATAGAAGAGGGAGACTGTTTTAAAGTAGATTGAAGACACATATCCAAGTGCAATGTGTGCATCTTATTTTGATCTAGGTTTAAACAAATTGAATGTAAGAAGGTATTTTTTGAGATAGCTGAGGAAATCAGAATATGGACTAGGTGTTAGGGGACATTAAATAATTATTATGAATTTTGATTAGTGTGAAAGTCGTAAAGTGTTTATGTTTTTTAGAGGACACCGAAGTATATAGGATAAAATGACATGATGTTTGAGATTTGCTCTAAAATATTTACAGAAATAAAAAAAAGAAGAATGTATAAAGAAGGTATGGTAAAGTAGTGACTTTTTTTTTCTTTTGAGTGATAAGTATTTGGGGATTTGCTATGTTATTCTCTGTACTTTAGTGTATTTAAACTTTTTAAAGATACAAAAAAAAAAAAAAAAAGACAAATGCAGAGGACCCAATAGGGGGAAATGATGCTCAAAGGATATAAACAGGTATTTACAGAAGAGAAGATACAAGCGCACAATAAAAACTTGATACAATATAAAGTTTCACCAGTAGTCAGGGAAATGTAAATTAAAACAATAAGGAGATACTATTTTTTATTCAAAAGATTGGCAAAAAAGTTAAAAGAGCAGGACCATCTAGTTCTGACCATTGCTGGAAGGTCAAATCACCTCCATCTTACAGTTTTTATTAAGAGTACATATGACATTACACACAATAATATTCTGTAGAGATAATAATACCAGAAATTAATAATCTGCAGGTGAAGATGACTGAAGCAGCACTTTTTGTATTTATAAAAAGATTTTTTTTTGAAAAAGAACCTTAATTATCATAAAGGAATGGTCAAATAAATTATGGCTCATCCATACCAGGGAATGCTATATATTTTTTAAATTAAAAATCTTTTTTTAAAATAATCGAACAATGTATAATAGTACAAAAAATAGAAAGTACAAACGAGAAAAAAAGAGAAAAATCATAATTCCAGACCTGCAGAGATCATATTAGAATATATCATTTCATGTGTTTCTGTATGTGTCAGTGTGTGTGCGGAAATGCATGTGTATGTATGTATACTTGTTTTTCCAACACTTATTTTTCCAATAAAAAGGTATCGCATTACACAGTATGTTGTAACGTCTTGTCTCATTCTCTCATGAATATTTTCCACATCAATGTTGATCGACAAACATGACCTTTAAGAACTGCACGGTATTCCATTTTATGGATACTCCGTAACTTAAGCAATCTCTATTTTGGGGTATTTAAGCGCATTCCAATTTCTCCTTTTGTAAACAGCCTCACAGCAGGCTTGCCAATCTTTGAAGATGATTTGCGATTGCCTTCTGGAAAGTTCTGGGTGCTTCTGGAGACATCTGAGCCAGAGCAGTCAGAATTCTTTACCATTGCCCAAGCCTACTATCTTTCCAGATAGCACAACTGTGGTCTTTAGAACTTGTAAGACCTGTCTTATCCTGCCCGTTAGTCACGCCGCCTAACTGGAACTCTGTTCCAGAAGTCCTTACACTCTCTCTCTCCTTTTGCCTCATTGCCGCCCTCCCCACGCCCCCGCCCCTCCCCCACCCCTTTCCCGCTCGGCGGCCTGGCCTATGGCAGACGCCAAGAATTAATTAGGGGCGGGGATCAAGGAGCGGCTGTCAGGAGGTCGCCATATTTCTGTACGGCCGGGAGGCCGCCCCGGCAGTCGGCGGGTCGCGAGAGGTGCTGACAGGGCGGGGCCGCTGCTCGGCTCTGCCGGCCTCGCTCCTCCCGCCCGGGACAGGTGGCTGGAGCGCGCCCCGCCCCCGCCGGCTGAGGGTGGGAGAGACTGAGGGCCAGCCCCAGACGGCCGCCGCCAGCTGCGAGCGCGAGCGAGTGAGGGCCAGCCCGGGACGGCCGGGCGAGGAGTCCGGAGGCAGCAAGCGAGTATCGTGGCGGCCAAAAAAATGCTCCTGTACCGAGGGGCCCCCGCGGGCCCTGGCGCGCCGGGCAGCGGGCTGGCCCGACCGGGCAGCGGCCCGCAGGCCTTTGGGATCCGCCTGAGCACGGTAGGTCGGGGGCCAGAGGGGGCAGACGCGCGCGGGCCCCGGGGCTGTGGGGGTCGCGCGAGGAGAGCCCGGCGGGCCGAGGCCTCACGTGGGACGGGACCTTCTCTCGCCCCCAGATGAGCCCCCGCTACCTACAGAGCAACTCCAGCAGCCACACGCGACCCTTCAGTGCCATCGCGGAGCTGCTAGGTGAGTGGCGAGGGCGGGCCTGGCCGCGATCCCGCGAGGCAGTGGTGCCAACGTGGTGCCGAGGACCCTAGAGGAATGTGCGGAGCCGCGCGGGGCCGGCCACGGCTGGGGTGGGGGCGTCAGGACCGGCCCCGGCTTCGCAGGCGGAGTAGGGGTTCGGCTCTCTCACCAGGGACAAGGTTGAGGGAAGAAGCTGAGGAAACAAGGTGCGTCCAAAGAGTTAGGACTCCTGTGTGGCTTGTCTTTATGGCTCATGATATTCCGGGCACTTTGGAAAAGCTGGCTTAATAATCGGAAGGATATGCGAAAAAGTATCGGACCCCAAGGCGGCTGGGATCCACAGTGAACAGCTACCGATGGAAGGCGCCAAACTAGTGCATGAGCGTTGTAGTGCACCGGGTAGGGTCATGAGGAAAGGGCTGCGAAATGAAATTCTTGAACTTTGGGGACCAGAGAATCTGAGAATGATGGCACATCTCTTAAGAGATGACACGAGTGCATTTGGCTCCCTGCGACTACGGAGGGCTGGGTCTGTGGTCGACGAGCGCCCTCACACCGCTGGAATGAACACTGAGCACTTAACCTCGCTCCACCGATGTTTGCTTTTAAAGCGTTTTCAATTGATCCCTTGAAGCCAACCAAGTACACCAGCTTTTGCAGTAGTGTGCTAAATACCGTGGAAAGCAAAGAAGAAAAGCATTCCTGGACAAAATGCAGCAGCATACAGAGCACATCACTAACGTTTCAACAACTGAAAGAAAGAGATATTTATGGGGACACGTAGCACAGAACAAAATCTCAAAAATGGTTTCAAAGCTCCCCAAATGAGCCCCAGTCACTACTTAAGCAATTGGTGTGGCCGTGCAGTGTGAGTTGTCCAGGAAAAGAAGTCAGTGGACAGCAGGAGATGGTAAGAGAGTTATTCAGAAGGGTGACAGGGGACTTTTATAATTAGTTTGAACATAATACAGAATGCTTACAATATGTATGACTGTTCATTAGAGGTAAAGGGGGGAAAAAAGTGACATTAACACATTTTGAATCCCAGAGAACAGGGATTATATCTTTAAGGTTTTTCACTGTGCCTTGAGTAAAACTCTGCACAGTGGAATGAGATCTATGTGCGTGTAATTTACAAAAAATAAAAGAGAGAAAAGTAACAATTTATGTAGTGGGAAATGGAAGACAAATGTGTTGTTAGCTCAGTTACACTATGCAAAACCATATATATCTATGCTAGACTGTACTGAATTTTAACAGTGATTTAAAGTATGTTCCATTCGTAGTTCTGCATAAATGTGATTTTTGTCTTAAGCATTAACTTGAACCCAAGCCTGGCCCAAGATGGTCCCATATGTGTACAGGTATTTATGTGTATTTTATATATATACACACATACACATACATATGTGTGTGTGTGTGTGTATACACACATACACATACATCAAGCACACAGGTTTAAAACCAAATCACAAGTATTTGTGATCATATTAATAATAAAGAAAAGGAAGAGCAACGTGTTAACTGATAATCCAAAGCTTTCATTTTAGGTTTTCCTTCCACTGTTTTCTCCTCCACTTATGCATTTTCTAGTGAATCATTCATTCAGTAAATATTTATTGAGTATTCACTGTGGGCAAGGCCACCATGGTAGGTACAAAAATTCACTTTTCTAGTAGGAGAGATAAAATATGTACAAAGGTTTATGCTTTGTATAACAACAAAATAGAACGTGATGTATCAGCAAAGATATACATACTGAGTGCTGTGGGAGTTCAGAGGAGGGAAAGATGACTTCCAGCTTACCAGGAAGAGGAGGATTAGGAAAGGCTTTGTAGATGAGGTGACATTTGAGCTGAGATTTGAAGGATTGGAACATGTGGATATGGGTGTGGGGAGGGGAGGGCATTCCAGGCAAAAGGAACAACTGCATGAACAAAGGCATGAAGAATACTGAGTAGTTATGTTTAATTAGAGCATGGAGTTCACAAATAGTCAAAATTCTAGGTACTTCGAGAGTTTACAAAGAGCTTTCACAAATACATTTTCAGCTTTACCCTTTGAGGTAAATGACATCATCATCATCATCATCATCATCATCATCATTTGACAGATAAGGATACAGAGGCTCAGAGCATTTAATTGACTTTTCCAGGGTTATATGTCTAGCAAGTGGGAGATCCAGGACTCAAACACAGGTCTTTTCACTCCAAGTAAGTAGGGAATGAGGTTCAAAAGGCGAACTGGGATCAGGTTGTGACTGGGAGGTTTGGGTGTTTGGCCTTTTAGTCTGAAGTTTTCTGAGCAGGGGAATGTCATGATCAGAGCTGTGCACCAGGAAAGTTAATCTTGTAGCAGTGTATAAAGTGGGTTGGAGAAGAGAGATATGGCTTTGAAAGACTGGTTAAGAGGTTTTTGCAATAATCCAGGTGAGGGGGAGTACTCTGTAATCTAAGAAAGTGACAGTGGGAATAGAAATAGCGACATGTGAGAGAGCCTAGAGAATGCATAGGGTAAAAGAGAGGGAGGGATGAAAAATGACTTTCAAATTTCAAACTCGAAGTCATTTGAATGCTGACACTATATGTGTATATAGAGAGAACAGAGGAGAACAATAGCTTGTGTCAGAAGATGATCACCTTAATTTTAGATGAGAATGCTTTTAGATACTTGCAAGATGTCTGTAGGGTGACAGCTTGGCCCTGGCGAACTTGCAGGAGTTCACATAGGCCAGCCTCCTGGGACAGAAGAGGACGGGAGGCTTGTGAAGTGCTATCTCAAAGCCATCCCCCCACTCACCATCCTGCTTCTCCAGGGAGGCTGTTACGGGACAGTTTCTCATTGCCTCTCAGGTTCTCATGTGGTGTGAGGCTTCTATTTCAATGCTTTTTCAGAAGACTGGGATGGAATGGATCATGTTAAGGGATAAGATAGATTGCCTGTGATCTGGTTTTCCATGCTCTTGCTTAAGTGGCAGGCAAGGGGAGGTAGAGATAGGGTCCTCCCACTATGGATAACATGGGTCAGGTTAGGAGAGATAAAACCCTTTGGGATCTGATAGCACATGAAATTATGTGAGATTAGGGGATAAAGACATCCCAGTATCTATTAGTGCAGCTCTTGCCTAAGTGGTGGACGAGGGGAGGGGAGCAGGGGTTCCCTCAGTGTCTGACCTGTTCATAAGGCTGGGTGGGTTAGACCATAGGAGAAAATAGATTCCCTGGGATCTGGTAGCATATGCTAAGTGTGGATAAATTTTTGGAAGGTTAAACAGCAAGAGGTGAGATTGGTGCCTTATTATTATAAGTTCATTGTTGAGGCTGATCTTATTATTATTTTATTTGTTGAAGACAAGTGAAATGCCACTTCAAACTGAAATTAAGTGCAAAGCTGTACGTACTGCTGCAGGGTACTGCTGCAGCCCAGCTGCAGATCTCTTGTTCCCTGTTGTTCCAACTGACCCTGGCCTCTTGGCATATCCCCTCCCCTCTACTCCACCAGCTTCCAGTCAGGGAGATAAAATGTCTAGCTGCTCTTGGCTGCTACCTTGTAACTCCAGAAATGCCCATGTTAAAACTCTTTGGTGTGTTCCTGTAAAAAAAAAGCACCTAGTAAAAAGTTTGGGCAAAATTTGGGGTAAAGAGGAAAAAAGTGAAAGTGATTTTGTGAGAGGCCTACGAGCTGATTTCATTGAATGCACTGCTGCAGTTAGAATTGATATGTTATATGTTTGAACTGTGAATGTTCATAAAGTGTTAGAAAAATTTTCTCTGTATCTGAAGTTTTCAAAGTACAAATGATGTCCTGTTAGTTGACTAGTGAAAGGTATCAGTCTCGATGGCCCTGGCTTCCTGCCAACGGTAGTGACTGATGGGTCCTAAAACAATTCAGAGCCTGCTTGCCAAGTAGTTTCTTGAAATAAGGTAGGCAGCGTCATAATTCTGAATCCTCTTGTTAGTTAAAGGAAAAAAAAAACAAAAAACACTGCTGCCTCTTATGCAAAGTAAAACATGTATTTCTAATAAAGTCACTCTTGCATGTCAAACTTATGATTCCTACCAAAAGTTGACCCCCTGATTTACCACATGACACAGGGTTTTGACCCCATCCAGTCCTTAAAGATTGACTACATCATACCTCTTAACCCCCTTCTGGGACCATTGGTGATGCCTTCTGTTAAGACTATTTTGGGTTACAATCAGTGACAGTTTTATCACTGACTCCGGTGACATCATTGTGGTCCTTGAAACTAATCTGTCTTGTTTTACTTGATGAACATTCAACAGATCCAAGTAGTTATAACTGATACTGTTAATTGTGTTGTAGAAATTGATATTTTGGATATGCGTAATACTTTTCTTGCTTGTAAGGGATGTTCCCAGTATATAATGCCACAATTTCAACAGTGGTGATGAGACCATTATACAGCCAGCCCTGCAGCTGGATCTCTCAGCCCAGCCACATGGTATCAGTAAAGCAGTATAGGATGCTAGGGAAAGGGAAGAGGGTGGAAGGGAAGTTCTCAGTCTTGACTAAAGAGCTAATAGAGACAGGTGTACTTAAGGAACCTATCCAACAGTTGGCACAAACTGCCCTCCCACTTTGGCCATTGAGTCCTAATGAGACTTCTGTATTGCATGTGTCAGTGACTGACAATTATGTAAACTAGCACCTCTGGCAAAAAGATGTGGCCACTAGACAATGGCACACTCTGGGGTTATGGACATGGCACATATGTTAGAATATGGCTATATTTGATGTTTTCAGAGTCTTAACCCATTATGAAGACCTAACTCAGGAGGAATCATGAAAATTTTCTCTATTTTTTTAATTCTATGCTCTCCACTTAATGAGGGTTGGGCTGCCTCACCTTTAATATTATGGAGTAGTACCTAAGTAGAATCACCCTTTCTCTCTAAGCAAGCTTCTTACCACTGCTGGGATCGAGGCAGGCAATTAAATGTTTTGATTTTAACCCCTAATTCTTCTAACACCTCTTAGGCTATAAACAGAGATGGTGATGATATCTGTGTTCTTTAACAGAGGAGGTGATATAAAAAAGTTGAAAATATATTTTTCGCAAATAAACTATAATGTATGTAATATGCATCTGTTTATACCAAAATTGCGATTCACCTCTTCTCTACAGCCACCCTTTACTTTATGTGTACATGAGCAGTAACATGGCTAAATGATAAAAAGTAAAATTAAAACCAAGTAAGATGCTTTGTATATATGAGGAGTTATTTTTCCCACAGATCCTGAAGTTTGAAGGGAGGAAAGTAGATTTCAGATCAGTCATTATATAAAATCTAGAAATTAGCTTATAACCTCATGTGCCATCATATCTGTTGTTCTCTATAAACCTAGTAAGTGCACTACCATTAATGCTTCCTGCTCACTTCCTGGGACATCCACGTGAAGGGAATAAAGGGTATTTTCTATGTCTGAAGGGCACTGAACTAGAAATTTTAATAGAATATTAGAAAAAGAGATCTAATATCACAGATTTCTACCTTTTGCAGATAACGCTGTAGATCCAGATGTATCCGCCAGGACGGTCTTCATAGATGTTGAGGAGGTCAAGAATAAATCTTGTTTGACCTTTACTGATGATGGTTGTGGGATGACACCTCATAAACTACACCGAATGCTCAGGTACAAATATCTTTATTTTTCTTCTCTTGTCTGGAGTTTATGAACTCTATTTAAGGCTTAATGGTTTTCTTTAATATTTTACTTTCCCTTTATTTATTCAGCAAGTATTTATTGAACATCTGTTATGTGCCAGGGCAGTGGTTATGAAATAGACACTGTTCTTGCCTGCAGAGAACTTATAGTCTAGCTGGCACTTCAGACAATTAAGCAGTAATCATTAAAAAATAAGTGTGATAAGAAAATGCAGGATGCAATGGGATAAATCAACAGAGAAACCTAATCTGATCCAGGAGGTCAGGAAAAGGCTCATAGATGAAGTGATTTTTATGCTTGAGATCTAAGGGCGAGCAGTAGAATTTCACAAGGTAAAAGCAGGGGGCAAGGAATGAGAGCTCAGGCAGAGAGAAAAGCAAACATAAAGACCGGGAGGCCTTCACTGGTCTGAGACTTTCTCCATTTTTATCAACCTAAAGTCACTCTTAGATCAGGAATATTAGAACTGGGATGATTTTGGGGTTAGAACCATGGACATACCTGGGTATAATCAAGCCCCGTGAAAAATAAATAGAAGGCATTCATACACAATCTTTGAAGGTTTTGCAGTAGAATTGCAAAATTAGGAAATTCTCTTTTCTAACTGCTGGACCTGGTGATATAGATTTCTATTACCACTCCAGTCCATTTAATTACTTGAAAAGATTTGTAGTTGAGAATGTTAAGTTCTTACTTTATTATTTTACATATCACGCAGTGAAAGATGAGTATTTCCTTAACTCCTTCTTTCTTCCTTTTTTAGTAGATGAGGTAGATTACTCTCCAGGTGGCTTCCTGAATTACTACTATATGAAGCATGAGTAACAATGGAGGGGTTCTGTGGAGGAGGGAAAGGGCTTCAAACTATAAAAATGGAAAACATTCATTTGGTTGTAGTTCTCGAAGCTATTCTGATTCTGTAACCCTGTTTGTAGGGAAATCCCTTTGATCCATCAAAGAAAAGGAATGAAATTTGGGCATAACCAATTATAAATTTGGTTATGTTTTACCACTTAGCAGTCTGTGTACCTTGTGTCTCAGACCCTCATAGTTAGAAGAATATTTGAGGAAAGCTTCTGGAAATGAGATAAGAATGTGGCCAGTAAGTTGGTGAATTATGAAGCTGGCCCTGTCTTTTAACTTATAGTATCACTTTCATCTCCTAAAGTTAATATTTTATATTAAGAAAAATACAATTTTAGATGGGATAGAAGCAAATGTTTATGTATCTAATTCTTTATGTACTGGCTTTTTTCTACCTAAGCTATCTTCTTAATGACTCCTTCCCTCTACACCTTATCCCAGTGACATAGGTGTCCAATGGTGGGCACAGCAAATCCTACTGCCTTTCATTTTGTCATGGAACTACTTTTGTGAAAGTTGGTGCTTAGAGTGACAAGGCAGGAGGAAGGAGGTGGGTAATTTCAAAATAATTGCTACAATTTTTATTCTAGATTCATTCAACAAATTTTTACTGAACACCTATATGAATGTCACTGGAGATAAAGTGGTGAACCAGACAGACATGATCTTTGTTCTCAAGGGGCTGACAGTTTAGTGAGAAATATAGAAAAAGATTGACTAGTAATACAACTAAATAGGCTCTCTCACCTGGTGATAAGTGCTATGAAGGAAGAGTACAGTTTCTGTGAGTACGTATAACAGAGGGATCTGTTCTAATCTTTAGGCTCAAAAAGTGCTACACTGAGGAAATAACATTTGAGTTGTAATATGGAGGATGAGTATCATCCATTTAAAATTTCATTCCTTTCCCAAGGAACAAAATAGACCAAACAGGCAGAAACTTCTTTAGCCATAGAATTTTTTGGCATCATCATGGCAATTTGAGCTGGACAATTTTCCCTCATATTTAAAAATTAATTTTAGAGAAATTTGCAATGAGTCCTATGTTATGTAGAGTAATTATGCTGGATTTATGTTTGATGGTTTCTTAAAACATACTTGAATCCATTAGAAGGTCCCATGTATTGAGAAAAGATCACTTGATCCAATCATAACTTCTAGCCAAGGATTCCACTTACCACAATTTCTTTTTCAAATGATTGAACTTTAGAGGTAGCTTTGAAAAATATTATTAAGTATATTAATATATTGGGAGGTTGGGGCATATTGCTTTTATATTTGAAAAAATAATAGAGATAGTCATGCCAAATTATTAAACCTACAGAAATTCTCTTTTATCTATAACATTTTTTATAATCTTATCCACATTTTCCAGCTCTTTATGCTATGCTTCCTATTTTCAGGCTAATAAAATAGTTGTGTAATTGTAGCAACAGTTTCTCCCATAAATACAGAATCCCATGAAAATCAAATTACAAAGGAAAAGCCTATCATTGAATTTCTTTAAGATCCATAATTAATACTCTTTAGCTTCTGGGGTTAGTGTATGAACAAACTAGTCTTTATATTCAGCTGACTTTTTCAGCAAGGTGGAAATCCTCTTCTTTCAAAGGTCAAGGATTAAAAGCAGCCACAGATCTGTGGATTTAAAGGTATTTGCTCCCTCCACTCAGAAGTGCATTTCCTAGTATATCTGTTCTAAAACAACAGCCAGAGAATAACAGTGTGCTTAGCAGTCTTTCATTACTTTATATTATATATTACATCACCAATATATCTAGGGAACAGCAGTGTCAGCCCTTGTATGTCCATGGATTTCCTAAAGTTTGTTTCATTGGTTAGAGCCCCAATTTAAATTTATTTCTCTAGATTCTAGAATCTTGACATTTTAAGGAGCTCAGGAGCAAGCTGCTGTCTTCCTTGATTCCACTCAAAGGGCTAGTATTGAAGCCCCCTTGGTGTGTAAACACCATTGTCTCCTACACAACAGGATAGAACAGGACTTATTAGTGAAGAAAAACCACCTGTTTAAGCCAGGATATCTCTGTGGAAAATGAGTGTGCTATACCAAACCATATAAAATTCATTCCTACCATTTTACTATTTATTATGAGGGCTTTTATATTAGTTATTTGATTGATATTTGGCATCCACTCTTCTGTTTTCAGTTAAAAAAATATCTAACATGGGAACGTTAAGTAGAATAAAAGAACACAGGAAGAATTAAGTGGAACATCACAACAACATCCAGAGCTTCCAGATCCTCTCTTCTCATTATTCTTATCCTTTTCTATTTCTGGTTCTGGCCCTGCCCTACTGCTTACCTTCTTAACCTTAGTCATGTGATGTCCCCAAACTAAGTAACAGTGAGGGTTTATACTTACAAAAGAAAGGCAGAAGAGGCTGGGATGGCTAGGAAATTAAGAGTAATATAGTCTCCCTATTTTCACCACTTTTTCTTGACCACCTAATTGAAGCTTTTGTGGCATTAGAGAAGGTTTAAGTCCAGATATCCATATAGATCCATTTCACACAGTAGGTTACTGCTTATGAAGAGCCCTGAATTTTAGATATTTCATTAGATCTGAAGTAGAACTAGAAGATAGTACATGACAATTCTCAGAGTGACTTCTAGAGTTAGTTTAAAATTAAAGTTTGAATACTGCTCTATAGTGTGCATGCAGTGTATAATTTAATCATCATAATGACTGTATCTTTTCTAGCCAATTCTTCCACAAGAGGAATAGGAATGCCTGAATCTTACTGACTTCTCTAAGTTTACTTCCTAGAATACTAAGGCCCATAGACAGCAGAAACTCAGGTTTTTGGGGGATTTTCAAAGGAACTGCTGCCCTAAAAATTACCTTTTCCTGTGGTTAGATTCATTTGTAGGATACACAAACTTCTGTCAAGTGTCTATTCTAGAAGGACTTAATGGCATTATCATACAGCACTTTGAAATATAAAAGTAAAAGGTAGTGCTCTTAGGGAGTAAACCAGGCAACTCAACCCTGTTCAAAAGAGTGAGAGCCAAGGCCAAGGTGCTCAGATATGGCATATAGAGTGCCTATTTTATTAATGTTGGAGAAGCATCTAATCTGTAATATATAAAATCTTTACTTAGACTGTAAACCACACTGGCAAGAATCATGTCTCTTTTATTAATTGTTGTGTCTCCAGTGCTTAACACAATGCACAGCACGTAGTAGGCACTTGGCAAATATTTGTTGAATGAATGGTAGTGTATAACATTGTAAATTTAGTCAATCTGGAGAGAAACAATCGTTAAAATTAGTTTTATTTGTGGTGAGGGAAGGTATCTGAGGAAGATAATCATTATTTTCTAGATTTCATATCTTTATTTTTTTGGTTCTGTTGTTTTGTCATGTGTTTGAATGGAGAACATATGAAAGGGAAAAGATTTGGCCCCCAGATTAAGGTGATCATAAGGGGCTAGAGAAATTGTTGAATTGATTCAGCCAAAAGCCCTTAATATAACAAGACAGACTTTATACTGCAGCTGTTTGAGAATATTCAGAGGAAGAACTACCTATTTTTATCCCTTGCCCACATTTCAATTAACTGTCCCAGCAGATGGAGCAGAGGGTAAGAATTGGAACGGTTGTATTTTGGGTGGAGAGTTGAAATTGTAAGGGGGCGCGCGCGTGCACGCGCGCGCGCGCGTGTGTGTGTGTGTCCTCTGGCTTTTAGATTTGTATGGATGCCTAGTCTAGTCCCTGTAACCAGTGCCACTATCTGGTACTTTTGTGACCCTCTCAAGGGTGTACTCTGATATAACCACACTTTTAACCTTACTAATAGCAGTCAGAGTCATTTTATCTAGACAAGAAAGACAGCTACCCGTGGCCTTCTCCAGCTATCTCTGTTAGTGAAACGAGGCCACCTTTACATTTATAAAGTGTGACTCTAATGTAGTAGACATGTTTATGTATACATAAAGCACACCGGAAAATCAGTCTCATTACCTCATAGTAATTTCCTACATTTTCAACTTACTAGTTTTGCCCAGAGGTATCAGAAGTAAGAAAAAAGGGGGGACTTTTTACAAGTGTTCTTCATTTGTAAGCTAAACATTCTGCCTGTCACCTACCTATCTTAGGATGCTTTTTACCTTTCTGGTTTATTATTTTCCTGATTTCTTTTTTTTTTTTTCTTGTGTCATTACAGCTTTGGCTTTACAGATAAAGTAATAAAGAAGAGCCAGTGTCCCATCGGGGTCTTTGGTAATGGTTTCAAGTCAGGCTCCATGCGACTAGGAAAGGATGCTCTTGTCTTCACCAAGAATGGGGGTACTCTCACTGTTGGACTCCTATCACAGACCTACCTGGAACGTGTCCAGGCCCAGGCAGTTATTGTACCAATTGTTCCATTCAACCAGCAAAGCAATATCCTTTTTGGAAATGGAGAATGTTGGTGAAAAATTAGTCTAATCTGACTATTTTGATAGAAACCTCTTTTTTCTTCAGGTCAAATCCGACTATTAAGTTTTAATATTTAAAGAGTTACTCAGCTGTCTTAAATTTAAATGGAATTTCCCCCTATTGATAAATTTTGAAAATAAGTGGGCCATTGACCAAAGCTTAGAAATGTTTTTGATATATGGGAATTTTCACTGTTATGTGACTTGATCTGTTACCCTTACCACCACCACCACCACCACCACTCCCTTGGTAAAGTTCTCTTTTTAACCCCTAAGGGTAGCTACATTTGCATTATACCCCTAGGAACATTCTATTCATCAGCTTATCTGATGGCTGAATGGCTCATTTCCCCTGACCTGGACTAGCTATTATTTATGTTAGATACCAGGTATCTTGACCCAAGCAGTATAGCAGTAAAGTTTGAACTTATTTCTTCCAAAAAGTCTGAAAAGTCTGCCTTTAATTTCTTTCCTAAATACAGGATTGTTTTTATTTACATTGTATCTATGAAGCTATATTCTACAGGGGTAACTGGTTTTTGTGTTTGTCTTTAACAACCTTTCTTTATTTTCCCCTTTCTTTTCTTCTGTAGCAGTAATGCCCATACTTCATGTCTCTGTTTATATTTTGTCCAAACATGCAACCCAAAAGGTAAATCTTCCTAGCTGATAGCATCCTCTTAAAATATTAATTTTCCTTTGACTATATTTGGTTTTACAAAAAATGGTTATTACTGAGGACTCATTGCCAAGCCTAGAAGCCATCTTGAACTATTCAATTTTCAACAGAGAAAACGACCTGCTGTCCCAGTTTGATGCCATCCCAGGCAAAAAAGGCACTCGTGTTCTCATTTGGAACATCCGCAGGTATAGTATTCTAAGGGTGATACAGTCTAATAAGCAAAAATAATATGATGAAGCACATTTTAATAAGTCTCTAGAGAGGCAGAGTAGATAAATTTTGATAGGTATTCATATCTCATTGCATACTTTTCCTTAACTTTCTTAGCTCTATTTGAGGTAGTGGTTCTTATTAGTAAAATGTGGAGCTTGATAAGGTAGAGACATGTGTATCCTGAGGCTATTATTGTCACAGATAATCAATGTAGTTCAATGTTATTCTAAAATCTTCAGAATCCATTATAAATATCTATTTTATATCCATAAACACTGTTTTGATGTAGATAAGTGATAGTTTAACCTATTTAACAATGAAACTGAAGTACACAAAGCAACATTATTTAGGGTAACAAAGCACAACACGATCTTTAAAAATAATGACATCGGTATTATTAGTGCTTTAGAGTATCTGGATTAGAAGTAGAAAAATCTTTGAAGCAGATAAATTTGAACTGTAATGAGGCTGGTTTCAGGTAATGTGTTGAGTGCTAATAAAACAATCTAGAAATACTCTAGGCTACATCATTTGTTTAATCACGTCAGGTGGAATATATTTGTGATCACTAAACTTAAAAGCCTTTCATATAAAATAGAGATGTTACTGGTATCAGATATATTCATTCTTTTTCTCCTTGAGTCAAGAATTTCACCTCATTTTTTAGCTGGGTTAAACTTATGTAAAAACCATGCTGGTTTGTATAGAAAATACTTTCAACTAAAAAAAATTAAGGAGGTTTTTCACACGTTGCTAATTTAGATCTTCCTGTGTTCTACTAAGAAAACCTCAAATAATATAAAGGACCATTTTTCTGAGGTATTTTCAGTGATTTAAACACATTAAAGACTGTTTCCTTCATACATTGTTTCTCAGTTATATGGTACTGCGTGTTATACAAATGAAGGGTTCTGTGGTCAACTAACTTTGGGAAAAGCTGGCTTAAACCAAGTTTACCATGTTGCTTTATTATAGGACTTCTCAGAGGCTTTAATATGCAAATGTTACTACATTATGCATTGAAAATATTTAAGGGAGCAATATGGTATGCAGTATTTTCCAGTGTCAAAAAATGTTTCTCCAGATCTCTTTTCTTTGGATGGTGAATGATGAGAGGCAAGGAGGACAAGGAACCTCCTCACAGTATGTGTTAGAGTAGGTAGCAACAATCAGGAGTATCCTAGAAAATCCAGAATATTATAGTGACATGGGCTTTATACAAGCTACATATCATAATGGCTATGGTCCAGCCCTGAAGAAGGAGCTGCATTTTCACCACAGCAGTTCTGAGCTTGCAGAGCCTGAAGTATGGCTAGAGGTATCACTAAACCTTTGAGGTGGTTCTGAGAGCCTGGAATTATTTCTCAATTTTATTTGCTCATGCAACCAACCTATCTTCTCTTTCCTTCCTTCTTTCCTTCCTTATTCCCTTCCCTTTCCTTCTCCCTTCCCCCTCCCCCTTCCTCCTTCCCCCTTATCCCTTCCCCCTCCCCTTTTCCCCTTTCCTCTCTCCCTTCTTCTCACCTCCCTCCTTCTCTTTTTCCCTCCCTCCCTCCCTCCTTCCTTCTCTCCTCTCTTTCTCTCTTCCTCTTTCTTCCCTTCATTTCCCTTCCCTTTCTTCTGTTTGCTCTATTTCTTTCCCTCTCTCTCCCTCCCCCACTTAAGAGTATTTTGGGGGACTACTGTTCCACAGAACAAATTTGAGAAACTGTTCTGATATATATGTTTTCTCCATAACCCATCATTTTGTTTTTTGAGTTTTTTTCTAGGAACTAAGATGGGTCTTGGCTTTTTCTCCTGACAGTTAGTGATATAGTCCAGGGCCTTGGAATGGACCAAAGCTAAGTGGCCCAAAAGGACTATGAGAAGAAGAAAGGTCTTTATGAAAGGAACATGAATATTATTATATTTTAATGATAATTCCATAAGTGATATTCTAGAGGACTAGCAAATATATGCTGTTTCTATAACCTTTTTTTTTTCTTTCTAAGAAATAGGATTAGATCTGAGGCAATCTCGATACCTCATTAGCCCTTATACTATTGCTGAAGTTAGAAGAAGTAGCTTTTGATTCACCTATTTATTGTCAGGGAAAATTATGTTGAATGACCTACCCAACAATACCCTGAAAGTTGGGATCTATTATAAGTTCCTTTTTCGAGGATAGCTGACATCCACTTGATTTATTAGATCACATACATACCCACCTTCCTTTTTTTCCCTTTCTTTCTTACCACCTATGAGACATAGCAGATTTGTTTAGACTGGAGATACCATAAATATCGTGTGGTCTTCAAACCAAGTAGTTTGCAGTTCCTAAGTACTGGTAGTCAGGGAAAGAAATAGGTATCTGAGTTTTGGGCTCATACTGTTTTTATTTCTCTTGGGTTCCTAGTACATTTTTTTCCTTTGGGGCCAGTTTTTGTTAGATTGTTACTTGTCTCTTTTACCCAGAAATAAAGATGGAAAGTCTGAGTTGGACTTTGATACGGATCAATATGACATCCTGGTATCAGACTTTGGCACAGAAGAAAAAGAGATTGGTGGTGGTACCGCTGAGCTGCCAGAAACAGAGTATTCTTTACGGGTGAGTAAGAGTGGTTTTTCTTCAACAATGAGAGGTAAGATTTCCTATAACATGAAAATCTATAGGATAGGATCTCCCTTTAGTTACAGAGAGATGACAGCCTTTTAGCCCTGTGTTAGGATTCCTTTTTACTGTCTCCACCAAAGCAGTTTAGTGAATGTAGTCAGCAGCACTTTAGTGTGGAATTTGACATAGTATAACAAGTTAAAGAAACTGAGCTAAATCTTTGCCCAGAATAGTCCTCAGTTGCTAGCTGTGTTTTATAGAATGTCAGTAGAATTGGCAATATCATATATTAACCTTCCTTTCACTGTTCCATAGGCATTTTGTGGTATTCTGTATATGAAACCACGAATGAAAATTTTTCTGCGTCAAAAGAAGGTGACTACCCAGCTGATTGCCAAGAGCCTGGCCGATGTAGCATATGATATATATAAACCTACATTCACAGTATCCTTACAACTATGTGAAGTTTATCTCTTTGTTTCAGGATTAGATTTCAGAGTTGGCACAGAAAAACAAAAACCTTTCCTTTTCCAATTCAAAAGTATGTGTTATAGTACAAATCCTATTACACTGTACTCTGAGGAGGTATTTATTAAATATCAATCTATGCACCAGTGTTATCAGAAATCACCTAGAAATTATGAAAATTATACAGAAGTCTGAGACTTTGAAGATTCTGGTTCAGTAGATTCTGAAATCTCTTTTTTAACAAGAAACATTTATTTTTAAATTCTCAACTGATTCTCATGAGTAGCCAAATTTAAGAATTACTGCTTTAAGGCCCACACCTTTTGGTTTGTATTAGAATTTTGTTATATATGACATTGATTGAAGTAAGCAAAATGTTGACTTGAATGTTTTGATCTTTTGGATACAGTATGATTATTGTCATGACAAGTCCAGACTCATGTTGATGGAAGTTAGGAGAGTGGAAATTAGAGGTTGATAATGGATTTTCTGGTACTTCTCAGAATGACAGCCATTCAGAGAAGGTATTACTCATTTTCACTTCTACCCCCACCATTGCACTGAAAATGAATTTCAGACATTTGGGAAAACTTTAAGATTAGGGAAATTAGGGTCATCTATGTTGATGGCTTTTCAAGCAAAAAAAAAAAAAAGACTGAAAAGTTGAGAACTTGTAAGCAGTTATGAAGAATTGCTATTGTAAGTTATTTCCTAGTAACTAAGCACAGCTTTTGGACTAAGAAACACACTCTTGTTTACTTTATCAAACACATTATTTATCTTGCTTTGTGTTTATTCCCCTGACCAATAATTAAGAATCATTATTCTCTTTTAAAAAGCTGTGTTATTGTTACTCATAAGCAGATTGATTTTCTCTTTTTGAGGAACAATACCTTGTCTACTAAGAGAAGTTTTTTTTTTAAGCCGTAGACAAACCTAACTTAACAAAGCTAGTAATGTTAGCATCTGTTGGTAAATTAGTTATAATATCACTGTAGGTTAGGATCTCAGTGCTGTAGGTGTAACAAAGCCAGTCAAAAGCCAGTTTTCCAACTATTGGTTCAGGATATTTACCATGTTTCTGTCACCAGCTTCTTTCTTTTATGGGTTTCTATCAAGGCAACTCCTAAGCATGCATTCTGTATATACCTTACCTCTTTAACTCCCCCTTCTTATTAAACTAGTTACCTTCTCTAATAGAATTTGGGCAAAACAAATTCACTACATGCAAGAGTGAAATGAAACTCCTAATAAAATTTACCCCAAGATCACTGAGGGACAAGATAACTGATGCTGATTTATTTATTCCTCAGTCATCAAAGGCCTCTTTCCTCCTCTTGCCCTCTCTCCTTATACTAATTTGGGGAACCTCCTACCTCCTATTGTAAGGTCCTCCCATCCTATAATTTAGAATTTTAAAAGTATATAATAGAATTTGACAACATTTATCTTTAAAATGTTAATTTTATAGTGTAGAATTTTAGTTTATTTGGGGGGAGATTTGTGCTGTTTAGTTTTTGCATTGGAACAGGGTCTTTTTTCAGGTTTGATTTGAACTTCTGGAGCCCAGAATATTATATGTTCTGAGCCAAACATTGCTGCGTTATGTACCCACTTATATTATGACTTTGTATCATGCCTGACCCATTTGTCACATGAATATCATTTTTTGAATGTGTAACAAAAATAAATTTTTAACTCATTTGGACATGAAGGTTTCTTAGTAATTGTTTTAATGAAAATCTCAGTTTCCCTATCTCCCCTTTATCTTTCTCACACTCTTACCTTGGTTTATAAATCAAATAGGACTAGTTAATGACTCATCATTGTTCTTGTTTTATGTATAATAATTAGTTCTCTTTATTTCATCTATCCAAACTTGTTAACTTCTTTCCATGAAATATATTACAACAAGACTATTCATCTGCATTTTACCTTTAAAAGTGATTTGGTTCTTGGTGCTTTTACTTTCATTTTTTGAATGATTAGCAGGACTTATCTTATTGCTCATACTTGTGTAGGTTCGTGTTCTACCATTTACAACTCTTTATCAGAATCTGAGAGACCTAGCAGTAAACTGAGCAACTAGCAAGGTTAAGAAATGTTTCATGATTATGAATTCTTAAATCACTGATGGCATTTCAGTATATTTTCTCACAGTCTTCTATGTATATGTTTATATATACATATTTTTAGATATTGCATGTTGATATATTCTAAACCATTCCCAAATGTTTTTCAAGGACATAGTTTTAAAGTTGCGTAATAGACCATGTGGATATACCAACATTTATTTAATCATCCCTTAATGTCAGATATTTAAATTATTTATATCGTTCTGCATTGTAACTAATTGGTAAATCTCTATAATTCATAAACCTTTATGGGCTTCCCTGACTGTTTCTGTAGGATAAATTCCTAGAAAAAGGACTACTTGGTCAAAGGTTAATAACATTTTTAAAGCTATTACTACAGATTTTTAAAACGTCTTCTAGAAAGGTTGTACCAATTTACATCCAATGGTGTTTGATGTTATTTGCTATTATAGAGCACAACATTTTGTCACTAAAGCCCCTGGTGTTTGTCTCCTTAATGATTTTCTTCTCAGAATAAGCAGGTGAAAATAACTTTTGGGTTCTCTTGCAAGAATAATAACCAATTTGGAGTAATGATGTATCATAACAACCGACTCATAAAGTCCTTCAAGAAGGTGGGATGCCAGGTGAAGGTGAGTGGTTAATGTTTCTTTGTCATAGGAAACTGAAAAGAGTAGGAAGAGGATTTAAAATGTCCTAAGGGGATAGGTCATTAATGGCTTTTATTCCCATCAATGGTTGTTAAATCTGATCCTGGAATTCTATGTTCCCAATGAGCCATTTTGTGTTGAAAACCTCTGCTTCTCATTCTTAATAAATATTAATTAACCCAAGAACTTTACAGAATACATCCTCTAGTTAGCTGTTAATAAGAGATAGGATTAGAACACTAGCAGCTCTGCCATATGTTCCATGTGTGCCATGAAGGTAGCTATTTATATTTTCTTGGGGAGACAATAAGACAGAGTCGAAGATGCATAAAATTTAGTGGTTGATGACCTGGATTTGAGTCTCAGCTTTTCCACTTAGAACCTGTGCAACCTTGGCTAAATTGTTTAATTTCTCAGAGGCTCATTTTCCTTATCTGTAAAATGGAAACAACAACAATAATTATACCTGCTCCACCTACCTTACAACTTACAAAGTTGAGAGATTTAGATGGGATAAATTACGTGTAAATACTTTAGAAAGTGAGCTATACAAATATTACCATCATCTTCAATGTTTTAATGACAATTTAAAGTAGAAATATCTATAAGTATCCCATTCATTCTTATTTTACAGATAAGATTGCTAAAGCACAAAGAATGATAAACTGGTTTACATTACAAAGTTATATAAGACCCAGAATAGCTAGTCTTCAGCCTATGTTGATCTTCCTGTTATATCATCTTTACACAACTCATGTTTGTGAGCCAGCCTAATTACACCTTGAATTAGTTCCTTCCATTAAGGAATAAAAAAAGGTTTTAAATCCAAAAATCTTTTTTATCAACTTGCAATAAATAACCACTGTAAGTCTGACTCAACCTGTAGTTATTTGGCAGCCCACATATATAAAAAAAAATTGTTTATTTTAATAGAGTTTGATGATTATGTAGCATCCTTAAAATTGTTTTCAGATGAAGTTTGGTTTCAGTTCCCTAGAACAGTAGTATATAACCTTGATTTTTTATCAGTGTCACTTTTTTGTTCGAATGAAATCTTATGGCAATCCCAGAACATAAAACAGATGAAAGTGGATGTAGTGTGGGTGTAGTTGAGAAGGCTATTAATCCTTGGTAAACCCTATGGAAGCTGTGGATTATAGTTTGAAAATCTCTGCCCTAGAGTTTGCCAGAGGTTCCCATTCAGTGTAAGAGTTGCAATCTAACGAAGTACATTCTGAGTGGTTCTCTAGATCTTGTTGCCCTTTCCTTGCCCATGAATGTTATGTAACATCTTTATTATTGTTTGGAATCAAAAAGAAGTACCTCCAGGCAATCAACAGTAATGTAAGTGTTGAAATTAATATTTTTCTTCTAAGCCAACTCATGGAGAAGGTGTGGGAGTAATTGGAGTCATTGAGTGCAATTTCTTAAAACCTGCCTACAACAAACAAGACTTTGAGTACACCAAGGAGTACCGGTGAGTCACTCCCAACCTGAAGTGTTTCTGATACTTTGTTCAGATATGATTCTATTCTCTGAAACCTTAAAATATCTCTTAAAAAACCAAGCAGATAAATTAACTGAGAATTCCTTCAAATCTATTTTCTAAGATTAGAGATAAAATGATTTTATTTTTGAATTAAAGCTTACTGATACATGATATGTGGAGCCCAGTGGAGATAAACTTGACCTTTAAAAATTATTGAAAGAACATAGGAGTCATTTAGTAACATACTTCTGGTGAAACAAAGAGCCCTAGAATTATCATAATGAAAAGAGATGAATGGACCTGAAGTTATTGAATATGTTTTGGGGAAAAGAACCAGCAATTTGAAGTTTGTTTTAAAAGATTTTTTCGAAGCCACTGAACAGATTAGGAGGAAACTACTGGAGGAGCGGGAAAGACATGTGTTTTCATGGATGCATCTAGATTTAATAGGTAAGACAAATAGGTAAGAATCAGAAAAGAACTGGGCATCGAGGCCAAACTAGCAAGGATAATTTTCAGAAGGCCAAGAAAGGAGATATTAAAGTCAGGATGTAATAGTTTGTTTTAAAACTTTGGGGGAGGAATGTGCCAGGTACTAGGGACATATGAATGAAAGAAGAATCCTTCATGCCTATGAGCAAATGGGATGAGATATATACAAATAAGAAAGTTAAATGCCTATAAAATGATTGTTTTAATGGACGAGATATACAAAATGGGAAGAAACTTTAATTATGCCTAAACGAGTCAAGGAAGGCTTCACAAAGCAGATCATTTTTGAGCTCTAATTTGAGGGGAAAATTGGAGTTTACTGGATGGACAAATAGGGGAAGGACATGCAAGGACATTATGCAGAGGGAAGTATATGCAAGGACATTAAAGGGCAAGAGGTGTTCTTGGAGTATGGAGAAAGAAGGCAGAACATTTTGTGTCATTTTCTTGAAAGTCTCAGTAGAAATTTTCTTAGAGTGTGGGAAAAGTAATTCCTCAAATTTCCTTTTTTTGTGTGCCCAAAACTATAACAAAATTAGTTAAATGTTGTACATTAATTTATCTGGAACCGCAAGAATTTTAGGTTTAGTGCTTGACAGGGAGACAACTGTTTGGATGGCAACCCCAAATTAATTTCAGGATAATTGCTTCTTGGTCACTACGGCTACTCAATGGTTATGGTAACTACCCACCCTCAGTTTTAAGTAAAATGGTCTTTTAACTATGAGTCTGGCCCATACTGGAGATCTTTGACTAGGACTTGACTCTTAAGATTGAAAGTTTATAAATGACATCATTTGATAAAAGTCTCAGAGTCAAGGCATTTTGTTTCTCTTGAATAACAGGAATAGTGACTTTCTGGTGATTAAGCTAAGAGTTAAGATTTGTGACATTCCAATTTTAGATATTAAAAATTAACATCTTTCTTATACCATCTTTGCCAAACCTTCATCTACCTTTTAAATTTTAGAGGTATTAGACCCTTGGTTTGTAATGTTTAGGTTCAATATGATGAGTTTGAGGTGATTTCAGGGGATCCAGATGTATTTCATCGCCAGTAGGTTTATTCAGTTTGACATGCAGGATTTCCGGCTTAGGTAGCTTAGGTAGCTACACATTTTATTAAAAACAAAAAACTAGTATACTATCCCACATATAGAATCTTTTGAGGCTAAAAATTTGTATAACCCTTATTCCAATTCTGGCATCATGTTTTCTTTTTTACTCAATTTTTTAAATATAAAATGAAACTATTTAGTTAAAAAAATAAGGGAATTTGAAAGGGGGATTATAGAAGGTTGTCTGCTTTCACAAACTCATCTTAAGAGTGTTATAGATACCATAACTGCAACTGCTGAAAGAGATACCAGCCATCATACTGCTGCAATGTCTACAAATGAATCATCTGTAATATCACTTTTAATAGTTGTGGATATCAGATTTCAGTTGCAACTATTAGAGCTCAATCTTACAAAATTTTGGCCTAAAAAACACAACCAATACATACTGACTGAACACCCCCACAGGCACAGTAGCTAGGCTTGGTGGAATTTGCTAAGAAATTCAAGATATTGTTACTGTCTTTGAGGAGCTTATGGTCTGTTTGTAATCATGGATTGCCACATACATGAAACAATTTAGAGAGTAATAAAATTGCTTTTTGATCAATCAAAACTTAAGTGGTGTGGTATAGGAAAAATGCTCTGAGAGAACAGATTGAGAAGGTTTTAGGTAGCAGGTATGACTTAAGATTTGCCTTAAAGGATACAGGATTTAGAAAAGGGAGAGGACGGACAGCCAGGTGGAATTACAGCATGAGCTAAGGTAGTGACTGGAACTCAGAATGGTAAGAATATGGGGAGTGAAGTTAGAGGAATGTAACTAGAGAGAGGGAAATAAAGTCAGATGGATAGAGTAGGGCTGTATCCTAGAGTACAGACTGGCAAACTTCTCTTGTGAAGGATCAGGAGGTAAATATTTTAAGCTTTGTGGATCATGTGATCTCTGTCACAACTACTCACTCAATTCTGTCATAGTATGAGAACAACCACAGACAATAAGTAAAGGAATGAGCACATCTGTATCTAGTACAGTTTTGTTTACACAAACAGGCAGTGGCTTAGATTTAGCCCACAGGCTGTAGTTTGCCTACCCCTGTCCTAGAGCCACAGTTCCAAGACTATGCTGAGCTGAACCCACAGGGGAGCCACAGGATGTTTTAAAATTTTGAGGACAGTGAAGTGATGCTTGTCTTCTGTTTATAAATAATAGAAATTGTTTTCTATTACTGTTATAACAAATTACTACAAACTTAATGAATTAAGATAACACTAATTTATTATTATAGATTTCTGTAGGTCAGAAGTCCAGTATAGGTCTCATTGGGCTACAATCAAGGTGTTGGCAGGGCTGCATTTCTTTCTGGAGGCTCTAGGGGAGAATCTATATCCTTGCCTTGTCTAGCTTCTAGAGGCTGCCAACATTCTTTGTCCCATGCAATTCTTCCTCCATATTCAAAGCCAGCAGTGGTAGGTTGAGTCCTGCTCACATAGCATCACTCCAGTGACCTTGCTTCTATCATTACATATCTGATTCTGACTCTTCTGCCTCACTCTTCCACTTTTAAGGACCCTAATGATTACATTGGATGATTCAAGATAATCTCCCGATTTTAAGGTCAGCTGATGAGTAACCTTAAATCCATCTGCAACCTTAATTCCCCCTTGCTATGTAACCTAATATATTCATAAATTTCAGGGATTATGACATAGACGATCTTTGGAGGACTACTATTCTACCTATCACAGTATGCCCTCTGGCCCCCTAAGATCCACCTACATCTCACATGCAAAATCCCAACATCTCCCAAAATCTCAACTATTACAGCAACTCAAAGTCTAAACTCCCATCTCCGTGTTATCAGCTCAAAATGACAAAATCTCATCATAGAAATCAGGTATTCACCAATACTCTGAGTCTGATGCATCCTGAGGTAAAATTACTCTCCATCTATAGACATGTCTTATTTTTTTTAAATTTTGCTCCCAAAATACAGTGATGAGGCATAGGATACCAGCTATAGATATTCCAGTTCAAATGGGAAGAAAAGTTGAAGGAAAAAGGAGTCACTGGCCCCAAGCAATTTCAAAATCCAGCCAAGCTAATTCCATTAAATTTCAAGACCTGGGAATTATCTTCTGGGCTTGTAGCTCCACATTCTGGGTTTAAGGTTCTGCCCTTTGGGGTCATGGCTCCACCCTCAGCATCATCTTTCATTTTTCATGAAGGGTAGCATGTATTTGCAGCTAAGTAATTTCATCAGCCTGTTTCCTGATTAGAGATTTTTGGAGGTCTAAAGGCCGCCTTTCATTTTCTGCTGTCTTCATCCCTTTTAGTCTAATCTAGTAGTTTTTGTGCTAGTATACTATCTCAAGAACCTTGTGGATCTCACATGTATGTCATGAATATTCACTCCATCAAATAAGAGGTTCCTGACAGGTCTTTCCTAGATAATCCTGTTTCTGTTCTTAGCTTCTGCTGAGATCTGAGTCACATGTTTAATCTTTTCAGAGAGCTTTTGTATGACTGAATACTCTGACTTGTTGATCTTTCTGATACTAGCAAAAGGTTGTCCAGTCAGAGGCTTGGCTTTTTCTCTAAAGCATGCTTTCCTGACAGTGAATCTTAAAATTGTAACATCTTTTATAATCTCGATAGGCTGATAATATCCAAAATCATTAAGTCCTGGTTCTTTTTTTGTTGAACAGTTCCTCCCTCAGTTTCTGTCATTCCTCTCATATTTTACATATGCAGCAAGAAGATATCAAGCCACACTTTCAACACTTTGCTTGGAAATCTGCTCAGCTAAATGTTTCATCACTTACAAGTTCTGCTTTCCACATAACTGTAGGATACAATTCTGCTAAGCTTTCTAACACTGTATAATAAGGATCACCTTCCCTCCAATTTTCCAATAACATGTTCCTCATTTCCTTCTGAGCCTTTACCAGCAATACATTTAACATCTATAATTCTACTAACAGACCATTCACAATGATTTTGGTATTCTCTAAGGAAATTTGTGTTTTCTCTACCATGCTCCTTACTTCCTTCAGAGCCTTCACCAGTGGGGTGTTTAATATCCATATTTCTATTAACAGTCTGTTCAAGCACTCTGGGCTATTTCTGTCATGTGCCTCAAATTCTTCCACCATCTACCCATTGTCCAATCCTAAAGGACCTTCCACATTCTTAGTTTTTTTTTGTTATAGCTTTACCCCCACTTCTATGTACCAAAATCTGCTGCATTCCTTTTGGTTATTTCATATCTTTGTGAAACTGGGTTTTCAGTGGTTGCTGTGATACAAAACAAGTAATACATGAAAATCAGTATCAAATAAGAAATGAAGAAAGCTGTGTCCAATCTGATTCCAAGGTTTGAGAAGTTGTACAGTACCCAACAGGCATACACTTCCCATTACTAAACAGCTGTGGTTATGAATGAAATAGAAATATTTTTTCAACTTATATGTATCATTTTTTTTTCAATTGGATTCTAAATTTTAGTCCATACTACTCACTAAGTTGTTTGTACCTAACTATTTAATAAATGTAACTGGTGCATATTTCTTTTGACTTAAGGGTGCCATGAAAAACTTGAGACAGTAAGGGTACCATGAACCAAGAAGGTTTGAGAACTGTCATAGAGGGACATTCTGTAGCAGTAGTTGATGCCTTATGCAATGAGATTTCATTGTGTATTCTTGAATAAAGGAGTGACTGGACACACTATCTTAAGAATATAGTACAATTGACCCTTGAACAACAAAGGGGTTAGGGGCACCAACCACCCAGACAGTCACAAATCTGCATAGAACTTAAATTGGCCCTCCCCGTATGCAGATTCTCAACTATGGATCAAAATTACAGTTGACCTTGGAACAATGTGGGTTTGAACTGCGCTTATGTGCAGATTAGAAAAAAATAAATCCATGTATAAGTGGACTTGCACAGTTCAAACCCACGTTGTTCAAGGGTCAGGTGTATATTATACTTATATACTGATATATGGTTTATAAGGTGCTTTACATGAATTATGTCAGTTAGCGTATCTGGCAACAGGGAGTAAGGTGGATTAAAGGAAGGATTAAAGGCTATTGGAGTAATCTAACTGTGAGGTGAAGGTCTGAAATAAGAGTAGCTGTGAAAAAAGAAGTATATGACAGATACTATGAAAATAAGATGAAAAGAATTTAGTGATATATTGATAATGGGATACGGGAGATAAAGGAGAGGGAAGAATCAAAGATTGCTTCAAAGTCTCAAATTTAGTAGATTGTGATATTGGTGGGATCATTGATAGAATAATAAGGTTGAGAAAAAGAACAGTGTCATGGAGTGGCAGTGGTGGAAACTAGACTGTAGAGGATTAAGACAGGAGAATGAAGAGAAGAAGGTAGTAGATATAGACCACATATACCAGTATTTGGAAAGTAAAAGGAAGGTGATTAATAGAATAGTAGGGTAAAGCCAGGGTTTTTGTCATAAAGAATGGAGTTTCAAAATACATGAAAAACTGTATCTTGATTGAAGTGGTGGTTACATGACTGCATACATCTGTCAAAACTAATAGAACTACACACTTGAAAAGATGAATTTTACTCTATGTAAATTTTAGTTCAGTAAATTTTACTTGAGCACATGAGAACAGAGGTTTATTTTTTTCAATTGAGATACAGCTCTCATACTTTAAAGGTCACCATTTTAAAGTGTACAATCCAGTGGTTTTTCATATATTCACAAAATCGTGCAACTGTCACCATTATCTATCTCTAAAACTTTCATAACTCCAGAAGAAACCCCTGTTTATTAGCAGTCACAACACATTTCTCCTTCTCTCTAACCTCTAACAACTACATATCTACTCCCTTTTTCAATTTTTTATTGTGGTAAAATATATTCAACGTGACCATCTTAACCATTCTTAAGTGTACAGTTCAGTGGCACTGCGTACACTCACACTGCTGTGCAACCATCACCACCATCTATCTCCAGAATTATTTTCATCTTGCAGAAGTGAAACTCTATACCCATTAAACAATAATTCCTCACTCCTCACCACCAGCCCCTGGCAAACACCATTCCACTTTCTGTCTTTATGATTTTGACTACTATAAATACCTCACATAAGTGAAATAGTACAGTATTTGTCTTTTTGTGACTTGCTTATTTCACTGAGCATAGTGTCCTTAAGACTCATCCATGTTGTAGTGTATGTCAGAATTTCCTTCCTTTTTAAAAGCTGTGTAATATTCCATTGTGTGTATCTACTACATTTGCTCATCCATTCAAACATTAATGGACATTTAGGTTGCTTCCACGTTTTAGCTATAGTGATTTATAGTGGACAGTAGTCCCCCCTTATCCATGGGAGATACATTCCAAGACCCCTTATGGATACCTGATATCATGGATGATACCAAACCCTATATCTACTGTGTTTTTTCCTATACATACATACCTATGATAAAGCTTCATTTGTAAATTAGCCACAGCAGGAGATTAACAACAACAATAATAAAATAGAACAATTATAATAATATACTCTAATAAAAGTTGTATGGATGTGATGTCTTAAAATATCTTAGATATTGTACACACAGTATGAATATGCTAGACGAAGGCATGAGTCACGTCCTGAGTGGGATGGAGTGGGACAGTGCAAGATGTCATTCTGCTACTCAGAACAGAACACAATTTAAACTTAAGAATTGTTTATTTCTGAAATTTTTTATTTAATACTTTTGGATCACAGTTGACCACGGGTAACTGAAACTGCAGACATCAAAACCACACATAAAGGGGGACTGCTGTATTTTGTCTGATATTAGTATAGCTACCCTTGATCTCTTTTGATTACTGTTTACATGGAATATCCTTTTCCAATCTTTCACTTTCAACTTATTTGTGTCTTTGTATCTCAAGGTAGTCTCCTGTAGACAGTATGTATTTGGATCATGGTTGTTGTTTTTTTTTTAACCCATTCTACTGATCTCTGTCTTTTGATTGGAGAGTCGAATCCATTTACATTTAATTTAAAGTAATTACTGATAAGGAGGGACTTCTGTCATTTTGCTATTAGTTTTCTGTATGCTTTATAGATTTTTGACTCTTATTTTCTGCATTACTGTCTTCTTTTGTGTTTAATTCATTTTTCATAGTGAAACATTTAAATCTTCTCATTTCCTTTTGTGCATGTTATAGCTATTTTCTTTGTGGTTTCCATGGGGATACATGATCCTGTGATCAGGAGCAGAAAATAGCGATCAGAGCACCGGTCCCCAATATTTGAAGGTCAGAGTCCTTTTTACCCACCCTGGCTCCTGCAGGCTGCTCTTAGTATGTGTGCACAGCTGCCTGTCCCTGGGCTGGGAGTAAGGGATCATAGCTGCTACTATACTAAGAGCTAAAATTTGCCAGTTTACTACCCAAGCCTTCCCATGGAAGTTGCAAGCCTTCAATAGATGCCACAGTTCCAAATAGTTACATGAGAAAGGTTCTGCTAGTGCAATTATTGTCTAGGTGGGGAGTCAGATTCCTGGTACTTTCTCCTCCATCATCTTCCCAGAATCCTGTCTAATTTACTTCTTTTTAAAGTAGATTTAGAGTAAAATTTTAAGAGAAAACAAGGATTAGTTATTCATCTGTGACTTGAGAGAAGGATATAAACATAGAGGTAGGAACATTGGGAGGTCGGAGGGGAATAGGAGTTAATGTGGGGAGCTCATGTATGGTTATTTTAAACTTCTCTCTGTAGTCAGAATCTAATTTAATATGAGTAAGGCTGAGGTAAGGAAGAATTCCCCTCAAGGAGAGAAGAGGTCTGCAAAAACCTTGGGAACGATCCAGGGAATCAAGAGATTTTTAAACATACCAAATTGATGGTATTTCAGGTGTGCACAGCTCTACATTAAGTTGTAATCCTGGGTTGTAGAATTTAATATGAATTAGTCATTAGAAATTGGCAATTTTTAAAAGTAAAATTCCCATTTTGACTTATATACATTATATTTTTTGACCCTGGAGCACAGCCAGAACTGGGGTATAGCCTCCAGTGGTTTGAAGGGGACTTTCTTGCCTGTTGGTGCTGTAACTGTTCTGATTGGCATTTGCATGAAGAAAAACTGTATAGACATTTTTAGGTTTGTATTTGATTGATCTTTAATAGACAGGGTGCAGTATTTGATCCTCTGACTTTCAACTTGTTCCTGAATTGTTTACCTGTAGTCATCTGGCAATCAAATAACTTGTCTGTATTTGGCTCTATCCTAGCTCAGCAATTTAGTCCTCTGTCATTGTCTCTTATGTCAACTCCCCACCCCTCATGATTTGAAAAGCCCCTAAAATTTGGAGAACACAGTACTTTTTAGGACTTGTGACCATTTTACCTTTTCAACCAAAGTGACTATTTAACATTATAACATATAATTTGCAAGGCAGTGGATTTCTACTCTGGTTCCTTTAAGTGTAGATGTTCAAACCTATGCTGAATATTCTAAATTCTTGTTCAACAAATCCTCAACATTGACATGCTGCTTTTTACTTTTTCTTTCAGGTTGACAATAAATGCCCTTGCCCAGAAGCTCAATGCTTATTGGAAAGAAAAGACATCCCAAGAGAATTTTGAGACCTCAGCCATAGCCAGGACAATACCGTGAGTAGTAAATATAGACTATAAAAGTATCAGGAATAATGTTCATAGAGCAAATGGAAGGAATAAAGGTAAGATGGTGCTTTTCACATAAAGAGGTTTCATAACTAAAACTGGGAAATCACAGGTACTAATTTCATCATTTTCTAGACCTCTTCATTCTGATTTAACAGTTGTGTGGTTTGAATCTGCTTCTTAATAGTTGGGTGAGCTTGGGTAAGTCACTTTACCTCTTTGAGTACATTAAATTAGATGACATAACATTTTTAGCACAGTGCCTCACATATAGTAAGTATTCAGAAATGTTAGCAAACTTTTCTTCTCTTTTTTTTCCTAATGGACATTGTTGGAACTATACCAATAAATTTGAAAGTAGAAGTAGAGAACCCACATATCAGAAAAAAAAAGATAGAATTTATTGACTCTAAGACAAGTAATTACACACAGAATCAGGATGGAATGCCTCATTAGGCCGGGAAAGGAGCATAATACAGAAGACAGAATGTGTAACAACACATACACAGTCAGTGACACCACCATCAAGACAAATATTAGAGTGTAAAAAGTTCATTTTGAGTTAGGCTCCCACCTGTGTTTTTTTTTTAATGGAAATCATCAGAAAAATGTATGATATAAAATTTTTGTTTCAAATGCAACCTGATTACTGCTTGAATATCAGTATTTTATTCTAAATATCTTGCTCATGCCCAACCTCCATGGTTTTCAAAAGCATGCAAATTAAAATGAGATGCCATTTTTCGGCCTTTCAAATAAGCAGTGATTAACGCAGTGAAACAGATGTTCATACCTTGCTGGAACAGGTATATGTATGTTATACAGTCTTTCTGGAGGCAGAGTTGTAATAATGATTGTTATTTATTGAGTACTTATATACCAGGCACTGGTCTAAATTCTTTACTTGTATTTACATTTGTTTATCACAACAACCCTATGAGATAGACAGATGATATTATTCTTTACAAATGTAAACACTGATACACTGAGTGCTTAAGTACCTTGCTCGAGATTAGACAGGTAGAAAGTAGTAGATCTAAGGTTCAAATATAGGCTATCAGGCTCCCAAACCCAAGTTCTTTACATGACACTATTCTGGAAGGATACAATGAGGAGAATGTGGTATAGCCTCTTTAACTACATATTTATTGCAAGCACAAGCTAAAAGCCTCTCCTATCTGGATGGATGGAAGTCTCTACCATGTTCTGCATGTAACCTGAGGCAGAGTGTTGCTCTCTCTAGTGTTTGTCCTCAAGAGAGTAATACTGTCATGCTTCTGACAGATACTCTTTTGTGCATGTACATGCAAAGCCAAAGCTAATATGACCTTTTCTCTCCCCTCCCACTACTGCCGAAACTGCCTTTTGCTGCTGTGGCTCTAAATAAAACACTGGCTGTATGGAAATATATATATAGACACCAGAGGTCAGGCCTGAGCTTACAGCTTAGAGGTTGCAAGGCTGGAGCAGCCTGAAAGTAGGAGATAGGAAGCCATATATCCAAAAATGTGTATGACATTGTATTTGAGTTGTAGAATTATGAGTGTCTTTTATTTTCTTTTCATGTCTTTCTGTATTTTCCAGTTTTTCTATAATGAGCTTGTATTACTTTTTACAGCTAGAAAAAAACACTATTTAAAAGATAAGAAAAATATTGAACTAAGATATGAAAAACCCACCACTCTATTGAAATGTCTAGTATAAGAGCAATATAAATGTAACATACAAAAACTACTCTAGGCTAAATTACATGTTTTTCAAATTGGTCCTAGGTGTCCCTCCACCCTATTTCTGTGTCTCTTCTCCAGCCTTCCCACTTCACACTCCTTTCACACCTTAAATGCTGACTGCTTTCTATTATATATGGACCACTTCCTTTCACAGAGAAACAAATTCACTCTAAGGTGTAGGTGACTGGATTATGCTTCCTGGGTGGGATGGGAGTGGATATGTGTTTTAAGATAGAACTCTGGAAGAATTTACCTTAATAACATAACCCGATTGTTGGACTGGAGCCACCATTTCTAGTTATGAAGATTAATCAAAGTTATATTACTTTTTTAGATTAACTTTGGGAATATCAACATAATAAAATTTTAACTGAAGTATAAATGAAGAACTTTTTTGAAAAGAAAAAACTGGGAGTAGGGATCTGCAGGGAAGTGGGGGAGACATTTTGATGATTGTTCAATGACTTGCACAAATGCATTTTAAACTTGTCACAGGATTGGATAAAACCAGATAAAATGGTTCTACGGGTTTTATTTCTTGGTACTATTGTAGTATATGTAAAATTTTTCCTAGTTAATTAATTTCAGAGTTAAAATTTTCCTCTTACCTCGGTGTGATATATATATCCCTTACTGTTAAATTTTACACCTGAAACTTATTGAATTTTGTTAACCAAAGTCATCAGAATAAAAATTAATTTAAAAAAAAGAAAAAAAAATTATCCTCTTGCTTGCTTAGAACAAGAGATTCCAGGATAAATATTATTGACCTCCATAAATAATGGTAGCTCACCATGTTCATACTTGTTACTGTTTTTCATATCCATATCTGGTGTAGTTCTATTATTATTTTTTCTGTGAACTTCAAGATATATACATTTTAGACAACTAAACTATAACACTTCTAATGCAATTCATGTATAAAATTATGTTCTTTCACTTTTAGGGTGTGCTTTCTTAATCTAAGACAGAGCACAGAACTAGGGTAAACACAGTCATACTTCTGTTTTCCTTTACTCAGGAAGGTTCCTGACCAGACATGGGTACAGTGTGATGAGTGTCTTAAATGGAGGAAGCTTCCTGGCAAGGTCGATCCATCTTTATTACCTGCAAGGTGGTTTTGTTACTATAATTCCCATCCAAAGTACAGGTAAGGTTAGGATTCAGTATTAAGCTAGAAATAACTCCTGATCTGTCTCTGTATTCTAAGATACTTTTCATCTCAGGTCCACACTCTTCAGTGTGGCATTCAAGCCCCTGTGCCACCTGGTCCCACCCTACTTATCCAGCCTTATTCTTATTGTACCTTAACTCAAACCCTATGCTTTTAGCCAGACCTGTAGCTTCACTGTTTCAAACACATGCCACGCTTATTCCCTCCTCCATGACTTGATAGTGTCATTCTATTTGCTTAGAATGATTTTATGTATTCTATCTGCCTTTCCAAATGATATCCATCTGGGATGCTTAAGTATTTTGTGTGATACTTCTCCTGTTGACAGTAGTTTACAGAATTTTACTCTGGCTTCCTGTGGTATTCTTGACATTTGTTCACATACCGTTTGGTATTTTGGGGATATTTTTCACATGCCTATACTTTGGCTCTTCAAAAGATTATAAGTCATTCTAGAAGAAGGGCTTTATATTTCCGGTTGAGATAGTTTTCTTCATATGCCTCCTATACCTGAATCTGTTGTAGTATCTATTGTACATTCAATGCTGTTTGTTTCCATGTTCGTCTTCTTAATCCACCATGTGTTCCTTGTAGCACCTAACATCTGTATAGTGCCTGGCATATCCATGGACGTTCATTTCAATTTAAAAATATTATTTGATTCAGTGTCACATAGGTTTATAACAATAATTCACTTTACTTCAGCTTTATTTCAGCTTTGATGTAATATTTTTTCCCCTCAGGATAAATGCTGATAGAATCAAAACCCTAAAACGGAGTATGCTCTTTAGGAAAAAAATGCTTAAAATGGAGGAAATTAAGTAAATGAAGTCTAAGTCTGTAATGAGTAAGCATTTCCCCATAGTCTCCAGCTGTGCCTAAGTACCTCTCCATGGAGAATAACTAGGACTGTATGATTAGAAGTCTTATTTTGAAACCTGTATCTCTTATCAGTTTACACTTAGTCCAGGAGACACAGCCTTTGAGGATATTTTGCCCCCTTATAAAATGAGTATAGTATAGGCTTACCAATTATTATTAACTTTTATTTATTTCTAGGATTACTTTTGACCGTTGAATATATTTTCTAGTACTGCTTTCAGTTTTTACTCTTCTAAAATTCTCTTCCTCATGCTTTATATATAGCAATTAATTTTCATTTATAGAGTCTTCCTTTTTCTTCTCTTTGCTACTCTGTTCTGTTCTTTTTATGATATAAGCTCCTAGTCCCTTGTTGCTTCCCTCTGTCATAGCCTCTGGTATTCTTCAGGCATCATCACCTAGTTCAGGGATTCTCATGCTTCTAGTCTACACCATGGGAATTACTTTGTTCATAAATGAGAGACAAAAGACCTAGGTTCTTGTGCTTGAACTTCTCTGTGTAGAAATAGAGATTATGCTTCTTGTTGTCTACCATAATAGGAATTTTGTAGCTGTCAAGTACTTTTAATGTCTTGAGAGAAAAGTGATATATGCACCCCCCAAAAAATTAGATGATGGTATGCCTTGAAATAAGAATTAGTATATGTTAACCTGCACACAGGTTTTGTAATGCGGGTGGAATCTGACTCTATGATGTGAGAGGGTTGTTAATCTGCCATAGTTGCAAGGCAAATGAAGGGTAAAAGTGAAAGGTTTTGTTTCCAAAAGATGATTTCTTTTCTGTACTGCAGGAGATGCTCTGTTCCAGAGGAACAAGAACTCATTGATGAAGGCCTGTACTTGAGCAAAGCTAAGAAACAGTTGAGTATACTGAAGGTGGTATTTTATTATCATACAGTCAAGGAGCCTGACCCTTCCTAGTAGGGCAGGGAGTTTTGAGAAAAGAGATCATTTTTTTCTTTCTTTCTGAGTTTTTAATGATTTTCTTCCTCACCTCTCTGTTCTCCCAGTTCTTTATTCCTTCTAGTCATCTCCTGAGTGTCTCAACTAGTGATTGTCTTTAGCCTCTCTCCTTTTCCTCCACCTCTGTCTTTTGATGGGGAATTTGAAATTTCTCTTCAGTAACAGAGTTTAGGAAGGCACCCTTATTACTCGGTGAGACCCACACTATTTCTAATTTGGAATGAACATTATAACATAAATCTACAATTGGTAACCTATTTCAGACTGAGAAATTTCATGAGTGAACTAAATAGCACTTTTGTTCTCTCCTAGAGATCAAACTATTGAGAAGAAGAAGGTGCCAATGGAAAATGAGACATACCAGGTGAGACAATCTGCCCTCTTCCTTTTTTCACACAAAATTTTTTCCAACAGAAGACATAGGTTGAAGGAAGCAGCTGTCTTGAAAGCTGCATAGAAATAATGAACCATTTCTTCTGGTGGTCTTTTTTTCATTGCATCTTTTAATTTTGCCTTGATCTGCTGTTACTGATATTCAGATCACCAAAAATAGAAGAGCCAAATCATTAGTTTCCCAGATTTGAATTCAGTACTGATTCTGGACAGTGAATGTACCCTCCGTGTCACAGAATTATCAGGGTTATGTTCCATCCTCATACAGGCTGCTCCTGTTGAGTGTCTGGTTTTCCTCAGTCTCCTTGCTTCCAAGATTTGGGGGTGATTCTTCCTCCTTCGTATTGGGAAGAAAGGGTGGTTCTTTGTGCCCCTCCCCCATCCCTGCTTTCAGGCTGGCTGGCTTTATAAAGACTCTGCTGTTTTGAATTTTCAGGAGCACTGTCTCTCGGACATGGTTGCCCAGCTCCGGACGCTGAAGGGTGCAATAAGGTTGGCCGTCCTTTCAGGGACACTCCTTTCCTGACAGCCACCATAGCACCCATATATCTTCCCCCTTCCCAACCTTGCCTTTCTGCATGATTTTCCTGTTGACCCTCTTTCCCAGAGATAGCTGCTAGTCGCATGTTAGATTCACCTTCCACCCACTCAATCAGGGTAGGTCAAGACTGGTGAGGATAGAGGCAATTTAATACTAATTCTTCTTCTGACAGTCTACCAAGACCCAGGTATATGAATATTCAGGTTTCATGCCTTAATGTCTTGGCTTAATAGTCTGATCTAGAGATTGGGAGATTTCCTGGGACTGCCTTGTCCTCATTCAGTTTACCTCCCCTTTATATTCCTTCACCTTCATCATCCATACTATTTTCATAAGCTGGCTCTCCTACAAGATCCCAGATGCATGTCTCTGTGTGTGTGCACCATGAATAAATGTTTATGTCTCGCATGCATTTCTCCAAAACCAGCACCGATACATGCTGCAATGCTTATTCCCTCTACCCCTACCCTCATCACAGATCTCAGAGGAGTAAAAACCCAGCCTTAAACTGAGTCACAAGAGAGAATTAGACACTGACTAGGGGGCTTGGGTTTATGTTGTGGGTGGGATGACTCGAGGAGCCAATAAGTGAGTTGGGGAGGTCTGTTGACCTCCAGCAGATAAGGCTATAACTGAACGTGCGTGGGTTCAGTGTTCTAGTGTACATTACTGTGTGCTGTTTGTTTTGTGTAGGAAACAGTTTCTTTTTATTTGGCTAAGTATTCTTTCCTAGCATCAGAAGGATTGACTCTCATCCTTTGGTATTTAGGTTGAAATTAGGATTTTTACGAATCATTTCTTTTTTGCTAGGTATTCACTAATCCACCAAAGATCCCTACTATTCAAGATATGGATGAATTGAATAATAAGACAATTGGGTATGAGGAAATTGATAGCCCTAACCGGCTTCCATCTGTTGGGAAAGAAAGCAGAATACCTTCTCTTCAACTTAAGCCTCTGGATTCCAGTGTTTTTCAGTTTTCCAGGTGGGTAAAAAACATAGTCTCTCTTTGGTAGTAAACTTCAGGCTCTGTTCTCCTGTAAAGTGTGGTATGGTTATCATGTTTTATGTTTTTCATAAGGCCTAGCATGGAATTCAGAAAGAGAAACACCATTTGGGGTTGATAGAATTGTGTATTGCGTGTATCCCCAATTTTTCAACATTACAACTGCTATGTCAAGTCTGTCTATCCTTTTCTTAAAAACTTTTTTGAGGTGGTCATCTGACAAATTCTCTTTTATGTGTTATATATTCACATTATGTTGGGAATTGTGTAAGTGAAGTAATGGACATGAAAACTCTTCGAAAAACATAATGTGCTATACAAATGTAAAGTGAAGTTAAGTAGATAAACATTGTTTCTTTCATTAAGTTTAGGAATATTGAATTTCCGTGGGGTCCCATAGGCTTAGCACATGTTGGTCACATATAAAAATTACCATTAGAAGTTTGTGCCATTAGGTAAGCCTTCTAGTTCATTATTTCCTGGAGTAAATTATTAGTATAATTTTAGCCTTTACTTGTTCATCTTCTAGCTCCTCTTCAATATTATTTTGTTAGTCTTTATAATAAGAAGGAATATACCATTTCTTTTTCTTAAATATCAAGAGTATCTGAAGCACTGAAATATATGACTGCCCCTATACTACCATGAGACTGGAATTCAGGACTCTTAATTAAGAATTGCTTTCTCCTCTCTGTTATGCTTCTCACTTCTGGCAGAGCCAAGCCATAGGGCAGGCAGAGTTGCTCTCTAATAGTAGAAACTTCTATAGTCATCAATAGTGTGACTTTCATCTACTGGGTTGTGAACTTTTCATTAACCCTTTTTGCTTTGGATATCTTCTTAACATTATGTTGTAGGACAGAAGCAATGGAATACATAATAGGGTAAAATGACTCCTGTTTTTTCTCCCAATGTTACTGATTTTTTTCCTTGTTTCTTGCTTCTTAGGTGGGTCTTTTCAGCTTCTCATCTAGACAGACATCTCTACATGTGTGCAAGTCCCCTATTCAGTGATTCTTCCACAATTAAACCCTGTAGATATTGGAAGAACCCCATGACCCCCCTGAACATGAACAAAAAGTCTCAAGAGGAAGTAAGCTATTAGGAGCAAAACTAATAAAACTCTAAAGGAATTAAATGAGAATTTGTATGAAAGCATCTAGAGGTACTCATTAACTAATGACTGAATTTGAGTCATATTGAGGGAGCAATTTCTAAGACTGAACTATGCAGCAAGGGGCTAAGAAATATAGGCCAGTCTTGGAGACTTGACCCTGATTTTACTCTGTTCCCATCTATAATTTTCCAGCTCCTGTATTAGGTTGGGAAGGGAGTGTGTGTTTTTGAAGCATATTGCTACCTCTCTACCTCAGTCTCATTGAGATGGTCATGTATCAGAATTGGCACTGAAGTATCCAGGTATCATTACTCTCGAAGGCTATACTTTCCTTGCTGTGACCACTTTCCCTTTTTCTTCAATGTTTCTTTTGTTATTCTGTACTGGTTTTTGGTAACCCGAAGGAGATTTACAAATGCTAACGTGTGTGTGTGTGTGTGTGTGTGTGTGTGTGTGTGTGTGTGTGTGTGTTTTATGAGTGCAGTATGTCAGTCTATCCATTGGGTGGCATACTACATCAGTCTTTGTTGAGATTTCTGTATAAGTCTGTGAGACCGCTGTACCTAGAGCTGGGTTTTGGCTCTAGAGAACAGGTTAAGTACTTTGATTGTTCGTGTGTAGTTTTAATTTAAAAGTAATATTCTTTCAAAAGAAAGAGATACATAATTGATGTTGCTGCTGCTGTCATGTTTTATGTAAGGTCAGTAAATGATTATGTCATTTCAGGCTACACATATAGGGGGATTCAGATTAGTTGGAAAGAGTCTGCCTTTTTATAAGGGAAAGTGAAGGTTTTCAAGAGTTCACTGAAAATACAGGGTTTTCTGATAAAACAATGTTGAGGGAATAGTAGGTTTAGTCAAGAGTTACAAAGATCTCCTTTGTTATTATCAAAACCTGAGGTTGATAAGGGTCCCTGGGTCATGTAGTACAGCTCTCTAACTCTAGGTAAATGAAAGCCTACACTATCCAAAAGAGTTTTTAAAATTTCTAGTGGGGTAGGTTATGTGACCTAGTAAGGCCTCCTGAGGTGTCACTGGAAATAGCTTTGTGAGTCTCACAAATCTGGCAAGGGGAGGGGAGCACCTACTATAAAGAATAGGTTCAGCCAGTATGAAACAGGTATAACTTTTTAGTGAAAGACAGCTTATTTCTGTTAAAAGAAATAGTTCCATTCTGTTTATTCATTCTATATATTTTTGAGCACTTACTGTATGAAAGGCAGTGTTCTAAGGCAGTGATGGAATCAAAGATGAAGGAGCTTATGGTAGTCAAATTTTTATATGTAAGTATCCCCAGTTCATTCTAGGTTTCATGTGAGTAGTACAAACAAAGATCTAAAGTGGGCATAAACATATGGGGAGAATTAGTGGCTGTAATTTATTTAGATATTTAGAGAGCCTTTGAGTAAGCTATATGTCAAAGGCTAATTTGTTCATGTTTAAGAGGATAACCAAAAAATAAAATCCAAATTACACTGTAATGGTAGAAAGAGAGACATTCTAATATGTTTAAAGGAATATTTGAAACAACAAACATGAGATAGAAAAGAATGATTTTGCAAATGAATAAGTTGATTCAGAGGCCAGTATTAACATTTTAAAATATCATCTTTGAGAGAGACTTCCACAATAGAGAAATGAGGAGTATGGTTGGCACTTTCACCAATAAATAACCATTTAACTGGAAAAAACTATTAAGCAAAACAAATTAAAACAACCATTCTGAGTTCCAGGAAATTGTCCTAGGGGCATACAGCAAATGGAGAAACATTTCTTCAAGAAAATCTATTAAATCTCAGAAAGAACAGCAGGGCTCTTTGACGTTTAGTCTTCTCCTATCCTCCTCCAAGCTGTGTTTTATGAAAACTACTCAGGGAGCTTTAATCCAGGTGTGTGTGGTCAAGAAGTTGGGGGCTCCTTCCCCTGTCTCCTAATCTAGAGCTCTGATTTCACCTGGGAGGGGCAGGCCTCTGACATTTCTCATCTCTCCCAGTTCTGTCTTGCAGAAGCTCTATTCTAGGTAAACCCAAGAAAAACAGTCTCTCTTCTCCTAGCCAGATTTCTCTTCCTCCACCCAGTCCCAACTCAGGGTGAAAGCATTCACCTGGGAACAGCATGCTGAAAGTACTGGACCCCTATTGCTCCAGCCTCAGGTTGCTTATAGGGCAGGGGTTCATCCTGTAAGGAGCAAGCCAAAAACCATCCCAGCACACATTCATAAAAGAAAAGATTTCACTCTAAAGGAGGTGGCCACTGCCCCTGCCCCCAGCTCTTGCACAGGGGCACAATGTTTCTGCTTAGGGGGAGAGGCAGGCCTTAAAGATGAAGAGCTTCTTAGCTCTACCTGACAAAACTGACTTTATGTGGAACAGATCATGGACTATTCCACTCCTAAGGGCATTGTCAAAAACAGTGGAAATCTTGGTGGAGAACAGTGAAGAGGGTACTCATAACTCTACAGTACAACTTACAAAAAGCAAAATAGCCAAGCAGTTGGATGTTTGGTGACAGAACCAAGGAAAAAGTCTGGAAGGGCTCTCCTGGGATCATGGTCAATTCTGTGGGTTAGGAAGGCTGTGTATAAGCACAAGGCTACACTCTTTCAGGAGCAATCAGACCAGTATATAAGGTGGACATAGAAGCACTTCCTAGGTCTCACACAGATCAAACAACAAAGAGTTGGAGCCTCAATGGCACTAGGGGCTTAAGTACAACCTCTAACCAACCACTGGCTGTACAATAAGCTACTCTGACCCAGGGGCTATGCCTAGTAAGTTGGGCTTACAAATAAAATTACACATGTCCCTGATGTTCTGAAAGACCATGTGCATGGTCAAGGCTGTGCCCTCTCAAAGATAATTCGAGAGAGAAAATCTAAGCTACTACTACCTGGCTGAATGTGGGGTAGAAACATAAATTCCTTGAACTATGATAGCAGTTCCAGGCCACACACACATCCATTGGTAAAGAGCAAAAATATATCTAATTAATGGGGCTAAGGCACAACTTTTGACTAATAAGTGGCCTATGCTGACCCAGGGATGAATCTTGGGTTGCCAGGTAAAAGATAAAAATCAAGAAGAAATATGAGCAGGGACATCAGAGGCTGCACATTGTGGGAGAAGTAGAGTTCATGGAGTCAGTTCAGCCAGGTCACTAAATAAACAACCAAGCGATATCAACCATTCAGAAAGATGGGATCGGTGTCCAGAGTTGCTATCCTATATTATCTAAAATATCCAATTGTCAACAAAAAATGAGACATGCAAAAAAACAGGAACATATAATCTGTACATAGGGACAAAAAAAAAAAACAAATAGACAATTGAAACTGCTCTTGAGACCCAGATGTTGGATTTAGCAGACGAAGATGTCAAAACAGCCATTATAAATATGTTCAAAGAACTAAAGGAAACCATATCTCATTAAGTGGAGAATATTGATAAAGGGACAAAATTATTTTTAAAAAGAACCAAATGGAAATTCTGGCAGTAAAAAATACAATAACTAACATGAAAATGTCAATAAAAGGACTTGACAGCACATTAAAGTTGGCAGAAGAATTAGCAAATTGAGGATACATCAGTTATAGATTATGCCAAAAACAAAAAAATGAAAGAAAAATTAACAGCTTCAGAAAAATGTGGGATACTGTTAAGTGCCCCCACGTATGCAAAAATGGAGTACAGAAAGGAGAAGACAGAGAGGAAAAGGAATAGAAAAATATTCAAAGAAACTGTCTGAAAATTCTCAAGTTTGATTAAAAACATTAATCTACACATCCAAGAAACTCAACAAACTCAAAATGGGATAACTGCAAAGCGATTCACAGCCAGACACATCATAGTAAAAATACTGAAAGCCAAAGGCAAAGAAAAAAACTCGAAAGCAAAAAGAGTGGGAAAAAGTACTTGTCATATACAGTAGAACCCTAGTAAGAAAAATAGTTGACTTCTCATCAGAAACAATGAAGGGGAATGACATTCAAAGTACTGAAAGAAAGACTGTCAACCACAAATCTTAAATCCAGTAAAACTATCATCAGAAAATGAAGGTGAAATAAATACATTCCCAGATAAATAAAAGCCAATGGAATTTATTTCTGGTAAAACTGCTTTACAAGAAATATTAAAGGGAGTTTTTTAGGCTGAAAGCAAGTGATACCAGATAGTAATTCAGATTCACATGGAAAACAGAGTACTGGCAAAGGTAATTGTAATTGATTATAAAAGACAGCTTAATGGCATATTTCATCCTCTTTCTATTCTTAACTGATTAAAGAATAATTACATAAAACAATATATTATTTGTATATAATTTAATATATGTATATAATTTTGTTATTGGGCTCATCTGCAGATGTAAAATGTTTGACAATAACAGTGCAAGGAAGGTGAGTTGGAGCAAAGCTATATCAGAGTAGGCAGGTGGTAACTCAAATCCACAATAAGAAATGAAGAAAATTAAAAGTGGAAAAATAAGGTTCATTCAGCTTCCTCAAGACATAACATTACAGAAAGTAATAATTATAGCAATGTAATGTTAGATTTGTAAATGTTAAACTAGAAAATATCCACATAACATGAAAAGGAGAATAGTTGAGAAAGAAAGGAACAAAGAAAGCATGACATAGGAAACAGAAAGCTAAGTAGCAAATATAAAGTCTATGATATCAATAATAACATTAAATGTGACTCGACTAAACACTCATATCAAAAGATGGATATTATTAGATTGGATTTAAAAAAACATTCAATATACTGTCTATAGGAGACATACTTTAGATTCAAAGATACAAACACATAGAAAATAACAGGATGGAAAATAAATATACTATGTAAACAGCAACCATAAGAGCTCGAGTAATTATACTGTTTGACAAAATGCATTTTAAACAAAAAAAATTAACTAGATCTAAAGAGGGATATTTATAATGATGAAGTCCATCAGGAAGATATAATAATTATACCCATATATGGACAGACCCCCCCCCAAAAAAAAATATACACAAAGCAAAAGCAGAAAGAATTGAATGGAGAAATAGACAATTTAATAGTGGAGACTTCAATGCCCCACTTTCAATAATGGGTAGAAGATCATCAAAGAAATAGAAAATCAACGAGGAAATAGAAGAATTGAAGAATACTATAAACCAACTTAACCTTACAGACATATACAGAACACATCACCCCCAAGCAGCACAATATATATTCCTCTTAAGTGCACATGGAATATTCTCCAGGATAGACCATATGTTAGACCATAAAATCAACCTCAGTAAATTTAAAAGGATTGATATCATACAAAGGATGTTCTTCAACTATAAAGGAATAAAATCAGAAATCATCAACAAAAGAAAATTTGGGAAATTCACAAATACGTAGAAATTAAATAACATTTCAAAACAACAAATGAGTAAAAGAAGAAATTGTAAGAGAAATTAGAAAATATCATGAGAAGATGAAAATGAAAAGAAAATATACCAAAATTAATGGGATGTAGCTAAGGAAGTACTTCAAGGGGAAATTGTATTTGTAAATGCTTATTTTAAAATTGAAAAGTTCTCTAATTAATAACCTAAATTTCCACCTTAAGGAACTACAAAAACAAGAGTAAGCTAAACCCAAATCAAGCAGAAAGAAGGAAATAACAAAGATCAGAATGGAAACGAAATACAGAATAGACAAAAATAGAGAAAATCAGTGAAATCAAAAGTTGGCTCTTTGAAAAGAAGAACAAAAATTAAGAAAATTCCATTTACAGTAGCTTGAAAAGTAAGATAAAATTTAACAAAAGGGCAAGCAAGGCTTTGTTTACTGAAAACTATAAAATATTGTTGAAAGAGATTAAAGAAGTTCTAAATAAATGGAAAGACATTTCATGTTCGTGGATCAGAAGAGGTAATACTATTGAGATGGGAGTACACTCCAAATTGAGATACAGATTCAGTGCAATCCCTGTCAAAATATAAGCTGGCTTCTCTGCAGACAAACAATGGAGGAATGTGACAGAAAGAAGAAAGAAAATGAGTGGAAAATATGTAGTTGGAAAATAATTTCTGGTATATGAACTCTAAATTAATCTTTATTAAATGAGTAAATACAGGTCTGGAATAAGAATTGATTCCTAGAGAGAAGAACCAGACCTTTCCTTATAAAACTAATAAGCGTTTATAGAGCCAGTAAGTAAAATCTACTTATTTTTCTTTCATTCACGTAACAGTTTCTTTTAGATTGGTTTTCAATGTGTAAACATTTTGTTCCTGCAACCCTAACTAGCACAATTAGTTAAGATCCTTCCTGTCAAGAAGCTCATACTTTAGTACATAACCTACAATACACATGCATGCACACACTTGCATGCACAGACACACATGGTAGAAAGTGATAGATATAAATTATAAGAGAGAAGTGCTCTAGGAATTCAGAAGTGGCATTTGAGCTGGACTTAGACATGAGAGTAATAAAGATCTACTAAGATGGCGGAGCAGCTTTATAGCTTTGAAGAACATTTAGGGCATTATAAGAAGCTAAGGTTTGAGATGTCTCACAGATGTTCTCAGAAGTTGCAGAGCCTGAACTTGAGTATGGATAGTGTCAGAACTATATAAAATTACTGAGAGTTTAGTGGTGTTATAACAAAGATAGGAGAGGGAGCTAGATTTGAAGGTAAAAATGAAAGGTCAGTTTTATACATACTAAGTGTTATACCAATGGGACTTCCAGAAAGAAATATGTGACAGGCAGTTGGAATCAGGGCTGCGGGAATGACTTGGGAGTTTCTCCCCAGTCAAGGGGTTGTATGAGATTACCAAAGAAAAGGAAGTGTAGGGAGAGAAGAGAATTACAGAACCCTTAGGGAAAAATGAAGAAAAGGCAGATGGACATTCATAAAACTTTGCTGTTGCTTTCTAGTATCATTTACCCTTCCCTTATACTCACAAACTGTTTTACTATCTTCCTCGGTACTACAGCTAAATGGTCCATCTGCAGTGGTCCTTATGTGTGTTTAAAGATGGATGCATTTGTCTTACATAGCCCCTAAATCCTTTTGCTTTCCCAGCTGACACAGTAAGATCTACTAAGATGGCAGAGCAGCTTTATAGCTTTGAAGAACATTTAGGGCATTATAAGAAGCTAAGGTTTGAGATGTCTCACAGATGTTCTCAGAAGTTGCAGAGAAATATGAGCAGCCTTGAAATACTATGAGTTGTCCAAGAACATGCCTGACTTTTTCTCACTGAAATTTTGAAAGTTGATTTTAACCTTGAAATTTCTTCATTTTCTGCAGAGACGGCAAAATAGTTGTAAGGATAAAAATGGGGGTCCATTTCTGCCGCGTGATGTAAAATTGCCTATAGATTTCACTGGTGCCTGTTGTTTTGTTTCTTCCTTCAACCTTTAGTGCATGTAGCATCCAGAAATGGAAGGTGGTTGAGGTCACCATCCTGGGCTTTCCTGAGGGAGTGCCTGTTTGCTCCAACGGAGGGAAATTCTTTTGCCATAGAGGGAAGTGACTTGAATTGCTTGTTTTAGTTTCTTTGTTTATGACCAGTGCTGTGTATTTTAATTAAATTTTACCGGTGAATAATGGGCAATAGCCACAGTGCAGTTGGCTGGCAAAGGATTTATATGGTGTTCGTTGCAATATAAAAAATGTGCATAAGTCTGATACTGGAAACTTTTTGTGACACTTTAAAATTAACGAGCTGGCTCAGTTCTCCACATACTCTGCTAGGCTTTTTATGACCTTTTTCCCCATTCTCGTATTAGGGGATTTTGCATGTGTTATTTTTTGTTTGTTATTCTTCCTTTACTCACATTTCAGAAACTTCTAAGTCATGATGGTTTCAGTTCTATTTTCTGTATTCTTACCAAGGTCATCCTGGTACTGTTTTATACAGCTGCTGACTCTTCATACATTTTGATTTCATCTCTCCCTTAAGACCAAATGCTATCTCAGCAAATTACATAAGTGAAGGGGTTAGGGTTTGGGGGTAAAGTTGTATTCCTAACCTGAAATGAGCTGTGAAAAACAGCTAGAGTCAGTTTTAATATGGGGATTTTGAAGAGGGGCTCCATAGGGATAAGCAAATACTTAACCTCTATTTCGGTAGTTTAACATTTACTTTCCTCTTCTTACAGTAAGTACAAATGGATCCTAGGTGAGGAACCTGTGGAGAAACGAAGAAGGCTCCTGAACGAGATGACAACACCTCCTCTAGATTATTCCGTGCCTGGTTCTTACAGGAGGGTAGAGGCAGCTGTTTCTTACCCAGAAGGGGAAAGCAGCCATGATAAATCTAGTTCTGAGAGAAGCACACCACCATACCTTTCCCCAGAATACCCAGAAGCAAGCAAGAACACCAGTCAAAGTAGGGAGGTTTCAGTTCTGTATTCAGGGGTCCAAGACCAACACCAGGCGTCCCTGCTCCCTGAAGAATTAGAAGATCAGATGCCAAGACTGGTAGCAGAAGAGTCTAATAGAGGCAGCAGAAACATAAGCAAGGAGGAAGTAAACAAGGGACCTTTTGTAGCTGTCGTCGGTGTTGCAAAAGGTGTACAAGATTCAGGGGCTCCCATTCAGCTGATCCCTTTTAACCGAGAGGAGCTTGCTGAGAGAAGAAAAGTGGTTGAATCCTGGAATTCAGTGCCTTGTTCTTCTGTGTCCTCTACTACAACCCCTGCTGCAGCCACTGGGGAGAAAGGAAGAGGCTATGAGGAGAGTGGAGGTTGTAATACACCGAAGATGAAGAACCAAAGAGAGCTGGAAGAACTGAAAAGAACCACAGAAAAACTGGAACGCGTTCTGGCGGAAAGGAACTTGTTCCAGCAAAAGGTTAGGGCAGCAACTTACTGCTAGAAATAAGAGATCATTGTAACCGAGGGACCAGATAGTTAGAGCTCTGATGATTTCATGTTCTGAGGCCTTTAAACAAAATAACCCATCAAATCATTCTGTGGTATGTCTCGATTGAGTGAACCCTCATGGGCTTCCCACCCATATTTTGGGGTTGCAAGGTCCATAAGTAGAGGAATATGTGCAGTAGAATCACAGAGTGAATATATTAGGGACTATTTTGGGTGCACTCGTAGCATGTGGGGTCATGGAATTTCTATTTCTTGAACTGCAGGTGGAGGAGCTGGAACAAGAGAGGAATCACTGGCATTCTGAATTCAAGAAAGTCCAACATGAATTGGTGACCTACAGTACCCAGGAGACGGAAGGCTTGTATTGGAGCAAGAAACACATGGGCTATCGCCAAGCTGAATTCCAGACTCTGAAAGCTGAGCTGGAAAGAACCAAAGAGGAAAAGCAAGAACTAAAAGAGAAACTGAAGGAGACAGAGATGCACCTGGAAGTGCTGCAGAAGGCTCAGGTCTCCTACCGGACCCCAGAGGGAGATGACCTAGAAAGGTTAATTCCTAGGGTTTAGTTATCAGCTTGTGAGTACTAATGGGAAACATCCCTTAGGACCCCAGTTACTGGTCACAGATAAGGGAAGAAGCTTTAATCAATTCATAGGCCACCAAGGATTGAGGAATTACATCTTAGAGAGCTGCAGCCAGTCTGCCTGTGCTTGGTGGCATTGTGCTTTCTTCTTTCTTCGTAGCTAATGGAAACATAATTGTTGAGAAATATAGGCCCATTTTTAAGGAGCTTCATTTTGTTCTGTTGGCTAATGACTTCATGTCATCTCTTCTCCTGCCCCCTCACTCCATCATACAGGGCTTTGGCAAAGCTTACGCGGCTGCGTGTCCACGTCAGCTATCTCCTTACTTCTGTCCTCCCTCACTTGGAGCTTCGTGAGATCGGGTTTGACTCAGAACAAGTGGATGGGATCCTGTATACGGTGCTGGAGGCAAATCACATACTGGATTGAGCACTAGACTATATACTCTATATACTCTTCTCTATCTGTCTCTTCTTTACCCTCCTCTTCTCTTTCCTTTTCTCCCTCCCTCCCCCACTTCTCTCTTATTCTCTCTCTTCTCTCTTCTCTCTCTCTCTCTCTCTCTCTCTCTCTCTCTCTCTCTCTCTCTCTCTCTCTCTCTCACTCTCACCCTCTCACCTTTATGCCTTATATAGAGAATCTTTGAGTAAACCCTGGCTCTTAATCTGCTTCTTATTCAGTTTGGTGTGAAGAAAGAGGCTAGTTCACTAGGCTTTGAAGAGTTCCAGGAACAGAAGAGCAAAAGTCACAAAACCAGGTGACTCGAAAGCTTTAATTTTTATTTCTTAGATACCTGGCCTATTTTATATCCTTTCTGAAATGGTTTGTATTGATGTATGTTAAATCAGCCAGCGAATATTGAGTCCAATGTACTAGGTGTTTGGGGATCAATTAAGAAGTATAACTCATGGTTTCAGCCATCGAAGATCTAACAATCTAGTTGGAAACACAAGACACATGCCAAGTTGACTAACTTGTACAGACATGATGGGGAAATTCTAGGGGAGGAAAATCAAGGAAGGCGTCACCACATAAGTGGGACCTAAACTAAGGTTTGTTTAAAGAGTGAGCATGACCACACTTAAGAACAGTTGTTCTTTAGGTGGTAGGACTGTGGTTGATATTTTTTTCTTCTTGCTATCTTCCTGCCGTTTTCAAATTTTCTATAATAAACCTGTTATTATTCTTACATTAAAAAATTAATTGTTTTTAAAGAGAATGAGTAGGCTTGGATTTAGGTATCAAGTGAGAGAAAATATAAGTTAATTTTATATTATACTTCATTATATTTAGCATTATCTCTGGAAGACTAGCATGAAAAAAGGCACAGAAAAAGCTAGAATGTGAAAAATGTATTTGGCAGAAGTGATGGGTTAATGTAAAGGGAACTAAAGTTAAATCATGACCCATCTCTATGGTGTTTGCATTTTAATAAGGAATTCTTGAAAAAGAAATCTTCAAGGCTCAGTTTCAAAAATATATGTATCACTAAACTGTGGGACTTCAGGTAGTGGGGGAGCTATTTTAGAGCAGGGGAGATCTGTTTGATATTTCTCAGAATATACTGCCTACCTGTTCTTCAGGCTAGTGCTGAGTGAGGGGTTGATCTTGTATTATTAGAAATAGTAAAAGTTATACTCTTGTAAAAGTAGACATTTTGTTTATTCATTGCTATATGGTATTTATATAGCACATGCTCTCCAAAGAGTTCAAGGTACTCTTCAAAAGACATTGAACAATGAACATGTAAAAACATAACAACAGGGAAATACAGGAGAAATAATAAAAGGGAGGTGAGATCAAGAAATTGCAAAAGGATTAGCTAGTCCAGAGGAATGTTTTGGATATTTGCTGTTTCTCTTCTGCAGTTACTTCAGAAGACTTTCCTAAAGTTATTTTATCTCCTTTGAAAGAAGGCTCACCATAGATCTTCCAGTGAGACTGCAAGGAATAGGGGAAGGCCAGAGCCAGGCTTCACCATTAGAATGAGTCCTTAAAGATATCCCTTGCCCCCTTCCCTTCACCTTACTGCAGCTCTAGCCTGCCCTGTGATTATTTCTCATATCAGACATTTGGACTATGATATTGAGGGCCCCAATTATCTAAATATTACTCAGAGAAGGATGGTGGGGGTGGGAGTAACATTCATTCATTCTCTTAGTTAGTGATGCTTGCTCCTCGGATGGGGGCTGAGAAAGGTGGAGCTTTGCACAGATACAGACAATATGAATGAAAAGGTGGTATAGGAAACAATTCAGAGCATTGAAGGTTCAGCCTCTGTGTGTGTGTGCATGTGTGTGTAAGAAAGGTATGGTGAACGAGGGGGCAGAGTAGAAAGGAGTATAGGCCATTGGGCTGTAAAAAAGAATGGTGGACAATCTTGACTCATCTTTGCTAGTGCTTGCTTTCAGCCCACTTCCTAGTCTCAACCCCATATTGTTTCTTCCAGCAGCAGTTACTGTGTCTGTTCATTTACTACAATACCAGAGCTACCTCTGTTACCTGTTCACAATAAAATCAGAATAGATGAGATCCCTTTAACCATTGTTAGATACCATGGTGGAAAGATTGAAAAATGTCACCCAGTTGTACCAGAGCTTATGATATAGTGTGTGTGGGGGGGTGGAATTCAGAAGAACAAAGTGGGTGCTGCCTCCTGGCTATCCTCTTAGGTTAACATAATCATAATTCTTTCAAATGTTTCTCATATTTGCCCTTTAACTTTCCACTTCCACCATCAACATTTAGATTCTTTTTACCTCATGCCTTCATCACTGAAATAGATTCTTAACTGGCCTCCCTTGCCTCCTGTTCTCTCTCCTTCAATCCACCCTACTCACTGTCACTAAATTGCTTTTAATGATCTCTTCAGGTTATGCCTCAGCTCAAAGACTTTCTTAGTGCTCCCAGTTGCCTAACAAGCACAATACAAATTCCCATCTGGCTTCAACCATGCCCCCTAGACTCATCTTCCAACATTTCAAACACAAACCGCGTTCCACCCGCAATGAACTATTTCTTGGTTTCTGGACCTGCCTTGAGATTTTCACCATCTCTACCTTTGCCTGGAATGTTCTCCCTTAACATATTCTCTTTGGCTTAAACGTCAACTTTTTTCCTGAAAATTCTTCTGAATAACTCAGCCAGACATGACATTTTCTTTGAACATGTAAGTTTTGTGCCACTTATAAGGCTCTTATCACAAACTTCCATGTCCTATCTTCTCTATTAGAAAGCACCAATTCAAATATTCAGCTGCCTACTTGACATTTACACTTAATGTCTCACAGGCATTTCAAGTAAAACGTGTTAAAAATAAACAGTGACACACACCCCAGGACTGTTCCCTCAATTTTCCTCATTCAAAAAACTGGCACCTCTACCCAACCAGGTGCATGAGCTAGAAACCTGGAAGTCATCCTTAATTTTCCTCTTCTTTAGTCCCCCACATCCAGTCTGTCAGAAAGTCTGTCAGCTCTATCTCCAAAGTATATCTTGACTTCACTCACTTTTACCATAGCTAACTTAATCTAAACCACCATCTCCCATAGGTAATTGCAACTCCTAACTGGTATCCTTGCTTTCATTCTTGTTCTCACAATTGTCTTATCACTATAGCCAGAATGTTTTTTTTAAAAAAATATAAGTCAGATCATGTGATTCCTTGCTTAAAGCCCTTCAATGACTTCTTACTGCACTTAGATAGAATCCATATTCCTTACAGTGTCCTACAAGACCCCTGCCTATTTCTTCTACTTTGGCTCTTGCAACTCTTCATCATATCTCACTTTTCCCCTTGCTCACTGCAGTCTTCCCACTGAAACAGGTCAGGCTCTGATTTTATCCATACTGTTCCCTGTTCTAAAATGCTTGTATCTCTAGTTTGGCATGGCTGGCTATTCCTCATTATTCAGGTCTTAGTGTAAGTGTCAACTTTCTCAGACAGGGCTTCCTGGCAACCTTTTTTCTCTGTCTACCCTATTTTATCACTGTTTCCTGTTGTGTTTAATTCATAACACTTCACACAATTTGCAGTATATATTTGACTGTTTACTTTCACTCATCCAACAAATATTTATTGGGGACCTACTATGTTTTGTGTGATGTACAGTGGTGAACATAACACATGTGGTCTCTGTCTGCCCCTTTCACTAATGGTATGTTCCGTGAAGGAAAGGGTCATGCCTGTTTTTACTAATCACTGTATCCCAGAGCTTATCATAGTGCCTGGTGTATAGTAGTTAATCAATAAATAATTGTTAGTGGTAGGAACTGTGTTTTGTTCATATTTTCATCACTCTCAAGAGCCTAAAACAGTGCCTCATTCATAGAAGGGGCTGGATACATAAGAGTATGAATGAGGTAGATGATCCTGGATATTAAATTCTGAAAATGAAAGACTGAGATAATAACAGCTACAGGTTATGGAGGGCAGTCAGTGTGCACTGGAGTGTCCTAGTGTTTTTCTTTAGCTGATCTTTGAATAATTAGAAAGGCTACCAAAGGAGAAAGGGAAGATGTTCTGAATATTACAGAATTATAGAATTTAGTCAGGAGAACTCCATAGAGACCATATCTTGAAAGTGAAAACTAAAAGAAAAAAATTCTAAGGAGCCTTCTGTTCACTTTTTCCAAGAGTAGCCAGTTTATTTCAAGAGAAGAAAGAGGTGCTATCCATAAGCAAAGAACAGACAGAACAAGCTTCAAGGAAATAAGTTCATGGCTCATGTCAGGAAGTCAGTACATTGTTGGATGAACAAATTGGACCTAGCAGAGGACTGGGTCAGAGGCTTTGTGGCCCCAGGGAACAGGAAGATTTGCTTGCCCATGTTCAGTGATTGCAAATAATCTGGGGGTAACAACAGAGACACAGGCTTGATTGGCAGGGTCTCAATTCCCAAAGGCAATCTCCAGATTGAATGTGTTTCAGAGTTCTGTATTATGAATTAAAACCTCTTTCTTTAGTACAGTGTTAAGAGTGAAGGTGTGGAGGTATGCTCAGGAAAGCTTCAAGGGGTAAGCTCAGGCTAAGTAAAGTGTAATTCCCACCCCCCAAATAACTTGTACCTGGTGACAAGGACATTCCTAACTCGTTTCTTAGGCATAGAGGACATTCAGGAACCATACTTTCTGAATCAAAAATCAGGGCACATGGTTAGTTAATAAAGTAGACAATTTGAAAGAACTGACAAATAGTCTTGGGTATATTAAAGTTTTAGTCATTGAGACATATAGCATTAATTTTCTAATGGGAAATAAAATCTGCAAAAAAAAAAAATGTGTTTCATTACTTGCCTCCATCCCTAAGCCCATGTGAATTGCCAGAAATCCCCAACCCACTTTTAGATTAGAACAGTTCAAATATTTTGGGTACCTTCTACATGCTAAACACATTGCATTCATCTACCCATTGAGTCCTCAGGGGCAGGCAAGATGACTTTAGGCAGAGGGTCAGGAAAGTGTTCCCCAAAGATCTGATCTTCCAGATGGGCTATGGAAACGTGTAAGGATTGGAAAGGTGGAGTTGGGGGGAGGATTTTCCAAGTGTAGGGTATAGTATAAGCAAAGTCAAAAGACTGAATGGATAGGGGTGAATAAAGGAACACTCAAGAGGGTGTGAGGAATAGTGAATTATTCAGTTTGAAGCATAAGGAACAGAATGGACCATGGGCTTGGGAATGCCAGCAAGAGGAAGGCTACACTATATCAGCTTAACAATGGAGCTTTGTAGGCTATGAATTAGGAAGTGGCTGTTGAAATCTCCCCAGTTGTCCCTGAGTTTAGGAAATTAAACCCAGAGTGCAGTTCCCTTGGACTAAACTTTTCTCTAGCAGTGGGACCTGATAGATTATGATTCTTTTCCACCTCTGATTTTCACAGATCTGAATGAAGGTGAAAGAGTGATGACCACCCCTTTCCTCTCCAGCTCTCAAGTTTGCTTTTGCCTTGGCTTGTTAATGGAATCTGATGAATAGAAATCTATTTAAGGTCTTCAAAGTATTCAGATTGGTGGGAAGAATACTGAGAAGTTTTGTCCCGGGAAAGACTATACCCTTGCTAATATAGATTCAGATCTGTAGTAGAAAATATACTTTGTCATCTACCTCCATTCCCCAAAGACACATTTTTGTGTGACTTTGACACTACCCTTTAGGTTGCCAATATGCTTAGGATACAGTTAACCATTTGTTGAGGACCTACTTACTATCTGCCATGACCTCACTAAAAGGTACCTCCATTTCACAGATGAGGAAACTAAAATGTAAAACATTTAAGTGGCTCTCCCAAGGCCACACAGCTAGAGAATGCAGAGGCAAAGCTAAACCCTTGTTGGACTCCAAAGCCTAGGCTCATTTCCCACTACACCATACTGCCTATCTTGAAAACAATAGTCTCGGCTTCTTTTAAGAAAATGCTAAAGCCAGCCCATACAAATAGGAGCTTCCAAGCAAGAAAGTTCCACAATCCTAAGCAATGTTTAACTGTCCTTGTGATTAGGAAATCGTTCACTTATATAATGAATATCCCTCCAAACAATGTGGAAATTCATTTCCTCTTGACTGAGTTTTTTACTCAGGGCTGTTACTTGGCAGCTTTCCTGATATCAAAACAGCCATCAAGACCCTCTTACGGTCCAGGAGGTCTTGGACTTGTTGGCCTCTGCCTGTGAGTGTTTTCACTGGCTCCTTTGCACTCCCACCCCACCCCCACCTTTCCACCCCCACCCCAGAGAGTGCTGAGTTAGGCATGTCTTGGGGAGTAAGAAAGTGACACTTGAGAACATATTGGTTTATTATTACACTCAGAGGAGTAAAATTAACTACACAAGCTGCCTCTGGAATTGCCAAGGGCACCACCACCTTTTTCATCTTGTCTGCGTTTTTCTTGGTTTCTACTTCATCTCCATTTCTGAAACTTTGAATCATTTAGTTAAAGGGTGCATGTGTTACTCAGTACTCTGCTCTCCCAAATTCCAGTGTCCATTGTCTGAATTAGTGTTGTATTTTTAAAACTCTTTGGACTCCTCATTCTGCTTCTTCTTAGGGCTAAACTGAGAAACTAATACAAATTCTGGTGTTGATGGCTAATCTTTGGCTGAATGCATTTCCCTTCCCATAAAATACATTTGCTTTTTAATCAAGACATGCAGCGCCTTTAACACAAGGGAGTAAGGTCCTCATAATATCATCAGATATCCATTGTTGTGGGGGTTGTTAATCCACCCTCTTGCATCCCGTTGGGCAATTCTAGAGATAAATTCAAGTGAAAGGCTATAAGGAGTGTCTTATCTGTACTTCTGGTGTGATTGGCCTTTCTTCTGAAACCCACAGAGAACTTTATCAAATATCACGAACTCTGAAAGTACTATTGAAGAAAAGGAGCTACCACTGAAATGCTGGGTTGCCTGTCACAGTACTCATACTCATTTGGCATTTCGTTTTACAACCCATTATACTTTCTGATATCTGGTTGAAGGCATGTGAGTTTTCTCAATGTTATCTCCACAAGGCCATGTTTGCAAATAGAAAGTTCTACAAAGCCTTCCTAGGAAGTGACTTGTGAGGTGGTGAGGGGGCCATTCTGGGGGAAGAGGACTTCATGGATGACAGAAGAGCAGGACCTGATGATTTGCCCTTGTATGGTGACTTTCTGCTTTGTCAAGCCCCAAGACACTCCTTGTGTCACTCTTGTGGAGGTCAGAGCATGGAACTGTAGGCAAGAGTTAACTAGGAATTCCTAAGCTGCAATTCCTAGGAAAGTGGTCAGTTGTGTGAGGCGGAGGGGGTGGTCAAATTACAGCTTCTGTATTGCTGTACCTGATAACAGCCTGTTAATATTTTATCAGTGATCATATCACAGCACATATTGAGCCACCACTTTGGGCAAAAGAGAGAGATAACTGCTAGACTTCCTGTTTGAGGCTTTCCACTCACCCTCCACCCTGTTGAGATAACAAAATTTCTCATCAAAGCTAGGAGCCGCCTGGGCAGGGAGACCAGGTTGGGTGAAGGCCAGGCTTTGGCCAGCTGAGGAGGAGCACAGGCACTTCCCAGCCTGGGGCCTCTCTGTGCCAGAGTGGGCAGCTGAAGGCATGAAAGAGTCCCCTGTCCATGGGCCCAGGGTTGAGTGGGAGGGAACAGTTGACCCTGCAAGGCCTCATTTGCCTTCATTTAACACTGTGCCCTGTCTCCTGCATCTATGGTCCTCCTCTGGTCCAGAGCAAAAAGGCCTCAGGTTACTTAGATAGACACTGTCTCTGCTGCCTCTAATAATTCTGAAGACCTGCCCGAGAGAAGGAGATGAGGGAGAAGAGGTTGAGCCCCAGGGCCACTCTCTCCATTAAAGTCATTTAGGGGTTCTGTGAGGCAAGCTCTCAGGTGTTCTGGGTTAGCTGAGTAGTGTCTCCCTTTCTCCTCCTTAGCACTGCTCTCAACCCTATTTCTCTATTCCCCACAGTCCTTCAACTGGAAGAAGCAGTTTCTTTTGATCATCCTTTCCCCTAGAAGCTCAAATAGTGTCAGAGTCTCATTTCATAAGGATTGAGATTTGATTGGACTTTCATACCTTTTTAAACTAGCCCCTGACACTCATATCTTACAGCACTTTCCCCCTCTTGCAGGACAGACTATATTGTGCCTTGGGCCACACTTTGGTGTACATATCTTATCTTCCCTAGATCAGCTGTCAGCTCCTACAAGACACAGGCTACCCTTGCTCACCCTTGTAGCCCTCAAAGCCTTTAGCACATTGCCTGACATAAATTAAGAGTGCAGTTAGTACTAGAGAGCTGGTTGAATGGCTGTTTAACTGGCTGGATGAAGGTCTCTCAGAAAGTTGGAGCTTGCCTCTCCATCAAGAAGCCAGTTTCAGTTTCCACTTCCCCCATTAATGATCACATAGCAGTGGGTCACTAGGGCCCCACGGGGGAGAAAGCATGAGTCATCTTATTATCAGAGGAATGAGGGAGGGCAGAGACATCTCTCCTTGTGCAAGGGTCACAGCTATGAGTCTGCAGCATAAACAAAATGGCCTTTACTATCCCTTTGGTCTATGGTTAATCTAAATTACTTTATGATGGAAGGCAATGGGGTTAGCTGAAAACTTCAACATGGACCCAGACTCAAGGAGATTTCTAGGAAATTATTTAAATCAAGGCTTTTCTTGCTCAATGAACCAAAGGGAAAACCAGTCAAAGGCTTTTCTGCTCAATCAGGTACTCATTGTCAGATCTGCCCTGGTTTTTCTAGTTGTGGATGAACTTTTAACTCTTGCCATAGAATCTTCCCAGGTTGAAAGGAAGGACCTCCCAGGCCAGGCTTATCTTCAGATAAAGGGAGCTCTGTTCCCTATTTCCCTCAAAGGCCCTTATATTCCAGTAGCAGACAGAGGCAGGAGGGCCGTGGCAATGTGAAGAGCAACAGGAACTCTTACACCTTCTGAGCAGAATCTCAGACCCATGTTGCTGCAGGAAGGGTTTCCAAACTTATGTTCAGACTCTGACACTCTGTGACTTTAGGGAATATACCTCTCTGGGCCTCCACTTTGTTTTGTGGAAAAGACCTGCTCCATTGGTGTATTTGAAACATGCAATGAAATTGGTGGGTCTAAAAGTGCTTTGGTAGCCAGGTGGTGGGTCATCAGATCCCTAATCAGACTGCTGCCCACTCAGCATAGCAGAATCAGCAAGGCAACCTCATTTTCCAACCTCCAGTGGCCCCCAGTCAAGGGCACTTGCATTTATGGTGCCAGACCAGAGACATGACCTTTTATTAAACTCCTGTTCAAAAAGCCCTCTCTCTCCACCCTTATTCTCACCCACTGCCATTTCTTCTAAATGGGCTTGGATGCTGGGGTCTCCATCTCTGCATCAAAGAAGGCTTACTTCAGGAATACAATGGTAGTAGTACCTGTTATTACAGGCTCCTGTGTGCTGAGGCCCACTGGATGCAGGAGGTGGGTAAGCTGAATCTTGTAGGACCCCATTAATGTCAGTGTTGCCATAGTTAACATCGCTATGAATTAGGCTTTGTTGATTCCAAATGAGGTTAGAACAGGGCCAAATCATTGGCCTCCAAAACTCCCACACCTCCAGAGTTAGGGGAATTGGAACTGAGATGTTGTGATTTATTCAAATGTAAGCTTTGCATCTCCTCAAATGGGACAGTTAGCTGGGCCCACACTGGCCAGTTGGCCAGCACAGCAGGAGGGGCAGTTCTAGATGGTATACTCAGTGAATTGGTCCTGCTCTCTCAGATTCCCCTTACAGAAGACCAAGATAGCCTGTGTATCCCCAGTGTTACCTTGCTGGCCATAAAATATTTCTCTTAGGCAGTTTAAGGACTTCTGGCAGGCTCTTCCTACTGGTTGTGAATATTGTTGGATCAGCAGAGTCCTATTTTGGAAGTCAGGAGACTGGAGCGCTAACACCAGCTATGTGGTCTTGGGAAAGTCTCTTTACTTAGGTGGGCCTTCGTTTCCCCATCTGCCAAATGGGGATTATCAGATCTATTTCACCTTCCTCACAATGATGATTCAGAGAATGAAAGGAATAAACACATAGCAAATTTAGTAACTAACTTAAATGAAACAATTGTTGTAAAAAAGGAGGAGCCCTGGGCAAGATAAAAAAGTTAGTTTCCCTGGAGGGAGCAGGGATGCCTTGCTTTCTAGAATTTTCTATCCACCCAGTGGGAAAAAAGGCTAGTTTCAATCATACCTTCCCTTTAGCTGAGTTCTCTATCACACATGCGTTGTCTGAGCCCCTTTGAATGAATAAAACAGTTTTTCAATCAACAAGTGTTTATTGATAATCTATGTGTGCCCAGCACTCTTACAGATAGTTTTTATCTGTAAGTCTGAAGGACTCATAGAGGTCTAAAATATGGCCCCTACCCTCCAAAAGTTTACAATGCATTGTGAAATCAGATATATACACATGAAGAGATAACTATGCATCAAAATTATGAATGATAAGCATTAAAGAAGTGATTTGTACATTGAGGGAGGGGTAGGAGAGGGATGGAGTGGTCAGAGGAGGCTCAGTGAAGGAGGTGGTGCTGAGCAAGTTCTTCAAGCATGAGTAAGACTTGTCAAAGGGGAGAGGGCCTTCCAGCTTGGGAGAAAAGCTTAAATGTAGGCAAGAAAGTTGAAACGTGCAAGGCATGTTAGAGACAATGAATGGACCCTTTCCGCTGGCACTGAGGTTTGGGAGGGTGTACTGGAGTTTGTCAGAACTGGTCATGCTAAGGCTGGTGAGGAAAATGCCTTTCGTTTGTTTATGACTTTCATCCCAGGGGAGTATTTTCAGACCTTGGAGTTGGAACTGTCTGCTTGAGGACCATTCTCTACTCTCCTACCTCAACTGAAACCCCAGACAGCATCTCAGCTATGACTCAGATCAGGGCCATAGAACTTTGGGCATGATTATTCTATCCTGAAACCCTTGTATGCCTTCTAGCAACCCTGGAATGTCTGGTGGAGGATGGTGGAGGGAATATGAAGGGTGACAGGAGGCCCACCCGGTGTTACAGTCTTTCAGTGTCTCTTTACTGCACTGTGGGTGACCCCCCAGGGCTGGATCTCAGCCTTTGGGCTGATTTTCTATTAGGCCTGAAGATTCTCTGGTAGGGACCGGGGAGAGGAAGGGGAATGCCTCTCTCTGGCTGAATAGAAACACCTACCAGAGCCACCACACATGTCCACTCAGCTTCTTAGATACAAAGGTTCTTATTTTGTCTTGTGCAGTATCAAGGAGTGGTATCATTTGCAGTCCTCCACAGCTTCCATACTGTCATCCCCCAGCCAAGGGCCTTCTCTAGAAAAACTAGTTTCCCATTATTAAGGAAACAATTGTGGAGGGCGTTTAGCCATGTTGTTTAGCAGGAAGCCAGGTCAGGTGCCCCAGAGGAGGCAGGAGCTTCAATGAAAGTCGGGGCTGTAGCTTCTGAGGCAGTTCTTCAGCAAAGTCAGTCTGCTGCTGCCTGGAGCTTTCTGCCATACCTTCTGTTCTTGTGTTTCCCTCTAGCTGTGGGCTAGATATTCAACCCACAAGTGTGAAAGAATTCTGGGAAATACCCTGAGCAGTGGTTCTGGTATTTTTAGGTCCTCAGCTACCTTGCCTTCCTCTCATCCTGTATCCAGTTGCTCTCTGTTCACTTGATATAGTGGAATGGCTCTATTTCAGTTCATGCACAAACCAGTCTGGACACTGTGGAATCATAACAAGAGTGGGATGGAAGCTCCAGGGCCCATTACTAGCCAATCCGTTTCTTTGGAGGGAGGCTTGAGAAGGAGGTTGGATCCACTCCTTCTTCCCCAATCACCCAGTAATGAACTACAAGCCAACCTCAGTCAGAGGGAGGGTCTTTGATCGTAGAAAGGGTCAGTCAGTGAGATGTGATTAGTGGGTTTATGGATGGAGTCCCAGGTAAACCAAAGGGCAGAGGGAAGCCTGTATGGTCTTGCCTAGAGTAGAGGATGGGTTTGGAGTTGAAGGTTAGGGGACTCAGGGTGTGGGGTGGGGGACCAAGGTAAAGGAAACAGAAAGGCTGGCTTGGCAAGCATCTTGACAATTCAACCTGGATGCTGTCACACCAGCTCCCATTTCTGCCTTCTCTTGATCCAGTGGCCAAAGTCAGTCTATCCTCAGCAGCACCTTCTTACATGATTCAGTGGCAATGTCCCTCACCTGCTGGCCCTGGCATGGGGGTTGTCCACCGGTTTTCACAGACCCAGCCACCCCCCTCCAACTCTGGACCCTGGTTCTTCACACATACCCTGTCAGGCTGTAGGAGTTAAACTCATTCTTGACTTTAGGTGGTTGACCATGCCTTGGAGAGCTCCTAGTGGCAAGAGGCTGGGCCTGGTAGGCATCGTAGTAATTGGAGCGATTTCCCTGGGGTGAGCAGGAAAAACAGAGGATGATTCCAGCTACTAGAGAGAACAAGGAGGAAATGATGCCCAAGTAAAGAGCCTCTCCAATCTCAAATTTCATGCTGTCAGGTACCAGTGGGGAATAGAAGTCTTGCAGGATCCCATGAAGATTCCAGGCAACAGGGATGAAGCCTAGGATGCCCCCAAGGATGAAGAAGACTCCGCCCATGACTGCCACTCTGTCCTTGGCTCGGGAGTCCTGGCAGAAAACTGTGCATCTCATGCCCACCACGGAGATAATGCATGCCAAAGAGGAGATTGCACTAGATGTCACCATCATGGCTTGAGCAGCCTGGATGTCAGCAGGCAGGCCTAGGAGAGTGCTGTAGATGTCACACTGGGTGATGCCTGTGCTGTGTGTGGCACACTCCATCCAGAGTCCTTTGGAGAAGCCGACTGCTGTCACAATGCTGGCACCGACGTAAGAACTTGTTCGCCAGCTAGGGAGCAACATAGCAACCAGGGTGCCCAACAACCCTAGAAGGCCCAGTATGTAGCCTATAAGTTGGAGGCCAAGAGAGGCCATGGTGGACCTCTCAATAAAAGTGTCTTCAGGGCGTGCTCTCTTGTCTTTTGGCTGCAGCTCTTGCTCTTTGGATCCCAGCCTCTATTCCTTCATTTCAGAGTGTCTCTGCCAGGCTGACTTCTCTCCTCCTTACAAGTGTCTGTGGGTGTCCACAAGCAGGCTCAAGAAGGCATCTAGAAGACCTAAAAAAATCCATAAACTGGATTAAATATTGACTAGAAGCTTATGAGAAACCAGAAAATGCTGGATGCCTTTTGACCTTTGTTATCTTTAGAAATAACACATGAGAAAGGGAAAAAAACACTTTGGAAGTAGAGCCAAAATGTCATCACCTCCTGCGTAGGCACATGCCTTAGGCTGGCAGCCAGACAAAACCAGGGGCCAGACAGGTGGCTACTTTCCGAGAAGGTGGTGATGGCAGTGGCAGTTGTATTAACTCCAGGTCAGGCTGTTGGCTGGCATAGTTCTGTCTCCAAGGCCTGCTGTTTGACACATTGCCCAGCAACAGTGTCACAGGGCCCCTCAATTGCAGACTGAGGCCAAATTCCAGGAGACTGAATCAGGAAGAACAGGCCCTAGGGTATAGCCTTGGGCTCCAGGTAATTAGAGGCCTCTTGAATCTTCAAGGGGCCTAGAAAGCAGTGATTTAGCCCTGAGGTTCCCTGGTCTCTCTGTTAGAGTGGACAGAGGAAAAGGACGCTGTTCTAAAATAGAGAGCTTTGTAAGAGGCAAGCATCTAAGCCCATCCTTTGGAATCTCAGAGCTGTCCAGGATTTTGCAGTGTTCAAGGAGCCTCTTCTCTTGCCTCTTCTCAAAACACTAAGGATTAAAGGCACATTCTTCTCCTCATCCTCTACAGGACCCTCCAGCCCACTACAAGTTGGAGGGTCATCACTACTTTCAATCCACCACAACCTGGCTATTCCATTTTAACCTTCTTCAAAATGTCTCTTTCCCTACCCATCTCTTAAATGTGAGTATTCCTCAGGATTCCACCATTTTCTCAATCAACACTCTTTCCCTGAACACACTTATCCACACCAATGACTTAATCTCACACCTATTCGCTGGCATTCTCAAACTTATATTTCTAGCATAGACCTTCCTCCTGACCTTCAAGACTACCAGCACAATTACTTATTTAAAATACTCACTTGGAAATATCATAGGCACCTCAAATTATTTTCCCCCTCTTTAATTCTCCCTCCACCCCACTTCCACCCCTGACCTGTGGATGTTGCTGTTTTCCCCTTAAGAACTGGATCTCTGAAGGTGGGGTGTCTCCTTCCATGCACTCATGGCATGCACCGGGGCCTGGCACACCCAGGCCCTGGTCCATGGCTCCACGTGAGGTGCGAACCCAGGACTTTCTATGTGTAAAGCAGACGTGCTAACCACTACACTATGGAGCCACCCCCTCAAATTTGTTGTGTTGAAAAGAGAACTCATCACCTCTCCTATCACACCCCTCCCCAAACAGTTCTTCCCTGGGTACTCTAAAGTCACTGAATGATATCTCTGTCTATTCTCTTGCACTAGACTAAAATCCTGGGAGTTAATCTTGACACCTCTCTCACATTTATCCCTCACTTTCTATGGTCACTGTCTCACAAATTCTAGCACTTGACTCTGTGTCAAATCCATGGTACCCTTCTCTCCATCCCCACTGCTACTTCCCCAGTTCGGGGCTTCATCATCCTCTCTCCTCTGGACTATAGCGGTGAGTTCCTAACTGGTCTTACTTCCAATCTTGCCTCCTCTGATTCATTCTCCATACTGTTGCTAAGGTGATCTTTCAACACTTTAATCTGATCAAGTCCCTACTCTACATAAAGCATTCCTATGGCTCCCCACCAGCTAAAGGATAAAGTCCAAACTTGCTTGTACTCTATGACCCCTCAAGCTTCATCTCTTGCCATTGTCCTCCTCATGCTCTGTGCTCTTGCTGAACTAAATTACTTTCAGTTCCTCAACCAGATCATGTTGTCTTTTGCTTACAAACCTGAGTACAGGCTGTACTTTCTATGCAGAATGCCTGGCATTCTTCTCCCTCTGTTTAGTGCCTTCTCATCCATTAGGACTGAGCTCAGATGTCTCTTACTTTAGCCTGGATCAAGTGCCCTTCCTTTATGTTCTTACAGTATTTCGTGTTTACTTATAATACTAGTAATAAGAAGAATAGTAATACTTATGTAGTATTTCTTATGTGACTATTATAAGCAGTTCACACATTAACACATTTATTATCACAGTAACACTTTGTGGTACTGAAATCTTTATTGTACAGATGATGAAATTGTTTAAATTTCCTGTTTAAATTTTTATTCTTCTCCACTAGTCTGTGAGCTACTTGAAGCCAATAACTATATTTTATTAATTTCTGTCTCTCAAGTGCCTTACACAATACATTACTCAGAGCTAGTGTTCAAAGATGTCTTCTTAATGAAAAAATAGAAATGGTAAAGAGGTTTGAGGGACTATAAGATACAGACTTTTTTAATGAGTCAATTATACTTCACTGTAAGGCACCAGACCTGCTCAATGTTGGGAAAGAAAATTGAGAGAAGGTATCAGAAGAAGAAGGGAAAGAGAGAGAGAGAGAGACAGAGACAGAGACAGAGACAGAGACAGAGACAGACAGAGACAGACAGAGACAGAGAGACAGAGAGAGACAGACAGAGACAGAGACAGAGAGAGATGGTGACAGAGACAGAGACAGACAGTCAGACATACAGAGACAGAGAGAGGGGGACAGAGAGAGAGGAAAAGAAAGAAACGGAGTTTCACCATTTTATTTGTGTATATATTTGTTGAATATCTGGTCTCTTTAACCTAATTCTAAACAATTTGAGGGAAGAAATCATATATTAAACTTCTGTTGTGACTGCAGCATTGGGCAGGCACATGGTTGACAGTCGCTAGTATTTCATCAGTGATGGATATGACAATGCAAATGTTGATGAAAAGCAGTGCAGAGCAGGGGCCAATAAACATTTAGTAGAAGGTGGGGAGGGAAATGTAGTTTGAATTTCAGCTCTGCCACCAGTGATGCTGTGTGCAAGCCCCTTCCAGGCATTGTTTCTCTTATTGCTAAATGGGGCATAATTCTACCTATCCTGATCCTGACTGTGCATATCAGTGGGGCCTTCAGGGTTACTTGGAAGTCCTTATACTTCTCCCTGGTGAGCATCTCCAGGTGACTACTTCAAATTCTTAGCACTCTTTTTGAGCCACTCTCCTCCCTTGACAACATTCTCTTTGAAGCCAAGATTCTTAAACAAGCCATTTAATATTGATGTCTCTACTCTCTTCCCCCTCCCATTCACTCACTGCTCAACCCTCTGCAGTCTTGCTTCTGCCATTAGCCCTCCACTGAAAATATTCTCACTAAGATTACCAACAATTTCCTTGTCCCAAAATCTGACAGCCATATCTGTGTCATCTCACCTTGTCCCTCTCCTCCACAAAACTGTCTTCTTTGTTTTCTGTAACATCACTACCAGTCTTCCCTGCCCCTCAAAATGATTCTCCTAGGTGTCCTTTGTAAGTTCTTCTTCTTCTGCCCACTCTATAAATCCAACTATTCCACCCAGGATTTCATCTAGACTTCTAGACTTCTTATTCTTCACATTATCCGTGGGTGATCTCATCCACTTTATCTCTATGGCAATAAATCCTGAATCCATACCTTTGGCACAGATCTCTCTCCTGAACTCCAGGTTTGCACATTCAACTGCATTTGGGATGACCCCTCTGAATGTTTTAATGGCACTTCAAGCTCAACATTTGCAAACCTGAAATCATTTGCCCTCTTCTCTCTCCACCCCCAAAACTATTTCTCACATAGCGTTTCCTATCTCAATGAGACCATCACTCATCCAGCAACCCAAGACAGTCAACCTTGATTCATCACCTTTTCTTGACATATAGTCAATTCTGAAGTCCTATCAGATCTACAGTCAAAATATATCCTGATTAAATCTACTTTTTCCCATATCCATTGTTTAAACTTTAGTTCAAATGATGCAACTATTACCTCTTGTCCATGTGGAAATCTCATGGGCACCTCAAATTGGTCTCTCTAATTCTACTTCTTCCCCACCTCTGCAATCGACTATCCACCTAGTAGTCAAGGATCTTTCTAAAATGGAAATTAAGTAATAGGTGCTTTAAAAAAACTTCAAAACCTCTTAATTGCTTTTAGTACGAAGTTCAAACTCTCTAGCCCAGGGACCCAGGAGAATCCTCAATTGTATGATTTCTGCTTTCCTTCCCAGCCTCCAACCTCATAACCTCACATGTGTGTGTTTGCACACAGGATCCAGCTATACCTGAACACATGTACTTCTCTGAATTTGTCTTTTTTTCTGTTTCCAAGCCTTTAAGCATGCTATTCTGCCATCCACTACTTGCCTGACTAATTGCTAGCCATTCTTCAGGACTCATCTTCTCCTTGAAATCTTCTTTGGACACCTCTTCCCAGCCAGGCAGGGTTAAAAACTTTTCCTTTATACTTCCTTTCTATATCTGGGCATTCAGTGAGAGTCAGTGAGCTACCATGAGGTTTTTGGAGAGAAGACCTCTTGCTTCCCTGAAGAACAGCTCCTGCTTAAGCCTTCTTGGGATGGTGGCAGAAGAGCTCAGCTTGAGTTTCTCATGGGAGTCAACAATGTCTCCAAGAAGATAGCCTCTCCCCAGAGCCACTTCTTACTCAATAGGGGTAAGTAGGAAACTAGTTTGGAGCAGGGGGAAGCTAGAATGAAAAAAAAAATGTCATTCATTGAGTTTTGTAACTCTAAAGGGTCTTACTTGTTATTGGAGCTTATTCAATTGAGAGAAATGGCCCAATGGGAGTCAGCTTTCAGCCAGCGTCCGGAAAGTAAGGGTCGACAGAATAGCAAGTGATTGGTAAGCCAGGCTAGATTCTGTTTTTGGTTTTGTAATGAGTAGTAGAGGGTTTAGAGAAAGTGTCCCAGCTTCAGAATCAAATAACCTTGGAAATTTCTATTCGTGTGCAAATAGAAATTCATGGCTTTAACATTTTCTTATCAAATGGAAGATGCTAAAGCTAATCACTTTCAAGATAGGCAGTATGGTGTAGTGGGAAAGGAGCCTAGGCTTTGGAGTCAGACAAGGGTTTAATTTTACCTCTGCATTCTCTAGCTGTGTGGCCTTGGAAGAGTCACTTAAATTCCTTATACTTTAGTTTCTTCATCTAAAATGGGGATGATCCCTGCCTCTTAGTGTGGTCATGGCAGATAGTAGGTCCTCAACAAATGGCTAACTGTATTCTAAGCATATTGATGACCTAAAGCGTAGTGTCAAACTCATACCAAAATGTGTCTCAGTTTTACCTGGAACCTGTTGAGAAAGTTCCCTAACTTCTCCAGTTCCTAGTTTGCTCACCTTTAAGATTTTGAGCCTCAAATAAGGTAATGGGGACAGGAAGCCACCCTGACAAACATAGAAGACCAAATAGCTGTAATTAGAAGTAGGCAACTCTACAAGAAACTCTTCTCTTTGAGGGATCCTCCTAAAAGTCAAGTCCTGGCTGCTTTGGAGGAACATAGAACTGTAGGCCTTGCCAGCTGAACTTGTCTTCTGGGCATGGGGCCAACACACTCCATGGCCCAAGGACTGGGCAAGAAGGCTTCATTTAGGATCCTTACCTAATCTTTCTTACAGGAGGGATTGGAGCTGCAGGAGAGGATTAGAGGGGTCAACCCTGACAGCAGCTTCTGAATTAACCCCTTCTTGCCCTGCTAGTCTCCCTCCATTTCTTGCTCCAAGAGCCTTGTATATGGTACCCTTTTTGTGGAAGCACTTTCATAACACTGAGTGGGACAGGACAGGTGGAGTTCTCACACACAAAAAGTACCTCATGTGGCATCTTGGGGGTGATGGAGTCCACCATAGCCCTGTTCTGCTTGTCAGCCTCATTTTTCCATCCCTTGGTCTCACAGCTCCTCAAAGGAATCTGAGACACTTGTTCTCCTCTTCACCTCACTCCCAGTTGCCAAGGGCTCTAGTAAATGACAAAGTCATTCCTTTGAAGCCCTACTTTCTGGAAAGTTTGTCCTTAGAGCAGTTCAATTTTCCTTCTGCGCTAATTGATTGATGACAGCTCAGGGAGCTACAACTGGATTGAGAGATTTTCTAATTGCTTTAAAAAGAAGTTTATTTTTTTTCCTTATCATCAAAGTAAAGCACTGTCATTTTAGAAATCTAGAAAATGCAGAAAGGCAGAATGTAGAAAACAGACATTACCTACAATCTCCTCAGCTAAAATGCTGTTAAAGTTTTGTTCCAGGTCTGTTTCAAAGAGGGCACTTGAAGAGAATAATGTCTCAGTCCAAAGAATGAATTTTTTTTGTTATATTGATATATAATTGACATATAACATTGTATCAGTTTTAGGTGTGCAAAATAATGAATCAATATATGTATGTATCATGATGTGATCACTACTAAACAGTTAATGTCCATCACCACATAGTTAAAAATTTTTTTATTTTTCTTATGATGAGAACTTTTAAGATCTACTATCTTGGCAACTTTCAAATATGCAATTACAGTGTTGTTAACTATAGTCACTATACCATACATTACATCCCCAGGACGTATTTTATAACTAGAAGTTCGTACTTTTTGTGCCCCTTCACCCATTTCATCTACCCACTCCCACCCTATCCCTGCTACTGGTAACCACCAATCTGTTCTCTGTATCTGTAAGCTCTGACTTGTTTTAGATTCCGCATTTAAACGTGAACATACAGTGTTTGTATTTCTCTGACTTATTTCACTTGGCGTAATGCCCTTAATCTCCATCCATGTTGTCCCAAATGGCAGGATTTCCTTCAAAGAAGGGATTCTAATGACAGACTTGCAGACCAGTGAGGACGAGTTATTTAAGGGCTTGAAGGAGAAACTTTATGACTTCACTCAAAAATCTACCTTCTGCTGAGTCCTTGAGCCTCCATGCTAAGGAAGGCACTGGAACTGGCTACGAGGGAGCACCCCTTCCAATCTTCCTTAGCCTTTGTAGTTAGACAGAGAAGTAAACTGTAGCTCCTTTCCTACCATCTCATTCTTTTTGCCCTCAAAATCTCCATTCAGAAATTATTATCTAATTTGAAGAGTGCTTTCTCTGGCCCTGTAGTTTCAAAGGCTGGAAACTTTGTGGTAACCTTGAAGAAACAAATACTACCAACCCACCTGAATTTTCTCTCCCATGACCTTCCCTCAAAAACCCAAGGTGGCCCAGCCTGGCTGCATTATGGGCTAAATTGACAGCAACTAGGAAGCAAGAGCTCACGTAAGTGATTTTAAAAGGCAGCAAATAAAGCAGAATTGAGACACTTACGAAGAAGTTCTTTTGCAGAGCCTTGGAGGAGAAGTGTGGCCCTGGAGAGGATCCTGAAGGGATCCTGAAGGAAGGAAGAAAGGTGCAAGGGGCCCCAGGCTGAGGTGATAAAGGATTTCTAATTGTTAGCAGCCGCTTTGTAAATCCATCTGCAAATCTCAGCGTTGGGTCAGAGACTTATTACAGATCAGAATTAAACCCCTGGAGGCTGTGGAAGATTGAGGTACTTAAAAATAAGTTTGGTGAGTTTTGTGTTTTTCCTGTCAAAAAACTCCCGCTGGGCTTTTGTGTGGTGACCTCTATGAGCTCAAGAGAGGACTTGGGGGGAGAATAGTATGGCCCAAAGAGGAATTTGGAACATTTCAGCTTTGGGCGTAGAGAGAGGAGGGGGTTCTCTTATGCCCATTAGGTGTTCCTGGCTAGCAGCCTTATAGCCCAGCAGGAAGTAAGCCTCAAAAACACAACCAGTAAGCTAGTGCCTTAGCAGTCCTGTACTACCTAAAGCCCCGCAGACCATTCCACCTAGATTTGTTTTCCAGCAAGCCCCCAGGACTACCCTACTGCTAAGGTTTATCTCAAGGTACAAGTACAAGGGCAAACATGTGTATTGTAGGTTCAGATTTTGTTGGGTTCAAAGAGCAAGTCCTTACAAAGTAGAGCTGAGGCATTCATTATAACCATGGGCCTTCTCTTTATATGACACATAGGAATACCATACTCTGTGTCGTTTCAGTCTCCCATAAGGTCTGTGGTGTGGATTGCAGAGATTGGGTTTCTTCTCCAAATGGAAAAAAAAAGCTTTTTTGTTTTTTTATTTATTTTTTTTTAAATACTAGAGGCTATTGCAAAGGATCCAGAAAATGAAGTATGAAGAAAGCAGAGGCTTTGATAACACCACCAACAAAAGGTGAAATGTTAATCATTGTTAATATTTTGATGTGCTGTAAAATCACATTACACTCTACAATTCTGTAACCTTTTATCATTTCTAAATAATGTAATGATATAACATTGACACTGTCATATTTCCACATTGATTAAAAAATAGATCTAGATCATTCTCTTATGGCTGCATTGTATTTTATTATATACAAATAGAATTTGTTTAACCATTACCTATTAGACATTTTTGTTATTTCCAATTTTTTCCACTATTATAACTTAGAGTCTTTACACATAATACTGACAAATTCCCAGGAATAGAATAATTAGGGCAAAGAGTATGCATGGTTTAAAGGCTAAAACAACATATTACAGAAATAGGGCAGCTATGACCATTCCAGATGAGAAAGCCTAGGCCAAAGAGATGAAATGAATGAGTTACTCAGCATCTTTAGTTGGGCAGTAAGAGTCAGACCTGGAATCTAAGTCTCAAGGTATCTTGTTCAGTAAACTTTCCAGTGTATTACACTGGCTCCCTCCCAAGGATTCCTATGTAGAAATGACAAAACTAGTGGCTACAATTCATTGGACACTTTCTAGGTGTCAGGCACAGTGCTCAGGGTTTTCTATATATTGTCTTATGAATTTCTGCTGAGCCAGCGCACCAAGCCTGGACAGCTCTGGAGCTTGGCTATTCATCATTATGGTCTACCCTGTTTTCGAAGTAATATCAAAGCAAACAGTCAGATTTGTTGCCTAATGTGAATTCAGTGAAGCAAATCAGAGATCATCATCCTTCCCAAGGAGGCCCATAACTGTCTTGCAGGTGCAAATGGGGTACTGATCCCTGGCAGTGCTCCCAGGGTGCTTACTCCTTGACAGACTGAGACAAGCTTAAAGGGAAGCTATGCCTGAGTCAGGCCTGCGGATTCTTTGGGCATGAAAACAAACAAGACTGATGGGGTGGGAAGGACAGCAGGCTAATCCTCTAACCAGCTATGTAATCTGGGGCAAATCTTCACATCTTTCTTCAGGCTTCACCCAGCTGACTTCCCAAGGCTGGCCTAATGAATAGGAAAGCATTTTGACAAGTAAAAAAAAAAAAGTTCTTGAGATGTAAAAATCCTAAATAAGACACTAGCAAACCAAACACAGAAACATATTAAAAAGATTATACACCAGGATCAAGCAGGCTTCATCCCAGAGGCACAGGGATGGTTCAACATATACAAATCGATTAATGTAATACATCGCATAAACAAATTAAAAAATAAGAATCATATGATCATATCGATAGATGCAGAAAAAGCCTTCAACAAGATACAGCATGCATTTATAATCAAAACACTTAACAAAATCTGTATAGAAGGAAAGTACCTTAACATAATAAAGGCCATATATGACAAACCCTCAGCCAACATTATACTTAATGGACTTAATGGTGAAAAACTAAAAACCTTACCTCTAAGATCAGGAACAAGGCAAGGCTGTCCACTATCACTACTGTATTTCAATATAACATTGGAAGTCCTAGCAAGTGCAATTAGGCAAGAGAAAAATATAAAAGACATCCAAATTGGAAACGAAGAAGTCAAACTGTCACTATTTGCAGATGACATGATTCTCTATATAGAAAACCCTAAAGACTCCACAAGAACACTACTAGAAACAATAAGCAAATACTATAAAGTCTCTGGATACAAAATCAACGTTCAAAAACCCATAGCTTTCCTATACTCTAATAATGAAGTGTCAGAAAAAGAAGTGAAACAAATAATTCCTTTTATAATTGCAACAAAAAGAAGATACAAAGAAATGGAAAGATATTCTGTGTTCTTGGATTGGAAGAATCAACATAGCTAAAATGACCTCAATATCTAAAGCATTGTACAAATTTAATGCAATCCCCATCAAAATCTCGTCAGTATTTTTTAAAGAAATAGAACAAAAATTCATCAGATTTGTATGGAAGCACAAAAGACCTGGAATTGCCAAAGCCACTCTGAGAAAAAAGAACGAAGCTGGAGGCATCACTCTGCCTGACTTCAAATTATACTACAAAGCGACCGTAATCAAAACAGCATGGTATTGGCAGCAAAACAAACACACGGGCCAGTGGAACAGAATCGAGAGTCCAGAAGTAAACCCATATTTATATGGGCAAATAATTTCAGACAAAAAAGTCAAAAACAGACAGTGGAGAAAGGAAAGCCTCTTCAGTGATGGTGCTGGGAAAATTCAAAGGCCACCTGAAAAAGAATGAAACTAGACTGTTGTCTATTACCACACACCAAAATTAACTCAAAATGGATTACAGACCTGAATATAAGACCTGAAACAATGAAGTGCATAGAAAAAAACATAGGAACTAAACTCAAGGACCTTGCATTTTAGGAGGATTTTATGAATTTGACCTCAAAAGCAAGGGAAGTAAAAGTTAAAATAGATGTATGGGACTACATCAAACTAAAAAGCTTCTGCTCAGCAAAAGAAATCATCGACAAGGTAAAAGGAGAACCATCCAAATGGGAAAATATATTTGCAAGCAACGCATTCGATAAGGGCCTAATATCCAAAATATATAAACTCATACGACATGATAACAACAGAAAAAAACAAACGATCCAATCAAAAAATGGGCAGTTACCTGAACAGACACTTCTCCCTAGAGGACATACAAATGGCCAACACATATAGGAAAAAGATGCTTAAAATTGCTAGGTATTAGGGAAATGTAAATCAAAATCACAGTGAGATACCATCTCACACCTGTTAAAATGGCTATAATCAACAGGACAAGCAATAAGAAATGTAGGAGAGGATGCGGAGAAAAAGGAACCCTCACACACTGCTGGTGGGACTGCAAATTGGTGCAGCCACAATGGAAAACAGTATGGAGGTTCCTCAAAAAACTAAGCATTGATCTACCATATGATCCAACAATCCCTCTACTGGGTATTTACCCCAGAGACTTGAAAACCCATATCCGAAAAGATATTTGCAGAATGATGTTCATAGAAGCATTATTCACAGTGGCCAGGACATGGAAGCAACCGAACTTTCCTACAATAGATGATTGGATAATGAAGCTGTGGTACATATATACAATGAAATATTGCTCAGCCATAAGAAGAGATGAAATACTGCATTTGTGACAACATGGATGGACCTCAAGATAATCATGTTAAGCGAAATAAGCCGGACAGAAAAAGTTGAACATCACATGATATCACTTATATGTGGGATATAAACCTAAAAGCAACAAATGAGCAGGACAAACAAACAGAGACTCATTGACCTGGAATATAGACCAGTGGTTAACAGAGGACTATAGAGTAGTGGTTACTAGTGGGACTGGTGAGGAGGGAGGAGGTAGATGGCATAAAAGGAGTCAAATCTAAGGGAATAGGAGGAGAATGAAGTGGATAAAGGGGAATAAATATATGGTAGCTGAAAGAAACTGGATTTTGGGTGGTAAACACACAATAGAATATACAGATGTCAAATGATAATGTACACCTGAAAATTATATAATTATATTAACAAATGTTACCCCAATAAACTTCATTAAAAAATGCTGTTGAATACAAGATAGAATTTGTAATAGAGGGACATGTTATCGCTCACAGTGATTCTCTGTATTTGAGAATAGGAAAAAGCAGACTCAGGATCAGGTGCCAGAGAGGATAAGGGTACTATGTTGGCAGGATGTGGTTACCAGACTGGCAATCACTCAAGGACTAGGTTCTAGCACTTTTTCCTACAGGTTGGCACTATCAGATCCTGGTGGAATCATGCCAAAGACTATGACTCCTCAGTGTTGAACGCAGGAGGCTCCTTAGTAATCTGCTGAGACACCTGCTGAGATCCAGAGAGCCTGCATAGGTGGGCAAATGGAAAGGGATCTGAAAGCAGGGAGGAAAGAATAGCAGTCAGAGAAAGGCAGTATCTGGTTTAGGAGAGGAGTGAGCAGTGAGAGAATAGAGGGAGGAAAATGAGGGTCTGTGAAAAGATGGGTTAGAAAAGAGAGCAGGAGAAGAGGTGGAGGGGTCTTTAAGGAAGAAAATCTAAGAGAAGTCTGTATAAAGCAAGGTCTTGAGGGAGAGGGAGGAGATGGTGCTATGAAAAAAAGGAGTCTAGAAGGAGAAATAAGAGAGATTCTAGGGGCAAAGAGGGCAGGGATGAGAGGGCTATGGGAGAAGGAGTTAGGGTCTTGGACAGAGAGAGAATTAGAGGCATTCCATCTCCACTATTCCACCAAACAGTTTTCACCAAGGTCACAAATGACTCCCATGTCAGCAAATCCAATGGCCACTTTTCAGTCCTTAACTTTCTTGACCTCTATTGCAGCATTCAATGCCAATAACTTTACCCCTCTTGAAATGTCTTCTTCTCTTGGCTTCTGTGATACAACTCTTCCCTCATGTTCCTCTTTTCTCTCTGGTTACTTCTTTATTGACTCCATCTCCTCTGCTAGATCCTTAAATATAGGTGTTTCTCAGGAGCCTGACCTAGGTCTTCCCTTCTTGCTCTGTATTCCCACTCTTAGAAGTCTCATTTATCTCTCATGGTTTCAATTACCTTTTAATACTCTGATGACTTCTTCATTTTCAACTCAGCCTTCTCTGAAATTCAGACTCTTATATACTAACATCTGCATTTGGATAGCTTAAAAGCATCTCAAATTCAATATGTCCAAAGTTATATCCTTGATTCCCTTGGAACTAAAACCAGTTCTCCCTCAATCTTCTCCATTTGCGAAACCAGTTGTTTAAGCCAGAAACTTCAGATTTAGACTTAATTTCACTCTTTTCTTTTTCTCTGGCCCTTCATACCCCCTTCTCATCTGATGTGTAAATCTTTCCAATCCTACCTCCAAAATGTAGTCCTTTCATCTATCTAATGGTTTCCTAAGTAAAGATGATACCTCCATTACCATTCTCTCTTAGAATTTGTGGTCTCAGGACCACTTAACACTTTAAAAAATATTTAAGAAATAGCCCGATGTCCTTAAACTAGTGAATGGATAAATTGTGGCATATCTGTATGATGGAATACTACTCAGCAATAAAAAGGAATGTACTATTGGTACAGACAGTTATATGGATGAAACTCAAATGTATTATGCTGAGTGAAAGAAGCCAGATCTAAAAGGCTGCTTACTGTATGATTCCAATTATATGACATCTTTGAAATGCCAAAACTATAGGAATGGAGATCAGATTAGTGGTGGCCAGGGGTTGGGGTGAAGGAAGGGGTTGGCTACAGTGGTGTGGCACAAGGAATTATGTTGAGTGTTGGGACTGTAAAGGTTGTTACATAACTACACATTTTGTCAAAATTCATGAAACTTTACACCTAAGAGAATGACTTTCATACATCCTTCCACATTTTGTCATACAGATTATTAAAATGGCATGTATGTATATTTACATATAAATAAATAAATAAAAGGTATTAGTTAAAAATGAAGATTCCAAAGGTCTTTTATTTTTATGGGTTATATCTATTGATATTTAATATATTAGAAATTAAAACTGATGAATTTAAAAACTATTTCTTAATTTAAAATCACAAAGAAAAACACATTTGCATGTTAAAATAAATAACAATTATGAAAAAATAACCATTTTACAAAACAAAAAATTTGCAACAAAAGTGACATATTATTACATTTGTGCAAATTTCTTCAATATTTGGCTGAATAAAAGGTGGCTGAATTCTCATACCTGCTCTTGTATTCAATTTGTTGCAATATGTTGTTCTGGTTAAAGTATATGAAGAAAAGCTAGCCTCATAAAGAAATGTAGTTAGAGATGGGAATTATTTAATAGCTTTTTAGGCAGAATTCTAAGGATGACCCCCAAGTGACCCTCACCTGTGTATAAATTCTCTCTCCTTTGAGAGTGGGTGTTTATGATGTTTAGCACTCTCATGATTATATTAATTATTTGGCAAAGAGAAATTATCTAGGTGGGCCTAATCTACTTGTGTGAGTCCTTTCAAAGCAGTGCTTTTTCTGTCTAGTGGCAGGAAAGGAATTCAGAGAAATTCAAAGAAGTACTTGACTTGTCATTGATGATTCAAATATGGAAGGGGCCACATGAGAAGGAATGTTGGCAACTTCTAGGAACAAAGAGTGACATTTGGATGACCGCCGGCAAGGCAACAGAGACTTCAGGCCTACAACTTGAAAGATCTTGATTTTTCTAACATTCTGAATGAGCTTGGAAGTAGATTCTCCCCTGCCCCGCCTGCCACCACCAAGAGTCTCCAGATAAGAGCCCAGTCTTGCCAACAACGTGAATTCAGCTTTGTGAGATCATAAGCAGAGAACTCAGGTGAACCCACCTGAACTTCTGATCTACAGAACTGTGAAACAATAAATGGTGTTGTGTTAAAGTTGTTAAGTTTGTAGTAATTTGCTATGGCAGCAATAGAAGACTAATATATTGTAGATATTGTTCTTTGGTACTAGACCTAAACTTTACAAGTTGTAGTTTCTTAATGTTTTTTTGCAATGTTGAATTTGAAACCATATAATGAACCTTTTGTACTCTGTGACATTGAAATCTATTGGTCTATCTTACACTTTGAAAGGATTTGTTATCCATGCATGATTTTGTAACATTATGCATTAGTCATTTGGAAAATATTGGCCCAAGCAGTTATATAGATCTTCCAATGGCTGACTCATTGCATGATTATATTTTAAAAAAACCCATTCATTAATATCACTACTAATCTTATCAGAAATGTCTTTAAGGTATTGAGAAAACTTCAAGCTCAAAGTAGCAGATACAGGTTTTCTAAACTTCTACTTTTCTGCTTGAAAACTTAAATTTTATTATTGATAACAAATACTCTCAGTCATTTTCCTTCAGATATTAAGATCACTTTATTCATTTTCAACAAAATGTTGGCCAAATACCCAAGTCTGAAAGACCATAGTTTGTCATTCATTCTTTCAATTAAAATAAAATGTTCCATAAAAGACTGGTCAGTTTAGCTTTCAATTCAATCACACAAGTGCTTTGCCTTATGACAAATGTTATACTTCAGTATGAAGTAGAAGTGCTTTATACATTCCTCTTATTTTGTATTCAAAGGAATGATTTAAAAAAATTAATAGTCTTTACTGTTTCATCAATACATTCTTAAATAAAACTGACATTTCTGCTACCAGGAAGAAATACATTGCTGATGAAGAATGACATGAATACAGTTTGGCGCCACTGCCTTGATCCATGCTAATGTGCCAGCATTCCACCCACTATTACTTTTGCTTCATTGGTGCAAATGACAACACAGTGAAAACAACATATAATGTCTTAGCATTATCATGAAAGTAGTTTTATTTTTTTAATGAAAAGTTTTTTATTATTATCATCAGAAAACAATTGTGGTTACTATATGTGATTTGAAGATGTATCATAATAATAATAATAATTATTATTTTAATTAGTTTCAAGGATACAATACATTGGTTAGACATCTATATAGTTCATAAAACAATTTCCCCAATTGCTCCCTCCCTTCCTTGACCCTCCACCTAGCCAACGTATTAATGCTAACTGCATTCCCTATGCCTTACTCCCTATCCCCGTGACCATCCATCAACTACTAATTTGTACTTCTTTAACCCTCACCCCATTCTCCCAGCACCACAAACTCCACTCTCCTCTGTCTGTCACCAAATTGTCCACTATATTTGTGAGTCCGTTTTTTATTAGTTTCTTCTTCTTTTTAAAGAAGTCTCAACAACATTTCCTGTAACACTGGCTTGGTGGTGATAAATGCCTTTAGTTTATTTTTGTCTGGGAAGCTCTTTATCTGTCCTTCAACTCTAAATGATAGCTTTGCTGGATAAATTATTCTTGGTTGTAGGTCCTGGGTCTTCATTCTGTTGAATATTTTTTGCCAAGCCCTTCTGTCCTGCACAGTTTCTTCTGAGAAATCAGCTGCCAGTCTTATGGGTGTTCTCTTATATGTAATAATTTGTTTTTCTCTTGCTGCTTTTAATATTCTTTCTTTGTATTTAACCTTTGGCATTTTAATTATGATGTGTCTTGGTGTAGGCCTCTTTGGATCCCTGATTTTTGGAATTCTCTGAGCTTCCTGGGGGTTTATGTCCATTTCCTTCACCAGGTTAGGGAAGTTTTCCATCATTATTTCTTCAAACGACTGTTCAATATCTTGATTTTCTTCAGGTACGCTGATCAGATGGATATTTGGACCCTTAATAGTGTCCCATATGCTCCTTAAATTATTTTTATAGTCTTGGCATCTTATCTCTTGCCATTCTGATTGAGTGTACTTGGCTTTCCCATCCTCTAGATAGGGCATTTGATCCTTTTCTTTATTCACTTTGTTTATTCCATTTAATATACTTCTCATCTCAGATAATGTGTTCTTCATTTCACACTGGTTCCCTTTTATAATTTCCATTTCCATTTTTATGTTTTTTATCTCTTTATTGAAGTTCTCTGCACTTCCCAAAAGTTCATTGAGCATCTTTATAACCACTGTTTTGAACTCTGCATCTGCTAGATTACTTGACTCCATTATATCTAGATCTCTGTTCTCTTCTGTCATATGGTTTCTGCTTCTTTGTCTTCCCATTTTGATTGCCTTTCCATGTCTGTTTCTATGTATTAAGCAAAGTTCCTAAGTCTCCCAGTCTTATCAGTGTGGATTTGTGAAGTAAGTGTCCATTGGCACAGTCCTGAGAGGGGTTTAGCTGCAGGCCAAGTTTAACCCAAGCCTCTGTACCTCTGGGGCCTCCTGTTAAGATTCAGCAAGCAATCCACAGATGCTGTGCTCACAGTTACCTCAAAAGGCCACACCAGAAACCGAGGCTGCCTCCAGTGCGAGTCTCACCAAAGAGCACCTGACTTGCTGAGGACACATCTGGATGTGGCTTGGGTGGGGCCACGAGCTCGGGGAGGTGGGGTTTCAGGGAATCCTCTGGGTGGAGCGACCTCTGTTATCCAGTTTGATGATGTCTCCGCTATGGGGGCACTATGTTGCGCACTGGAAGTGGGGAGGGCTCAACAGGGGACAATGGATACCGCCAGCACTTCTGTATGGAGTGAGTCTCACCTTAGCCTTCACTCCAACAATGTCTCCCTGTAAGTCCCTGGTGACCCCTGCACACAGCCCAGTCGGCACTGGTTCTCAGAGCGAGCAGGTCTGTCACAGTGAAAATCTGCTCCCAGACATGGCCTCTTTAAGAGGCTTCTGCCACTGCTGCTGCCATAGCCTTGAGTCCTCGCCTTGTCCTACCTTCTGACATTACAGGATGCTTTCTTGGATTTATCCCTAGTTGTATGGCTTGTCCATCTAGATCTCAGGCGACTTTGCTTGCTATTTGCTCCTTGTTTCCGTCACAACTTTGATTTGGTCGCCAGAGAGATGAACAAAGCCTCTATTATCTAAGCCATTTTTTTCCTCTCCCATGAAAGTAGTTTTGACTGAACCCCCTGAATTAATCTTAGGGGTTCATAGGAGACTTGACCACACTTATAGGGCTGCTGGTCTAGGCTAAAGTTAGAAGGAAAGGAATGTGGGAGGGCGGAGATGAAAATTTGATCATGCTTAGAAACATCCTGTCAATAGAGGAGGCAGCTGAGAATAAAGAGGAGAGAATTTCTAGATTCTTTCCTCCAAGGACCTCTGCTGTGCCCCTTCTTACTTCTGACCTGATTTGCTCCTGAGCTGTCCCAGTCAACTCAACAGCTACTTTCTAAAGCTCCCCCATCCTAGGATCTCGGATGCTCTATCTTACCAGGCCAAAATACTGACATAGAATTTCATTCTGGCCCATGGCTGTTTGCTACCCTACCCTAAAGGCCCAAGGCTCTGCCGGACTGAATCTTGTCAGTCTTTTCCAGCCAACTACTTTGTGTAAAATGGCATTCCATTTGCATGGAATGAGCACGTACTATGTACTCATTCCTGTGCCAGGTGCTGATGGGAAGGAAGAGGGATGACAAGGTCACAGCCCCTTCCCTGATCAGTTCAATAGAAAGGTTTGATTCACATTTGAAAAGGGAGCTCAGATGAAAGGGCTGTCACAGAAGGCAGATATTACCATGTCTTGGAGGCTTCCTAATGTAAGTATGGCCTCAAGGAGGACCTGAAGAGAGAGGTAGAAGGTAGAATTTGAGTTATGGGGGAGAGAGAAGGCACGCTAGCTCTAGGCAGTGGGGTAGAGATGATCACATTTAAAGCCCAGTGCAGTCACAAGCCTGCTGGAAGTGAGGGAAATACCTGGGTGGAGTTGGAAGCAAAGCTGAAAATATAAGGAAAATTATGAATGCCTGACTTATTATATTAGTCATGGGTTGTGAGTGCAGGTGTGTGAACAGGATGGAAGCTGTGTTTTAAGAAGCCAAATGTACAGAAAATGTCTGAAAGTATGTGGGACAAAATATACTAATACCATTTTACCTACAGTATTTCATTTCATATTCACTCTAGCCCTGTGAGATCGGTACTATTGTTTTCATCCCCCCCAAACTTGAGACTTAAAAAGAATGGGTAACTTACTTAAGATCACCTGAATGATATACTACTGAGGAGAGATTTCAACTCAGACCTGTTTCTGAAGACTCTGCTCTGGATAACCAGTGATGAAGGGGGAAAATAGGGATAATTATAATACTGACAAACAGCTACATGGAGTGCTAAATTTGTGTTGGGCTGAACAATCTAAACATGCTTTCATTAAATCTTCACTACAACCTTGTGAGGTAGGGACTATTATTATCTCATTTAACAAATAGGAAAACTAAAAAAAGAGAGGTTAAGCCATTTGCCCCAGGCCACAAAGCTAAATACTGGAGCTGGGAGACATACCCAAGGCTAACTCTAGAGCCCAAGTTTTTTCACTTAAAGGTCTACTGCAGAAATACAGACATTAGATGATAAGGACCTGAGCTAGAGTGGTAGCCAAATCACTCTATAGCAATGGCTAGTGAGGGCTGAGTCAAGAACTGTCATGAAGGAAGTACTTATACAACTTCTAGTAGTTCCCATTTGGCAGTCGGGAGGTAGTGCCATTGACAAATCGGGCCCAGCCCCAGAGCACTGGCAATAGCTATGATGAAGACTTGCTCAGGTTGTGGCATCAGTCACCCACTTCCATTGGCCTCTTCTGCAGTCTGCCTTACTCCACAGCAGTATGTGGGCCCCTAAGTTGGGCACCTGGAGCAATTACCAAATGAACCATATCCTCTGCAGAGTTGTATTCTAAAATCTCAGAGAGTCTGAAACGAAGGAGACCTGAATTCCAATCTCAGATCTGTTACTCACTAGCTATTTGGTAAATCATTTAACTTTTCTGTGTCTTAATTTGCTGCTCATTTTTAAATAGGAGCGACAGTAATATCTACCTCATAGGATTTCCATAAGGAGTATATGAAATAATAAAAGCATTAAAGTGCTCAGCACACAATGCCTGGCACATTGTAAGCACTCAATAAATGGTACCTATTTTTTTATGGTGGTTACTCTTATTAGTTTGTCAGGATCTATCTCCCAGGAAGATACCCTGCACTAGTTATTAGTATGTGTTGTTTACTTAGGCAGTGTCGGCAGAATGATAAGACTAAAAAGAGAATAGTATGTACTGAGAGTTCCACATTACTATATCTTCCCATGGCCACAGACTAGGCTGAGAAAGTAGGTTGTCTTGGAGAAGAAGGCCGGGAGAGCTGGCTAGAGGAGCCAGGGATGAGGCGCCCTCCCTCCCACTTCTCCTGATTCCTCAGAGCTGTTTTTCTAGGCCCCTGCAGTGCAAATGAAGAGCAAATGGGGAGCTGAGAGGGGCTCTGCCAAGAGAGTCTCACACCACATGGGCCACAACCCTGGCTCAAACGGCTGGCCAAGAGGCACAGGGTGCAGGAGGAATGCTGACCCAGCAACAAACTGTTCTCCAGAGCAGATCCCCTGTCCTAGGAGCCCGAAGGGCTGGCGGTCCAAGACTTTGTACATTTGGGACATTTGGACTTGAGGGCAGAGGTCCCAGGCACCATTTGCTATTTTTAGGGGGGACAGGCTTGGGTGGGGGAGAGGATCTTCCCCTTTCCTCCTTTCTCAAAGCAGATCCTACCTTGCTTCTTGTCTCCACCTGGCCCCTGTTAGGCTTCCTGCCCCCAACCCTAGGGGCTCTGGCTCAAAAGGCAGAGGCTGGAGGGAAAGAGCAAGATCTCCTTTCCTGAGGTAAGAGAAGATCATGTTCTGGGGCTTTCAACCTGGAATTCGAGAGCCTTCTCTTTCTGTTTCCTGCTGGCTCTCATTGATCCCTGGACAGCTCCCTCTCTCACTAGCTCCCAGTGGCAGTGCAGTGTGCCCAGCAGTGCATTGTGATGGTTAAGAGCACAGAGATTACCTGAGTTCAAATCCCAGCCTTGTCACTTTTAACTCTGTGACCTCAGACAAATATCTTAATCTCATCTATAAAATGAGGCTTGTAATAGTATCTTCCTCAGAGGGTTGTTTATGAGACTTAATTTAATCCATGCAAAATGCTTAGGACAGTGCCCGGCACATAAATGTTTAACAAATGTTCTCTCTTCTTACTATTGGCTTCTATGCCAGCTCTCCCTGCCAGGATTACATTTCTCCTTCTCATTGCCTATTTAAGCCCAGCTCAGCTCAAACACCTCTTCCTCCATGAGGTCTCCCTGGCATTACCTGTTCTCTTGACCTGTTATACTCCACAGTGAGACTAGACCCATTTTGTGATATAAGGACTCACTAAATGAATCACAAAATAATATCTAATTTCCTTAATACAGTGAAATTTTTCAACTGAGGCCCACAGTAAGAAATATATTTTACAGCATGTCCCAGTACATGCATTTGTGTATCTTTAAATCTAGATCTAGATATATGACTAAAACAAAAGTGTCACAGAACAATGTATGCCCTTACCACATGTGAGTCATTCTTCTATTTACTATTCATTCATTTTTGTTAAATGCTGGCTGCAACGCACTAAATTGATTTTAAGCCCTGCCATTGGTTATGACCCACAGTGTTCTCTGTGATTGGCCCTGTACGAGGTGGGCTTAAGACCTGAAGGCCCTAAACTCTGGAAAGACTGCAGGTGAAAGGCTATGGCCTGTTTACGGAGAGGAGATCAAGTCAAGGGGAGCTGCAGTGGAGGGTGTGTGGAGGGGCCTGGAGGCAGAAGACTGGAGAAGCAGGTTAGGCTTAGGCAGCAAAAGGCTTTGATTGCCACACAAAGGAGTTTGGACATTTCCTATAGGCGAGTAGGACTCACTGGAAGATTTTAAGTACAGGAGGATCTGTTCTGTGTTTTAGAAAGATCACTGGGGTGGCTGTGAGGAGGATGGATTGGAAAGACCAAGTCAAGGACAGGGGAACTTATCTGGAAGCTGTTTCAGGCATCCAGGAGATAGAGGACAGATGAGGCCATAATGAAGAATGGGAAAGTGGGGAGCACAAAGGAGACAGATGTGAGAAATGATGACAACTACAATTAATGTGGATCGGTGGCTGAGGTTTTTAGCTTGAGCAACTGGGTCAATATGATGCTGGTTACTGGAGGCAGGTATAGAGGAGGTTTGTGGAGGGAGAAAAATGGTTCCATTTTGGAATGAGTATGAAATATCTACAGGGAGAATTTCAGGCTGGAAATATAATTCCTGATCTTTCAGTCAATAAATGTTAATGAGACCAATATAGAGAAACTAACATTTTATTTCAACATTAAAGAAATAAACTAAAATCCACTATTACCATCATTCTGAAAAAGAGAATATTTTAGCATCAAAAAAATGAGTGCATAATCTCAGAATAAAGGGCAATCCTTTTACAATTGAATAAATTTAGATTATTGAAAAACTCTACATTTGATGTTTTTTCCCATGTTTCTGTGACTCATTGAAAACACCACTGTGTATCAGCCTGATCTGTGGACTATACTTGAGAACAACGAATTTGAGGAATAGGCAGAGGAAGAGAAGTCAGCAAAAAATACCAAGAAGAATGGTTTCAGAAGTAGAAGGAAAACCAGGAGAGAGTGATCATGGAGGATGAGAAGAAGGAGAGTTTTAGAAGCGAGGAGTTGGCTAATAGTGTCTGTTGCCACCCAGAGTTCAAAGAGATCATGGAGTTTGTCAATTAGGAGGTCATTGGTGACCTTTGGTAGTGCCTTTTCAGTCGGAGGATGGGGCTGGGGCAAATCGCAATAGGTTGAGGTGCAAATGGGAAGCTGGAAAAAGTGGCAGTATAGAGTGTAGGCTCTGCTTTCAACAAATTTGAGGGCAAAGGAAATAAAAAAGAGGAGAAAGGATGGAGGGAGACAGAGATAAAGAGATTGAAAAAGAGAAAGAGAACAAATAATATCAGGTCTTGTGGAGTTCTTTTAGAAAATTCAGAAAAGCATAAAAAAGGAAGTAAAAATCTACCGTAATCTTACTCCCAGAACCGACTACTTTAATAGTCTTTTTTTTTCTTACCAAAATGGGATCCTCCTCTAAGTTTTACTGTAGAGACTTCTTTTTTTCACTCTTCAATATATTAACTTTTCCCTAATCTTCTAGCAAGCCAATTTTAATATGAAATTGTACAACTGTTTAATGATTCATTTATTTAACCAGCTTTCTAAAGCAAGACATTTAGATTATTTCCAATTTTCCTTTGCTGCACAGAACACAGTGGGGCTGGAATTAGAAGTGGGGTGGAGGTAAGGGTAGGTGAATAGAGAAAAAGGGAGCCTTCGAACCAATTTATTTACACCCTTTTATCATCTGATTTTTGTTTCACTTTCTGTGTTGATAATTACACTTCTTAGAACATGATTGTGAGTGCCCGCTTAATATTTGTTTGCAAGGACTTATCCTATTTAATGTAACTGGTTTCCTATTATTGGACATTTGAGGTTGTTTCAAATTTTTGACCATCATAAACCCAACTGTGATGAATATCCAAGAAGCTAAATCTATCCTGGTGCTGGACACTTAGATCAGGAAGAATATTTTCAGGACTTCTAAAGCATAAGGAGCATGCCAGTATGTAACTGGAAGCTTTTTGGCAAAAGCCCAGAAGACTGGCTATGGCCAAGGATAGTGCTCTAGCTACTGGCCTGGCCTGGGGTCAGTACCCATTTACCAAGCCCCCATCACAGGCTGCAGGGCTATTTGGGACCACTGGGCTCATACCCTCCTCTCACATGTGAGGGAACTGAGGCCCCAGGGCAAGGGATGGTCCTTCAGAAGCTTAGCAACTGGATACAACTCTGCCTCCTTCTAGCACTCTGGCTCCTGGGCTGGAAGCTAAGCTCTGAGATTTGGAATCTGACCTGGAAGCCCTGGAAATGCTGCTTGTGTTCCTTGACCCTGACCGGACCACTAACTGCTGAGACAGGAGAGGGGATTCAGGCACCTTCACACAACAGGGGAGAGAGTGAAAGGAAGACTTGAACTAGACCTGTTCCATCCAGAACCTCCTGTTTTCCTCACTCAGGTGGTATGCTTAACGATCATCACCCTATAACAGGTCTACCTGGAAAATATACTTGGGGTTTGAGGTAAAACAATGTGTGAGTCCCACATGCTCCTTAGCTAGGTCACCTGCTCCTTATAACTGGGAACTGGCTTTGCTAAAGGCCTGTCTGTCCAGCCCTCTGTGCCTAAACTAACAGTCTTCTGTGGTGTCGGGTACTAATGAGCTTCCCACCTTTCTCGCCTCCCGTCTTGCTACTGCCTGCGGAATTCACACAAATGGCGTACGATTTGCCCCTGCTGTGTTTTCCTTTCTGACTTGGAGGTAATGATAACCTCTCACTCCTCACTGACTCTCTGTTTATTCAACTGGGAGAGATTTCTCACCCAGGAACCCAGATCTCCCTCCTTGAGGCCCTCTCTAAATCTTCATCCCCCCTCCTGGTCCCCAACCCCTGCACTTCTCTGAATAATTTATGAGTCCAAGCAGGTCTTATAAAGGGTCTCCCAGGAAAGGATAAGACTGCAGCAGGTTCTGAGAACTAGGAGCCCTCACAGTCTGCCTGGTCTTGACACCCTAAGGATGAATCCTGTTACTCTCGCTGCTGCTGTGGACCCTGTCCCAGCCTTGGCCCTAAGCGTAGTTCCAAGCCTAGCACAGGGCTCCCTGGCACTCTCTGGCCTATTAAGCCCATCACCCCCTGTCTCTTCTGGACAAGAAATAGATGGGAGTGAAAGGTAAGTGGAACTCCAGTTTTAGCGAGGTTCCTGGCAAAGGAAGGAAAATGAGATGTCCAAGATGCACCTGTTCTCTAAGAAGGTAATAAAGGCCTCACAGCCGTTAGAGAGTGTCCCTCCACATTTTGGGCTGGAATATCTCAATTGGTTTTTCACTTTACTAATCTCTCTGAGTGACAAGAGGGGACTTGGGGACAGTGGGCATTGCCAAAGCTGACAGCCGAGCAGCCAGGCCCTCATGGGTAAGTTGCTCAGTCCACTGAGAGGCACAGGGGAGAATGCCATGAAACCTGGGTTACATGTGATCTAGGCTGGGGGTCTGTCTCCTGACCACACCATAAGTTTTCCAGTCACCTTTTCTCTACCTCTGGAAGTCTAGTGGGGGAGCAGTGGACCCAGGAATATTTCTGGCCCCTTTCTCCAACCCAGGAAGATGGTAGGATCCTCAGCTCTGCTTCTTGGAACAAGAGGTAGGGAGCAAGATATTCTCCACCCAACCCTCATTCATTACTCCAGACACTTAACATGTTCAACAAATATTTACTGAAATGCCTACCGTGTACTAGATATTGTGCTAGGTGTTGGGGGTTCAGATATGATCTAACATAAATCTGCCCTTAAGAAGTTCAAAGGTAAGTAAATAGACAATTACAGAACTTCAATAAGAGCAATGATAACATTGTTGAATCAGAGGGGAAGGGCCTCTGCCCTGACTTGGGCTCAGGGTCCTTAGGAAAGGCTTCCTGGAGTGGATGGCATCAAAGCCAAGTGTTTTGGAGGAGCTTTTTGTTATCTACCTTTTAGTCTTTTCTTCCTCCACTGATTGATCTCTCCTCTATGTCCTAGAGGGGCTTGTCTTTGGAGGCCCTGGCTGTGCTCTACAAATGACCCTCCAAGGCAGGTGAGGAAACTTGTGCATTTGGTGAGTTGGAGCCCCTGTTACATATGTTCACATGCAGCCATGTGTGTTCATACTGACTAGGTCCCTACCCAGAGAGCCCTGGATCCCAGTCCAGGACTACAGATCTGAGAAACCACCTTCACAGCCTTGCTCACATTTGATTCTCACAACAGCTCTAGGAGGAGGGCAGACCCAAGGTTTCTGTGGAATTATAGATGGAGAGACTGAGGCCCAGTGTAGGAAAGAATTTGAGCAGGCCCCACAGCTAGTCTGTGGTAGAGCTGGTACTAGAATTCTGGTCTCCTGGTACCTAGCCCCAGTGCTTTTGTCCCACTCTCCACCCCCCACCGCCTCACCCCTGAATCTTTGCTGCTCCAATAGAGCTCTGTCCCTTGGACTGCCTCCAAACTGTTGTTAGAATAGGGGCAGGCAAGCAAACAACCCCCAGGACTCTGTCCACTTGTTTCTCAACCAGAATCAGGACAGATTCCCCTGATAGGGGGGTGGGAGCAGGGGCCGGACCCCAGAGATGTCTAAAGTCTCTTCTAGATCATCTTACCTGCAGGTTTCTGACCCGATACGGTGGAAGCAGTTATCTGGCTATGTACTTTGAGCCACATTCTAGCTTTTGCTTTGAACAGGCCACTGGTGGGACAACAAGTGCTGAGGTCACCAAAGCTGACTCTGAGTTCCATCACCCCATCAGGTAAGGTTCTGGCACCAAGCTCAGAACTTGACAGATGTATCGACTCTTTAAATCCTCACAACAGCCCTGTGAAGTGGGGTGGGGCGGGGCACTGCTATGATCACTATTTCATAGACCAGGAAACTGAAGCTCAGAGAGGTTAAGGGACTTAACGCATGTTGCCTTCCCTGAGGACATTGTCAATGACCCCTAAGAATGAGCCCCTATGGACAGATCAGTTATAGAAGCCTTAGTGGGTGATGGAGGACACAGGAGAATTCTAAAGAAATTTTGGCTAGTGGCTTTCTGAGGTGGGGGTGGGATCATTGTCAGAATTGATAGATCCTGGGGCTAGGACTCTCCACAGTTAGGTCCACTATATATTACCTTCCTGCCTGGTGTCGTTTTGTTATAATTCAGAAAGTTCTGCTATAAAGCTCTTCCTTCCTTTCTCTCTTGCTCCATTACTGCAGGTAGAAGCAGTTTAGGGGCTGGTTTCCTTCTTGGCCCTACTGACCCCTCTGCACATATGAGACCTGTCTAAGTTTCTTCTTGGTCCACAGGCTCTTCTGGCCCAAGTCTCACTCCTTTGACTACCTGTACAGTGATGGAGAGATTTTACTGCAGAATTTCCCTGTCCAGGCTACCATCAATCTGTATGAGGAGTCAGACAGTGAAGAGGAGGAGGAGGAAGAGAAGGACAGAGAAGAGGAGAAGAAAAAGGAGGCAGATGAAAAGGGGCCAGAAGGTTGTGTGAGTGTCCCCGGGTCAGCACCACACAGGGCCATAACTCATCCTCCTTCCCCGCCCCTGACCTGTCCAAACTGAGCTGGTCAGAGTCCAATTAGGGTTCCGTATTCCTGGCAAGGCTCCAGGGTATTATTAGCCAGGAATCTCCAGGCACAGTTCTCTAGATTGAAAGTTGGATCCTTGAGTCACCAGCTGACCCTGGGCATACTGAACAGGCCTGTGAGCCCAGGCCTCTGGCATCTCATTGTCTGGGTTGCTATTGCATTCACAATGCGAGGATCCTAGGAGCTCTAGGGGAAGTAAGACATGCTTTCTAAAGCTACCAGGAAGCAGATCTGGACAAAGCACATCAATATAGAGGGGAACAGTCACTCTTTAGGACTGTTTGACTCTCCAGCCTTCTATGTAGTCACATAGTCCTGGCTCCCCATGGAAAGCCTGACTTCTGGCTTCACCTCCAGGGATACCAAGACCAGATCCAAGCAAAGTTGGGATTCCTGTCTGATTGGCCTTGCAAGAAGAGGAGGAGGCATCTAGAGAATCAGCTTGCTTTGGGGACCTCCCCCCATTTTGCCTGCTATCCACTGAGCTCTGTGTTGGCATGAGATGAATCAGGAGAAAAATAAACTAGATGATGTTTGCCCATTTCCTGGAACTGTGATTATTTCTTAACTGAACTCTGTCCGTGTTGTGACACCATGGGCACAGGGTCAGAGACCAGCTCAAGACCAAGTCATTGCTCTCCTGGAGGTCATTTTACAGATGGGGAATTAGGGCCAGGCCCTCTTTGTGAACTTGTGAAATTGCTAGATTAAACTTCAAAGAATGCTTGGAAAGGGAGAAAAAAGGCCCCCAAAATGTAGCTCAAAAGTTGGTAGTAGGGCTGTGGTTTGAGGTGGGAAGTGAGAGGTGCAGTTTCAGTTGAGCCTTGGAGATGAATGTGTGCATGTGGGGAGGGGAGCTTGAGGGGCTACTACGTCATCAATTTTACTTCCTCAATTCCCTTTGTATCTAGCACAGTTCAGACCCTCATGTCTTTCCCCTGTGCCAATTAATCATCAACTAATTTTTGTGCCTCCAGCATGTCCCTCTGCAACTGATCCTCCACACTGGCCACCAGATCAGATCACGTTGTGCCTCTGCGTAAAGCCTTACTATGGTTCTTCATTGACTCACCAACAGTTAAACTTACCTTTTGCTTTTAAATCACAGATCCTCTTAAGAATTGATGGCCTCTCTACTAATATAGTCACAAATCAAGCCTTAACTTGAAATTCTAAGCTGTCCAATTGTCTGGTTCTTGACTGTTTTTTTTAATTGATTTTTTATTAAAGTATAGTTGACATACAATATTATATTTCAGGTGTACAATATAATGACTTGACATTTATCTACCTTATGCTGTGATCACAGTAAGTCTGGTAGCCATCACTCACCATACAAAGTTATTGCAATGTTGACTATTTCCCCTATGCTGTACATTATATCCTGTGACTTATTTCATAACTAGAAGTTTGTACCTCTTATTCTCTTTCACTTGTCTGTCTTTTCAGACTCGTCCCTCAACACTTGAAGCCTACACTGTCCTTAAATGTGCCATGCTTTTTAACATCTCTGCAGCTTTAAATCTTTGTCTAGAATACCTTTCCACTTTTACATATTTGCTAAATTCCTATTCATCCAATGAGTGGCTCAGACACCTCTCCTGAGAGAAGCCTCCCCAGACTCCAGAGTCTAGGTTGGGTGCCCCCATTACATTCAGTGCCTCCCCTACCATAGCATCTGCCCCCTTCTTATGCAATAGGATGGGGTTGTGTTTGATATACCCATGTGACTTCATCACACAGCACACTGCCTGGCACGAAGGAGGCACTCAAGAATGTTGAAGAAAGACTCTCAGGTCTTTGTAAAGCAGTTCTTGGCAGAACTACCTCTATCCCCTAACTTGCTAGCTTCCCATATCTTTGCTTAGCTACAAACAGGACAGAGTAACTTTATCTGATTCAGGAGCAAATGCTGGCCATCTTTCTTTCCCTCCTGGCTGAACTTGAGACAAGATGTTTCAGTTCTGAGCCCAGCTAGAACTTCCCTGAATTGGACACGGCCTTGAGCAAGCCACCTAACTCACACACTGGTGCCATCTGCTGCTCAAAGTTTAACCTTGTTCCTTAATTGATACTGCCAGGCAGTTGATCTTTGACCTCTATAATTCCTTTAGTCCATTCTGTTTCTGCTAGTAAGTAAAGTAGAATCTACCATATGTTAACTATATGACCTTGGGCAAGTTACTTATTCACTCTGAGCCCCAGTTTCCTCATCCGTAAAATGGGGAAAACAATGATACTTCCTGTCAGGGTTGGTGTGAGGATTCAGCCTCTGGTACATAATAAAAGCATTCAATAAGTGGTAGTAGTCCGAGAAATTGTAGTTGTAGTAGTGGTTATTATTAATTTTATAACAGAAAGGAGCTTATAGGCTAAAGTCTGCTAATGACTAATTTGTCAGTCATCTCCCTCTGATCTCCTTGGCACCATCTGATGATTTATCAGTCAAAGCATCTTTGCAGTGTTTGTCCCCCATTAAAAAAAGAAGAAAAACACATGAAACAGGGGTCAGGGACAGTGGTTTCAAAACTTATTTTTTGTGCTTTAGCAGGAACACCCTTCTTTTGAATTGAATGCAGAAGCCCAAGATACAAACCAAAAAAAGCTGGAGCTGTCCTGGTGAAAGCCACAATGAGGGACACAAAATTCTCACCCTGGTGTCCTCTCCCTTGTAAACTAATTCTTTCCACTCCCTTCTGTGAGGAACCTGTAGGGATCCCTACATTGTGGGGAAGACTAATTGGAAACTACTGTCCCAAGGGTTAAAACAAGATTGGTTTGAAGTCTACAGGGGATTAGTATTTTATCATGTTCAGTGTTCCGTTTAAAATCCTTGTTTTGGGTCCTAAGTTCCCAACATTTCACAGCTCAAAAATTGTTCAAGTCTTTTTACCATAGGTTGTTGGGGTTTTAAAACCCTAAAATCCCAATATCCTTGGTTTTAGGGTATTATATAGCATATAATTACAAATCCCTAAATCCCCAGGGGCTTAAAGACCCTAAAACCCTTGGAGCAGTAATTCTCAACTCTGAATGAGTTCCTCACTTTCTCTCCCCTCCTCCCTTTTACTGCACTCTTGCTGTTGGTCAGTGGTAGACATTTTGTCTTACTTTCCTCCAGTCTCCTGCCCTGGAATGACTTCCATTCGTCCTCTGCACACATGGTTGCTAAAAAATTGGAATTCACTGTACTACTACTCAGAGCCCAGTGTGAGTTACTTTGTATTCAGTATACCCAGTCCTTGTAGCAACTTCAAAGCCAGTACACAAACTCAAGAAAAAAATCTCCGTGCAAAATCCAGAGTCCTTTTGGCTCCATCCCAGCTGGCCCATCCTAGTGCCCCATACTTCCTCACCTCAGCACTGAAGCCTCCTGTTTCCCCCACCCCATAGCAACAGAGAGAGGGCACATTGGTTGAGCATGTGGCTGCATTTGAGCTGGGCCTTGAAGAATGGGCCCTGGTAGAGATGGAGGGAGAAAACTTTCCAGAAAGAGGCAGCAATATGAATTCTTTCATTAAATATTTATTGAGCATCTACTCTGTACCATATATTAATGTTATAATGATAAGTTGCCTATTCTTCTGTTTCTGGGCAAGGAAAACCCCCTCCCCACCTCTCACTCTTGCCCCCAAATGTATCTGTGTGGTTATCTAGTGGGCCATTTGTCTCCCTTCCACCACAGGGTTCTGTTGTAAAATGGTTGCCAATCCTCTTTCCAAACAAGGTTGTTAGGTGGCCTGAGTTCACCATTTTGACCTGTCAGGGGCCTGGTGTTGGTTACTGTGTTTTTGGTTTACTCCCAGTTGGGAAGGCTTGTGGCAACCTCCATGAAAGCACACAAACTCAAGTACAGAAACTTGGCATAGAGTGAGTGCTCAGTAAGTGGTAGCTATAACACTTTTTGCCAGGCACTTGCTACTCATGTTACAGCCATGATCTTCTATGGTACTATAATCACAACAATCCTAGAAGATAAGTACAATTATTATGCCCATTTATGAATGAGAAAAATAAGAGTTAGCATGGCTTCTGTACATGGGTTTGTGTACTTGCATGGAGGTTGCTACAAGCCTTGCCAGCTGGGTGTGAACGAAAAACACAGTAACCAACACCAGGCTCCTGACAGTACAGAACAATGAACTTGGGCTACCATTTTACAGCATGGGACTGGGGAGGACAGAAGACAAACTGCTCATTAGATAACCACACAAACATAGTTGGGGGTGAGTGGGTAGGAGCTGGCAACACCTACTGAGATGGAAGGGGGGCTTTCCCTGTCCAGAGGAGACTAGGCAACAGGGTGGCTAGGAGGGTAAAAGCTACAACGGCTGATGATTATCAAATTATTACTATGGACTTGGTGCATGGCTAGGAAACTTACATGGATTAACTCTTTTAATATAACAACCCCGAGGGATAGATACAGTTAGGGAGACTGAGGCTTTGCATGGTTTAAAAAAAAAAACCTTGCCCCAAATCACACAGCTGGTAATCTGTGACACCTTCTCAGCATGAGGTACTTTACATGTATTTCCTCATTTAATCTTTATAACAGTCTAGGGACACAAGTACTATTATTATCATTTTATAGATGAGAAAACTGAGGTTATCAGCAAGGTTAAGGAATCTGCTCAAGGTCATACAATATATAAAGGGCTGAGCCAAGATTTGAGAGATGACAGAACTTGCCCCAGTTTATATCAATAAGAAGCAGGACAGGATTCAGGCTCAACTCATTCCAAAGCTCCATGCTTTCAAGAAGTGGAATCTACAGGGATTGGTGAAGAATTAAATTTCTGGGAGGGTGAGAGAGGAAAGGTTTCAGTTCTGGCTAGAAGGAAGTGAGCCAGAGGATAGGAAAAACTCCAGGCCAGGAAGAACTAAAGGCAACAAAGGTGTCACCAAGGGAGATATATTTGGGGGCCTCCTGCTGGGCAGTGGCAGGCTCTCACAGAGTCTAGGCTGCAGGCACAGGGCTACCAGAGGTAAGGGGCTGATGAGGGACTTGTTCCCACCCCTCAGTGCTCTGTAGCCTAGGAGTGGAATGAGGCCTGGCTCTGTGTAGCGATTCCTTCCGGTTGAAGGGTCTAGGCTCAGTGTGAGAAACTACCAATTGCCCAGATCTCTTGTGGAGCACCAGGCATTAAGCTTGGCACATCTTATCCCAAACAAGACTCACCAACCCCCAGCAGGGTGAGTGGTGCTATCTTCATGTTTACAGATAGTAAACTGGGGGTTAGGGAGGTGATGTGACAGCAAGGAAGTGGGGAAGCTGCAAGGAGACTCCAGACAGTATAGCTACAGAGTCCTGGCTCTTAACTACTAGGCTCCTCCTACCCTTATACTTATTCTCCCAAAGAAGCCCTGAGAGTCCCATAAAGACAGGTAGCTCACCTAGTCTGTGGCCTACATGGAAGAGAAGCACACAAACTGTCACACTAAGGCATTTTTACACCCATCACTGGGGACACTTGGGGCCTGGGGCCAAGTGTGAATTAAAAGGGGCTGAGGGAGAGTCCCAAGAACAACGTAGAAGCAGACTCTGGGGTCTCTGAGAAGTCTTCCACCCCTGGAAGACAACAGCCAGCTCCCACGAGTCCTTAGGGATTCAACTGGTGTCCGTTAACAGGGGAGGCAGCGCCGCCTAGTGGCTTACCCTTAGACTGAACTTGGACTTAGAGCACCAGGCAAGGGATCAGGAGAACCCCCAATCAGAGGATTCTGTGGTTAGCAATTTAGTGCCTGATGGTTATGGGAACAGGCTTGGGAGTCACACTAGACCTGGGTTCAAATATTGGTTCTCCTTCTTGCTAGCTAAGTGACCATGGAAAAATAGCAAATTAGTCTCTAAGTCTCAGTTTCTTCATCTATAAGATAGGGGTGATAATCATGCTAATATCACAGGGTTATTATAAGGATTAAATGAGATAATACATGTAAGGGACTTAGCAGAGTACTTGGCACATAGATGTGAGATATATATGTGTGTATAGTATGTATGTATGTATGTATGCACATATTTTTATATATTTGTTCTTTTTTTGACACACGCTCTCATTTTAGTAGTTACATCTTTGACTCCCCTTGACCCCCCTACCTAGCTCTATTAGGCTCCTGGTGTCCCCAAGCCCACTATCTTGCCCCAAGGGAGGTACTGTCAACACACTCACTTAAAGCTTATGGGTAATACTTGGGCTAACACACTTGCTTTTCTCCATATATACTTTGAAGAATCATAGACTATACATCTTTGTCCTCCATTGTCCTGTGAATATTAATAAGCTTGCTTTACACAGGTCTTAGACATTTTCTGCATGTCAGAGAAGCTCTATATCCATGATCTCATTTGAATCTCTTAGTACTCCTCATCATATATCACCATTTTTCAATGAGGAAATTAAAGACAATGGGAAAGGAAGTGACTTGCTCAAGGTTGTGCAGCAAGTCAGTGCAGAAGTCAAGACTGGACCCCAGAATCTTGTGTTGAGTCCAGTGCTTTTCCAACAAATCAGGGCCCTAAGCTATGGCTAAATGTGAAGCATCTATAACCCAGGATTCAGCTTATTATTTGGAGGCTACATTACTGCACTCCCACAAGTTTCCTGCTTCTAGTTAGGCCAATGTTGTAATCCCAGTAAACTATCAAACTATGATTCTCCTCCTAAAAGAAGTAATAGCAAATTATCAGGACTGGAGACCCAAGACAGCCACATCTCCAACACATGCTAAGAATACAATTAAATGATAGGTGACAGGTTTGAGAGATAAACATGATCTCTCCAGCAAGCTATATGCACTGCTGAAAAAGTAACTACTGTCCTGTACTCACAGCCAGCTTGATTTAGCTACTCATCTTATATTGGACATAATCATCAGGGGCTCAAAAGGGCATTTCTGTCCTTAGTCAGTACAAAGATTGGGAAGGGTTGATGTGTGTCATCAGCATGGATCCTGATGGCAGCACCTGTTTACAGGCACTGAGGAAAGCAGTTTGATAATAGCTCTCAATATTACATGAGTCTGGAAGTAGAGAATGCACACTTGACTGTCAGTACCCGAGGCTGTGGTCTATTCTCATTCTAACACACTGACAACAGCACAAGAACTGCTGAAATAACAAATCTTTGAGCCCAAAGACCCCCTTAGCTCCTGGGTGATGCTGAAGCCCTGGCAAGCTTGATTCTGAGAGGAGAATCTTGTTACTTCCTCCTGGAGCACTGGATCTCTGGGTGGCACGAAATTTCTTTTTCTGCACTCAGTTGCTCTTCACTCTCTCATCACCAAAGCCACCCAAGGGAAGGAGACAGCATTGATATCAACTCCTCCCAATAGATTTATGTGGAACAGCGAGTATACTATGAGGGAAGAGGAACATTTTTAACTATCCATGCTTCAGTCTTGGTCCGTGATGGAGAGCAAATATTTTCACCCAAAATTACAGACACTTGATATATGTTATTTCTTAGATCTTCCTGCATAGGCATTACTAATCTGACTGGTTTGAGATCAATCATTAGGCTACATCTCACCAGTGAGCAGACTCATCACAATGAAAAGTGATACACATCTGGGCCTATACACAGTAGTTGGTTCCACCTACTCTGGATGATTAGGTCAGGCCAAATTTTTTGTGAAGACCATAGCTTTTCATATTCAGAACAGAGGGAGTAGTTCTAGCTGCATTTTCCAATCCATTTTTCAAACCAGAGAACCCTGAAATAGAAAAAGGGGAGGGGTTACCATATGCTGAATTCTTGAATCAAGCTTTTATTACTAAATGACACTTTACTTGCTGTTCTAATAATTGGTCCTTGTGTATATAGCTTTCTCAGTGGAAAGCCTTGAGAAAGTGAAGTGGTAGGATTGAAGCATGAAAACTCCTCCTTGAACCTACAACATGTAGGAAGATTTGCCCAGGGTCAGAGACTTGTCCCATCCTATGTCTACATTGGGAAGAGGGTGAAGAGGGTTCACTTGTTTAATTTCCTCTGATCTCTGACGACCTGGGGAGCAAATTCAATTTAAATTCAAATTCCACATTGAGTTTCTAGTTGTGTGTATCTCCTACATGGACACCTATAGGTGAACTGACTACATAGTAAAATTGTTATCCTAGGAGTAGGGGCTTTGCCTTGCACTAACAGTGAAAATTTCCCCTGATCAAACAGATCCATGTTTTGATAATTATTGAATTATCAAAACACTTTTGGAAAACTGATAATGATTTCCATAGGTAAGAAAAGTTTAAAAGAAAAATCTATTCTTTGCAAACTCATCACCCTTTATTAATGGCTATTAATATTTTCTAAGGCAAGGGCAATGTTGTGGGAAGCAAAGAACACCAGGATCAGGAGACTTGACTTAGGTACTCGCTCAGGTTCTGTCATTTATTATCTGTAGCATCTTGGACAATTGATTTAGTTTTCACCTGTAAAATGGGGACTGTCTTTAGCCTATCAACTCCATAGGCTTGTTGGAATGAAGTTCGAATGGATAGTTGTATGAGAAACCACTTTCAAATTGTAACATTTTATTTCATAGTTGAATTTTAATAAGCACTGTGAAAGGAACTTAAGTATACCAGTCTGCCTTTCAAATGCAGATACAAGCCACAAAAATTTCTGGGAGAAAGCCTTGGCAATCTGGCATAAAAGCCATTCAGGTAAATTACTGGAGAAGTTAACACTCATGGCTTTACTCCTGGAGGTAGCAGAAATATTTCCATTTTTATGTCTGCTCACCTTTCCTGGATATTCCATTGTCTAATCAACTTTGAGAAGTCAGGGAAGCTGTCCGTGAGGCTCTGTATATACAGAACTATGAATATGGGAGCAGTAGCTTTGCTTGAATTGCTGGGAGTGGTGACTTTTGGTAGTTGACATGGGCAACGGCTTACAAAATCTTCAGTTCATGCTATTTCTTCAAAGCTAGGCTGCCTGCGTATTTGAGTACAACAAACATATTATGCCACTCTGAATTTACTTAGCATCTTAGAAAATAGATTTTTTCCCTAGAAATTACTTTAAGAATTCATACTACTTAAATTCTAAACTATTAAAAATGAAAAAAAATTCTCTAAAATCCTGGAAAACCTTTGAAGTAATCCATAAAAGCATTACCACAAGAAAAACACTAAAAGTGGTAGGAGAAATTCCAACTGATCAAAATGTTTGCCGAAACATAAAAAAAGTAAAATGAAGGCAGAATCATGGCAATAAAAATAAAATTATTAAATGTAAGAGAGGTCCTTTTCACTTTTAGGAAAGGGAAGGGTGAAGATACTAGTCTTTATGTAATATATTATATACTTTTCATGTATCCTTCCCCCCTTAAACATATAAAAAACCATAAATAGTTCTGTGAGGAATTAGTAGATAAGGAAAATGTTTCTCTTACTATTGCATAGAAGGAAAGATTTATAAATGTAGATGTTTGCAAGGCTTCTTTATATCTGTTTTTGTGGCTCCAAGAATATCACATGCAGCTGGACCTACCACAACTGAAAACAGATCGAAGAGAGTATAATTAAAAAGAGAACTAGGCAGAGGATTAAAGATTAACCACCTTAAAATGCTTGCAGAAACAAGAGTCCAAAAGTGAAATTCTTTACTTGTGTTAGGATGGTAACATTACACATGATTTTACTCTGTCTCTTTTCCAAATGCACCTTAAAGGGCTTACATTGTTTTTATATTTTTAAGTTAAGGATAAGGCAGTCAGAGAACAAAAGAAAGATTAACTTCAAAAGAGCAACAATAAAACTGACAATAGAAACAACAGAAGTCAAAAGATAATGTGATGATATTATCAAATTGCCAGAAAAAGAAAACCAAAAAAAATCTAGAATTTAATATTCAGCAAAAATACTTTTCAAAAATGAAAGTGGGAGATGTCAGAAGCAAGGTGATGTGAGGGATCTCTCCTGATATCTCCCCTTGAAATAACAAGCTGAACATCTACAATTCAAAAATAACACCCAAATTGCACACAAGCAAGTCTGAGAGACCTGCACATCAGGGCATCCAAAGGTGTGCAAATCCCAGCCAGACTGGGAAGCAGATTAGGAATGTGAAACAAGGAGCTGCAATATGCAGCTGGAGCTTCCTGCAGGAGGAGAGGGAGGGGACATTTCATGGCCCTGAGAAGCCCCAAGCAGTGCTGCTTGAGTGATTAGCATATTCCACACAGCAGAGCCCAGAGATCAGGGCAGAGAGCAGGACCGTGTGGAGGGGTAACAGCTGTGGTTTAGCAACCGCCTTGGCTTAGCAACTGTCATTGCCAAGAGGGAGGCTGAGTCAGGGGCCTGGCCATGTCCTCATCCTCTACCAACCCAGAGAACACCCGCCCCTACCATATCCTCTCAGAGTTACCACCACCAAGCCTCAGAGAAATTTGTCCCAGGGGAATTTGCCCAACTAGTACTGAAACATACACTACAGCTAGTACCAAAGACAGGCATGGTGATATCGAAGCAAGACAGCAGAAACCTGGGTATAGCACTAAGGAAAGGAAAACAGCCACATATACATTAGACCTCTCCCAATCAACCCCACCCCTACCCAGTCTGGCTGAATCAGAAGGAAACAGGAAAACATTGCATCTGTCCACTGGGGCGGTAATGGGAATTCAGGACCGCTTCAGAGACTCGGACTTCCATTGCCCATCACACCCTTTCAAGGGGGTGGATCCCTGGGACCCAGGGACCTGATCTCAGAGGTGGCACATGCCAGAGAAGAAAGAGTATTTTTAGTCTTAAAGCATATCCAAGAAACATGGATACCACCTACTGGAAATCAAAAGAAAAACCCCCTCTTATCAATGTCCTAAAAAGAGATCACTATATAATAAAATTTCTCATTTTTCTTAAAAAATAAATAAATAAATACATGAATAAATACATAAATAAATAAATAAAAAAGCAGAGTACATTCCCATTTATACCCAGGCAGATTAATAGTCCATCAAACACCATGAAAAACCAAGGAGACAAGGCAGCTCAGAAAGAAAGTGAAATATCTACAGAAAATAAGCTTGAAAACATAGAAATATGCAATTTAAATGACAGAGATTTCAGGATTGCACTTCTGAAAAAACTCAACAAGATGCACGAAAATTCTGAACAACAATTCTAAGAAATTAGAAACAAAATAAATGAACAAAATGAATACACTACCAAGGAGATTGAAACCACAAAAAAGAACCAAATAGAACTTCTGGAGATTAGGGACACATTAAAAGAGATGAAGAATGAAATAGCAAGCTTAGGAAATAGAGCTGCCCAGGTAGAGGAAAGAATTAGGGATATCAAAGACAGAAATCTGGAAATGATGCAGAAGAAAGTAGAGAGACTTGAAAATGAACTCTACAAGAACTATCTGATACCATCAGAAAAAGCAACATAATAGGTATATCAGGAGAAGAGAGGGAAAAGGGAACAGAACTTATTAAAACAAGTAGTTGACAAGAATTTCCCAAACCTAAGGAATGAACTCGATCTTCAAACCCAAGAAGCAAACAGAACATCCAATTATCTCAACCCAAAAAGGCCTTCTGCAAAATACATTATATTAAAGTTGTCAAAAATTAATGATGAAGAAAGAATTCTCAAGGCAGCCAGGGTGAAGAAGACAGTTACTTATAAAGGAAAACCTATTAGACTATCATCAGACTTCTCAGCACAAACCTTACAAGCAAGGAAGGGGTGGAACCAGATATTCAAACTATTAAAAGAAAGAAACTACCAGCCAAGGATAATGTATCTAACAAAGCTCTCCTTTAGATATGAAGGAGAAATAAAGATGTTTCCAGATATACAAAAGCCTAGGGAACTCTCCACCATGCAAATATTGGAGGGGGTCATTCTATCTGCAGCAAAAAGACAAAAAATATATAACTATGAATAAGATGACCAACAGGCTGACAGAAACAGAAAAGTGCAACCCTTATTAAGAACAGGGTATTATAAGCTTAAATATTACTTAATGTTTAAGAGCCAAAAAAAAAAAAAAAAAACACTCCATAAAAAGATGATAGCTACTGAAACCTAGAAAGGAATGCTCAGCACATACAGTGATAATTTAAGACAACAAAAACAGAAAAGAGGGAGTAAATATCTAAATTCGCAAAGGGAAATGGAGATAAGATGCCTGCAGAAGTGTGTGTATGTGTGTATGTATGTATGTGTATGTGTATATACATATATATCTATATATATAAAACTTTCCTTTGCATAACCCTAATGGTAACCACACACCAAAGATCTAGAACTGAGACACATTTCATAAAACAAGAAGGAACAGAGAGAAAATGGACAAAACAGAAATTAAAGGACAAAGAAACAATGGGGAAAAACAATGGAACAAAGAAACACTGAGCTACTGAAAATAAAAGATAAAATATCTATAGGAAAACCTCATTTTTCAATAATCACCCTAAATGTAAATGGACTGAATTCACCAATAAAATGGCACAGAGTAGCAGACTGGATCAAGAAACAAAACCCAACCATATACTACCTTCAAGAGATACATCTCAGCTGCAAGGACAAATATAGACTCAAAGTAGAACAGTAGAAAATAATAACCCAAGCAAATGGCATCCAGAGAAAAGCAGGGGTAGCCATACTTATATCTGACAGAATAGAATTCAAGATAAAAAGAGTAATGAGAGACAATTATGGACACTTCATAATGATAAAGTGAACCATGCATCAAGAAGACCTAACACTTATTAATATTTATGCTCCCAATCAGGAAACACCAAAATATACAAAGCAACTACTAACAGAACTAAAGGGAGAAACAGAGCAAAACACTATCATAGTAGGGGACCTAAATACTGTTGGATATGGACAGATCATCCAAATAGAAAATCAATAAGGAAATAATATCTTTAAATGACACATTAGACTAACTGGACATAATTGACATTTACAGAGCCTTCCATCCCAAAATGGCTGCTTGCACATTATTCTCTAGTGCACATGGCACATTCTCAAGAACTGACCACATACTGGGACACAGAGATAGCATCACCAAATATAAGAGATTTGAAATCATACCAACCATATTCTCTGACTGCATTGCTTTGAAGCTGGAGATCAACTGTAAAAAGAAAGTGGGAAGAACCACAAAAACATGCTACTAAAGAATGACTGGGTCAGAGAAGAAATAAAAGGAGAGATCAAGAGATACACAGAAACAAATGATAATGATAGTACAACATATCAAAACTTTTGGGACACGGCAGTAGTTGTAATAAGAGGAAAGTTCTTATCATTACAGGCCTACCTCCAAAAACAAGAACGAGCCCAAATAAACAACCTCATGCTTCATCTTAAAAAAAAACTAGAAAAGGAAGAACAAATGGAGCCTAAAGTCAGCAGACAGAAAGAAATAGTCAAAATTAGAGCAGAAATAAATGAAATTGAAAACAAACAAAAAACAGTAGAAAAGAATAAATGCAACAAAGAGCTGGTTCTTTGAGAAGGTTAATAAAATTGAGAAATCCCTGGCTAGACACACTAAAGAAAAAAGAGAGGGGACACAAATAAACAAAATCAGGGATGAAAGAGGAAATGTTACAATGGCTACCACTGAAATACAAACAAAAACAAAAAGAAAAACAAAAAAACAAGAATATTATGAAAAATTATATGCCACCAAATTTAACAACCTAGAAGAAATGGACCAGTACTTAGAAAAATACAATCTTCCTAGACTGAACCAAGAAGAATTGGAAAATCTAAATAGACCGATGAACAGTATGTAAATTGAAATAACCATCAAAAACACCAAAAAGTAAGTCAAGGACCAGATGGCCTCACCAGTGAATTCTACCAAACATTCAAAGAAGATTTAATACCTATTTTTCTCAAAACCTTCCAAAAAATTGAAGAGGAGGCAATACTTCCCAACCCATTTTATAAGGCCAATATTACCCTGATACCAAAACATTGTAAAGAAAACACAGAAAAAGTAAACTACAGACCAATATCTCTCATGAACACAGTAGCAAAAATCCTAAATAAGATCCTAGCAAACCAAATACAGTAACATATTAAAAAGATTATACGCCATGATCAAGTGGGCTTCAGTCCAGGGGGACAGGAATGGTTCAACATATGCAAATCGATTAATGTGATACAAAACAAATTAAAAATAAACAAATTAAAAATAAGAATCATATGATTATATCAGTAGATACAGAAAAAGCACTTGACAAGATACAGCATCCATTTATAATTAAAACACTTAACAAAATGGGTATAGAAGGAAAGAACCTCAACATAATAAAGACCATATACAACAAACCCTCAGCTAACATCATGCTTAATGGTGAAAAACTAAAAGCCTTCCCTCTAAGATCAGGAACAAGACAAGGCTGTCCACAATCACCTTTATTATTCAATATAGTATTGGAAATCCTAACAAGAGCAATCAGGCAAGAGAAAGAAATGAAATGCACACAAATAAGGAATTAAGAAGTCAAATTGTCACTTTTTGCAGATGACATGACTCTCTATATACAAAACCCTAAAGATTCTACTAAAAAAACTATTAGAAATAATAAGCAATTACAGTAAAGTTTCAGGATACAAAATTAATGTTCAAAAATCCATAGTGTTCCTATACACTAACAATGCATTTTCAAAAAAAGAAATGAAAAAAAATTCCTTTCACAATTGTAACAAAAAGAATAAAATACCCAAGAATAAGCCTAACAAAACATGTGAAGGACCTATACACTGAAAACTATAAGACATTATTAAACAAAATTAAAGAAAACACAAATAAATGGGAAGATATTCCATTTCATGGACTGGAAGAATCAACATAGTTAAAATGACCTTATTACCTAAAGCATTATATAGATTTAATGCAATTTCCATCAAAATCCCAATGGCATTTTTTAAAGAAATAGAACAAGAAATCATCAGATTTGTGTCGAAGTACAAAAGACCCCAATAGGCACAGCCATCCTCAGAAAAAAGAGCGAGACCCTGCTTGACTTCAAATTACACTATAAAGTGACAATAATCAAAACGGCATGGTATTGGCAGAAAAACAGACACACAGACCAATGGAACAGAACTGAGAGTTCAGAAGTAAATCCCCACATATATGGGGAAATAATTTTTGACAAAGGAGCCAAAACCATACAATGGAAAAAGGAAAGCCTCTTTAATAAATGGTGCTGGGAAAACTGAACAGCCACCTGCAAAAGAATGAAACTAGATCGTTGTCTATCACCACACACCAAAATTAACTCAAAATGGATTAAGGACCTGAATATAAGACCTGAAACAATAAATTGCATAGAAAACATAGGTACTAAACTCATAGACCTCGGATTTAGATAAGATTTTATGAATTTGACCTCAAAAATGAGTGAAGCAAAAGCAAAAATAAATGAATGGGACTGTTTCAAACAAAAAAGTTTCTGCACAGCAAAAGGAACCATCAACAAGCCAAAGAGGGAAACATCCAAATGAGAGAATATATTTGCAAACAATGCCTCCAACAATGGGCTAATATCTAAAAATACAAAGGACTCATACAACTCAACAATAAAAAAATAAACAATCCAATTAAAAAATGGGCAGTGTACCTAACAGACACTTCTCCCAAGACATACGAATGGCCAACAGACATATGAAAAGGTGCGTAACTTCACTAGTTATTAGGAAAATGGAAATCAAAGCCACGATGAGATATCTTCTCACACCTGTTACAATGGCTGTTGGCTGTCATCAATAGGACAAGTTAATAACAAATGTTGGAAAGGCTATGGGAAAAAAGGAACCATTATACATTGCTGGTAGGACTGCAAACTGGTACAGCCACTATGGAAAACAGTATCAAGTTTCCTCAAAAAACTAAGAATTGATCTAACATATGATCCAGCAATCTCTCTACTGGGTATTTTATTTACCCCAAAGACTTGAAAACCTATATCCGAAAAGATATTTGCACACCGATGTTCATAGCAGCATTATTCCCAATGGCCAGAACATGGAAGCAACTGAAGTGTCCTACGATAGATGATTGGATAAAGAAGCTGTGGTACGCATATACAATGAAATATTACTCAACCCTAAGAAGAGATGAAATACTGACATTTGCGATAACATGGATGGATCTTGAAATAATTATGCAAAGCGAAATAAGTCAAATAGATACAAGTTGAAAACCATATGATTTCACTCATGTGTGGGATATAAAATTGAAAGCAACAAACATGACAAACAAACAGACTCATAGACATGGACAGTGGTTACCAGAGGGAAGCGGGGCAGGGGGAGATAGGTAGGGGTAAAAGGGGTCAAATATTTGGAAGGAAATCTGACTTTGGGTGATGAATACAAAATGCACTATGTATTCAAAATACTGTTGAATTGTACACTTGAAACTTATTTGATTTTATCAATGTCACCCATTCTTTTAATAAAAAAATGAAAATGAACACACCCATACAAATATATCTAACTGATTTTGACAAGGTACGAAGGCAGCTCAATGGAGAAAGAGCCTTTTCAGAAGATGGTGCTGGACCAACTGGACATGCAGAGGCAAAAAATGAACCTTGACCTAAGCTTCACATCCTATACAAAAATTAACTCAAAATGGATAACACAAATGTAAAACATAAAATTATAAAAAAGGTTTAGAGAAAACCATAGAAAACCATAAGTCTTCGGGATATACAACAAGTCAAATAATTCTTAGGCTTGACACTGAAATCACAATATTATAAAGGAAAAATTGATTAACTGGACCTCATCAAAATCCTATGCATTACAGGAAAACTCAAGCTATATATGGGGAGTAATATTGTAAACCAAATAGCTGACAAAGTACTCATTTCTAAAATATAAAAAAGAAATCTCAAAATTCAACAGTAAAAAATCCAAACTATCTAATTAGAAAGTTTTCAAAAGACACGAACAGACATTTCACTGGAGAGGATGTACACGTGGTAAATAAGCACATGAATAGATGTTTAACATCATTACCTGTATTAGTTTGCTAGGGCTACCATAACATAATAACATAGACTGGCTTAAACAACAGAAATTTATTTTCTTACACTTTCAGAGCTGAAAGTCCATGATTGGGGTGTTGACAGGGTTGGTTTCTTTTGAGGCCTTACCTCTTGGCTTGCTGATAGCTGCTCTCTTGAAGCCTCTTTACATGGTTGTCTATCTATGCAGATGTGCCCCTGGTGTTTCTTTTTCTTCTCATAAAGACTCTAGGCATATTGGATTAGGTTTCCACCTTAATAGCCTCATTTCAACTTACCTCTCTTTAAGACCTTATCTCCAAATCATTATATTCTGAGGTACAGGGAATTGAGACTTCAACATATAAATTTTGGGGGAGGGGACACGATTCAAGCCATAACATTAACCACCATGGAAATGTAAATTAAAACCATGATGAAATACTATGACATGCCTATCGGGTTAGCTAAAACAAAAGCTAGTGATGACATCTGATGCTAGAGAAGTTGCAGAAAAGCTGGATCACTTAAACATTGCTGGTGAGAATATAAAATGGTATAACCACCTTGAGAAAAGAGTATGGAAGTTGTTCACAAAACTAAACATGCACATGCCATACAATCTAGAAACTGCATTCTTGGTCAGTTATCTCAGATAAATGAAAACTTATGTTTACATAAAAACTTGTACATGAATGTTTATAACAACTTTATTCATAATATCCAAAAACTGGAAAGTCCTGATGTACTTCAGTGAGTGAATGGTTAAAAAAACTGGGGCATATCCACACTACAGAATTCTACTCAGCAATAAAAAGATACACACAACAACCTGGATGAACCTCCAGGGAATTGTGATGAATGAAAAAAAAAAACAATCTCTAGAGGTCATATACTATATGATTATATTTATGTGATGTTTGAAATAATACAATTTTAGAAAAGGAGACTAGATAAGTAGTTTCTAGGAGATGGGATGAGTGGCAGGGAGAAGGATGTGACTGTAAAAGGGTAGCACCAGAAGCCTTATGATAGAGAACTGCTTTGTATCTTGGATGTGATCATGGGGTCCCACAAATCTATACAAGTAATAAAACTGCATAGAACAAGACACTCACAAATACAATTAAAACTGGAGAAATCTTAATAAGGTCAGTGTACTGAACCAATGTCAGTTTCCTGGTTTTAATATTGTACTATATTTATGCAAGATGTTACCATTGGGGGGAACTGGGTAAAAAGTATATGAGATCTTTCTATATTATTTTTTACAACTGCATGTGGATCTAAAGTGATCTCATTAGAAAAATTTTAGAAAAAGACAACCTAGAGATATTTTCAGACAAAGAAAATCTGTTAACTAGCAGATTCCCACTAAAGAAAGCATTAAATATGAATGATCCAAGATGACAGCTTATGGAAGCAAGTAATGAAGGATGATAAAAATAGTAAACCTGCTTGCAAATCTAAGTAAATATTGACTGTATGGATCGACAATAATAATGTCATGTAAAGTCAACAATGTATGGAGAATTAAATTATACAGCAACAGTAGCAAATAAGTCATGAAGAGACTAAATGAGTTAAAGGGTCAATGCAAGAAGCATGAACTAAAGAGAACAAGGATCGTTTCATAATAAGTATAGATTCAATCTACCAGGAGGAGATAAATCTTTTTAATTTTAATGTACACAATAACATACTCAAAAATTTTAAAGCATAACTAACACAGATGGATCTAGAAGGTATTATGCTAAGTGAGACAAGACAGGCAGAGAAAGACAAATATTATAAGATCTTACTTAATAAGTGCAATCTAAACAAGACAAAAGTAGACTCATAGAAATAGTACAAAGGGAATGGTTATCAGAGGGGAGTGGGTAGGAGATAGCTGAAAAAGATGAAGGGGAACATAGTCACTAATACTGCAATAAGTTTGCATGGTGACAGATGATTACTATAATTAGTGGGGTGATCACATTGTGAGGTATAAAAATGTCAAATCTATATTGTATACTTGAAACTATTATGACTAATATGATATTGTATACTAACTATACTTAAGTAAAAAATAAAGCAAAACTTGATAGAAGTAAAAGCTAATATAATCATTGTCACAGGCCTATTCTACCTCTTTCTGTAAATGACAGAACGAGCAGACAAAAATAAGTCAAGCTATAGAACTGTGCTGTCCAATACAGTAGTCACTGGCCACATGAGATGACTGAGCACTTGAAATATGGCTAGTCCAAGCTGAGATTTTCTGTAAGTGTGAAATAGACACAGGTTTTCAAAGATGTAGTATAAAGTAAAGAATGGGTAATGAAAAGTGGAGACAGGTGAACAGGGGGTGGGGGAAGGAACAAGCTGCAACTCCTATCTGGTGGAAATCCAGAGCCCTCTCCACTGCTGCCACTGGCTAAGCACAGACTCAGAAGTAACAGTGAACCACACCTGCCTTCATGATCCAATAGCAGTGATGACCATTCTAAGCCAGACTGGATGGCCTCAAAGTCTTCAGCCCCAACTCTTTTAGACCTCAGAGCAGCTCTCGCCAAGCCAAGGACGCTGATGGGTGTGGCAGGGTGAAAAGAATGATGGCTACCCAAATACCACAGAAGGCCATTGGGGCTTTGAGAGCCCCAAAATGAGGGTCTCTATGGACACATGCTCAGTCCCCTCTTCAAGGCGACAAAGCCATGCAGATCCTTCATTTGGGGTGGCCGTGGCATCTCACTTGAATAAAATCCCACCTTGTGAATTTTGGGAGGACACAATTCAGCCCATACCAGCTAATAAAAATGCAGAAATATGCTCCACATCATTAGTTACCAGGGAAACAAGTCAAAACCACAATGAGATACCATTCCACACCCACTTGGGTAACCACAATAAAAAAGACAGACAATAACAAGTGTTGATGAGAATGTGGATAAACTGGAAACTTTATACACTGCTGGTAGAAATATAAAATTGTGCAGCTACTTTGGAAAATAATTTGGCAATTCCTCAAAATGTTAAACAGAGTTACCATTACCACCCAGAAATTCCATTCCTAGGTATATACTTAAGAAAAATGAAAACATATGATCATACAAAAACTAGTACCACAAATGTTCATAGCAGCATTACTGATAATAGCCAAAAGGTGGAAATGATCCAAATATACATCAATTGTTGAACCAATACAAACTATGATATATCCATGCAATGGAATACTACTCAACAATGAAAAGGAACTAACTGCTGATAGCTACCACATGAGTGAATCTCAAAAACTTTCTAAGTGAAAACAGCGAGATGGAAAATATCAAATATTGTATGATTCTTTTTATATAAAATGACCAGAAAAGATAAAATGATATAGTAAAATGAAATTGGATATTCACATGTGAAAGAATGAAACTTGACCCCTATCTTAAAGCACTCAGAAAAATTAACTTGAAATGGATTAAAGATTTAATGTAAGACCAGAAACCATGAAACTCCTAGAAAACATAGGAAAAAAGCTCCTTGACATGGGTCTTAGTGATGATTTTTTGGAAATCACATCTAAAGCACAAGCAACAAAATAAAAAATAATCGAGTGAGACTATACCAAAGTAAAAAGCTTCTGCATGGCAAAAGAAATCATGGACAAAGTGAAAAGTCAACCTACAGAATGGGAAAAAGATATTTGCAAACCATGTATCTGATAAGGGGTTTATATCCAAAATATCTAAAGAACTCATATGGCTCAATTGCAAGAAACAAACACACACAAAACCAAATGATCCAATTTAAAAAAATAGGCAGAGGACCTGAATAGACATTTCTCTAAAGACATACAAATGACAAACAGGTACATGAAAAGGTGCTCAGCATCACTAGTCATTAGGGAAACACAAATTAAAACCACGATGAGATATCACCTCATACCTGTTAGAATGGTCATCATCAAAAAGACAAGAGATAACAAATACTGGCATGGATGTGAGAAAAAGAACCCTTGTACACTGTTGGTAGGAGTGTAAACTGGTACAGCCATAGAAAACAATATTGAATTTCCTCAAAAAATTATAAATAGATCTACCATATGATCTAGCAATCTCACTTCAAAGGAAACAAAAACACTAATTCAAAAATATATCTGCACTCTCATGTTCATAGCAACATTAAAATAGCCAAGACATGGAAACAAAGTGTCCACTGATGGATGAGTAGATTAAGGAGCCATGGTGTGTGTGTGTGTGTGTGTGTGTGTGTGTGTGTGTGTGTGTGTGTGTGATATTATTCAGCCATAAAAAATGAGGACACCTTACTATTTGCATGTGCCTTGCAGATATCATGCTAAGTGAAATAAGTCAGACTGAGAAAGACAAACACTGTATTATCTCCCTTCTATGTGGAGTCTAAAAAAAACAAAACCCATCAAACTCACAGAAAGATTAGGTTTGTGGTTACCGAAGACTGGGGGTGTGGGAAGGGGGAATTGGAGGAAAGCAGTCAAAAGGCACTAAGTCCCAGTTATAAGATAAATAAACGCTAGAGATGTGATGTACGCCATGGTGACTACAGTTAACACTGCTGTTTAATACATAGGAAAGTTGTTAAGAGAGTAGATCCTAAGAATTCTCATCACAGAGAAAAATTTTTTCTTTATTTTATCTAAATAAAATGGATGCTAACTAAACCTATTGTGGTAAATCATTTCACAATATATGTAAATCAAACCATCTCGATATACACCTTAAACTTATATAGTGATCTATGTAAATTATTTCTTGATGAAACTGGAAAAAAATTTTAAAAATCAGTAAAGGATTATAACGTTTCACAAAATAAGATGTAAGAATGGCCCATAAGTACATTAAATGATGCTGAACTCCATCAGTCATCAGTGAAATACAAATTAAAACTACAATATGAAATATTACTACACACCCTCTAGAATGGCCAAAATTCAAAAGACAAAATCTAGGAACACCAAGTGCTGGCGAGAATGTGGAGCAACTGGAGCTCTCATATATTGCTGATGGGAAACGCAAAATGATATACCTAATCTAAAAAACAGTTTGGAAGTTCCTTATGAAGTTAAAAATATATTTACATGTCCCTACAATCCCGTTCTTAGGTACTTATCCTAGAGAAATGAAAACATGTTCACAAAAAGATTTGTATGCAAATGTTCCTAGCAACATTATTCATAATAGCCAAACCTGGATACAACTCAAATGACAATGAACAGGTGAATGGATATACAAATTGTGGTATATTTACAGTAATGAAATACTTAAAAGAATAAACTTCTGATATAGGCAACAGCATGGATGAATCTTAAACTATGCTGAGAGAAATGGCAGACATAAAAGAGAAATTACTGTGTAACTCAATTTCAATGAAAACTCCAGTCAAGATAAAATTAATGCATGACAGAAAGCAGATCAAGGGTTGCCTGGGCCGAGGGGTAAGAGAAGTTGACCTGGTTGGGGAATGGAACTTTTTAGGGTGATAAAAATGTTTTATGCCTCGACTATGGTGTGGTTGGTTATAAAAGTGTGTAAATTTGTCAAACTCATCAAAATGTACATGTTAAATAATTGCATTAATTTGCATGCAAATTATACCTCAATAGTTTACATTTTTTAAAAAATCAGGGACATCTAAATTAAAACCACAATGAGATACCATTATACACTCACCAGAACAGCTAAGACGAAAAAGGGCAGACCTTTCCAAGTGTTGGTGAGGATGCAGAGCTGCCAGAACTGTTAATTGTGATTGATTGGAGTGTTAATTGGTACAGCCATTTGAAATACTCTTTGGCATCTATGACCCTGCCTGTTGATGTTCATGCCATTTTGTAATCCTCTCTCCTCTTGAAAGTAGGTGTGACCTGTGAGCTGCCTTTAATCAACAGAACATGGCAAAGGAGATCAGATGTCACCACTGTGAGATTGTTACATTATACGGGACACTGTCTTGCTAGCAAACTAGCTCTAGAGACTTCTTGCTGGACTGATCAAGTAAGTGGCCATTTTGGGGAAGCCCACATGACAAGGAACTAAAGAAGCTCAAGACAGCTGCTAGGAGCTGAGTGAAGCCTCTAGGAACTGAGGATAGCTTCCAGCTGACTACCAGCAAAAAGTTAGAGCCTCCAGACCACAATCATAAAACAATAAATTCTGCCAACAGCCTGAGTGAGCTTGGAAGTGAATTCTTCCCCAGTTGAGCCTCTACATGGGAACTAGCTTGGCTGACACCTTGGTTGCAGCCTTGTGAGATCCTAAGCAGAGGACCCAGCTAAGCTGAGTCCAGAGTCCTGATTCACTGAAACGGTAAGATAATAAATGTGTGTGTGGTAATTTGTCACACAGCAATAGAAAACAAATAGGGTGTCCAATATCCATTCCAGCCTCTTAGTGCCTTCCTGTACTACAGAGGCTAAAAAGCTAAAAGGACTTTTCCTAGATTCCCCTGCAACTAGGATTCTGTATATATTATAGACCAATCAGATGCATACTTGTGAGACTTGAATGACAGAAGGGAGGTGGAGGCTATGCTACCGCCACTTCTGCTGATAAAAACTGTTGTTTAGGTGTTTGGTTGTTCTATTGCAATTTAATCACTAGCTGTGGGTACTAAGAGGCTTGGCATCTACTATGCTGGTGCAAATCATAGCTGGTGGATCATGGCTTTGGAGGCAGCAGCTGTAGTGTTGGCTTTTCATCATAGCAGTAGGAAGTAGCAGTTTCCTAATTGTAGAAGAATTAGCAACTCCCTTGGTGACCTGGTTCTGTGGTATAGCTTTGGAAGCTGTTCTTGAAAGCTCAATTTAGTCAGTCCTCTAGATAATTGTGTAAGCTACTTAATGTCTGCTAATAAATCTTTTCCTGACTTAAACTAATTAGAGTGAATTCTATCCTCTGCAACTGAGTCTTAACACAGGAGGGAAGACCTTAAGTGATAATTAAGTGTAAATAAAAGTACATCACAACAAATGATATAGTAATATCTTTAAAGTAAAACATTTTTCATGTTTATTATAACAGATTTATATTTATTTTTATAAGACAAGTAAAACTACCTTATAATATTTAATTTAATGCATAAGGTGTAATGCACTGGTTCAGTTTAACACAGCTACATAAGATTTTTAATATTAAGAACAACTCATTTGCTTAACAAGGTAGCAACTATAAAACTATGTGTTTAGCTTATTTCTCCCACAGACTCAGAAAATAAATGATTGTCTTTCAAACTTGCACGTATAATCTTTTTGCAACTCAAAAATCTCTTTAAGCATTCAATTTTTAATTAATCTAGGCTACAATATAACACTAAGGTAATCATTCATATTTTGACTTTAAAATCATATCAAATAGTAATCACATATGCTCTTAAGAAAGTATTTTTTGTAAATATAATTTACAAAATAGTCAACAAGTATGTGCAATAGTGACTTCGTATATAAGCATAGAACCCTGTGTCTTTCTAGAGCTACTGCAGTTTTAATTTATCAATCATTGTACAATAGCAGATGTGTGGTACTTCACATATAAACTTATTAATTTAAACTCTGAAATGTTTCAGCAAATCATTTCTGAATTATTTCTATGTGGACTTTCACTGCAATGACTGATACATAAGCAGCATAAGTATATAGAAATTATACATCTAAATCAGATAGTCAAAACTTTTTAGACAGATACCACCAATGCTATACATTACCTTAACAATCATTATACACAAGTATACTTTATGAACTTGCCAGACTAAAACAATTCAGTCTATCTAATGTAACTTAAAACATGACTGATGAAAATCCTAGAACCAAAGCAGTCACAAGCTATTCTGAGACAAATGCCACAAACAGCAGTGCTCTGAAAAACTTCAAGTAATTCCTCAGTTTAATGAGAGGCCTATACAGTTAACTGAACTGTTTCTTAACCCTTCTAAAAAAGCTGGCTTTATCTAGCTTAAGTCCAAATCTAATATTGGTTTCCCTTATATTAGCCGAGCTTTAAGTTCTTGATTTGTTTTTATCAGTAACAGAGTTAGAAGTATGAGTAAGTAGCTTCTGAACTGCTCAGGTAGGGAGAATTCAGAAGTTACTAAAAAAAAAACACATTTATTATTAGAAAACCAGATGAGATTAGCTTTAAAAAGTTAATATTATTTCAGTTAGATAACTTGAGAATGAGTCCCCCCATATGGTAATCTTGTGGATAATTAAGGCTATAAATCTAAGAGCCTAGTTTTCTAAAGCATTCTAACAGGACTGAGGCAATTTGGAAAGCAGCATTTATCAATTTGACATATCATCACCACTAAAATTCAAACATAACACATTTTCAAATTATCAGTAATTCATATGTAAATAGCAGCACAAACTAGTAATTTCCTTACTAAAAGTGACTTAGTGGTGCCCTCCGATGGTACCAATTAGCATACTCTCCCGATATTGCATATCTTGTGAAGTATAAAAAGTGCATTTTTGTTGGAGAATATCAAAATTAGAGGTTACCACAAAGGAATGAATCATTGTTTTTCTAAATATCTTTTTTAAACCTTTAAATACATTGGTAACAAGATTAATCCCTGATTTCTAATCCCAGGAACTGACAACTAGGCATCTTAGTAAACTTGTATGATAGGCAATTCCTGTTAAGAGATTTACATCTTGGTTCTAGAACTTAACTGAGAGGTTTTTGCATTTTCTAGTTTGGCTTTTACATCTATGGGTTTTTCAAAAAACCTCACCAATGCTGGTTCATTCAACAAAGATGCAAGAATCTGTTCAAATGCAAATGACCACTGAGGTTCTTCCTTGAGCAAGGAGGGATCTTTATTCAAGCTGCTCTCTGTTTTCCCCTCACTGAGTCCTCCAGAAGTACAAACTGTACCAGACAATCCTTTGGCTGATGATGTAGGGCTATGTAGTTTCCTTCCAACTTCTTCCATCCTGAGCAAAAGGCTGGTTACAACAGCAATGGCTTGATATAATGATTCTTCTTCAGGGTCCCCATGAAATAAGTTATAAAGGGTCTTTGAAAACTGAGTAAATTGTGACTAGAAGACAAGTTAGAAATATTACATTTGGTGTTAGATTTAGCAAATATAAAGAGAAATTAGAAGTGAATTGTCTCCTATTTAGAATTTGTACCATATAACCTTCACCACAGAAGTTATAAAATTGATGATTGATCCCTGAATTAATCTTGGTTCTAGAAAGATGGGTATCGACCATGAAAAAAATTCCATTTAACTCATCTCATTTGTTGCCTAAAAGCAGTATATTATTTACATACATACCAACACACACACACACACACACACACACACACACACACACACACACACACACATAATGGTTTCTGGATAGTTTGCCTGCCACTGTTCCTTCAATGCTAGGTGGAACTTTTAATCAGCCAAAGTCCCATATTTTCCTTTGTTTGGATCATTCATTCATTAACCAATCTTAATGAAAGGATTAAGATGAGATCCCCTTGGTCTCCTCAAATGGCTAGAGTGGGTAACTCAACTAGGACAACTAAACTTTAGGGAAGAATGTTTTGGGACCTATCTAGTAGTCCAAGGTAGCTCTGAAGAGCCCATTTGGATATGTTTCTCTTTAAAGGCTGAGGTGGAGCCCAAGTATAAAAATAATCTGGATTGTTTGCTAATTGCCCCTGGATAATCTATAGACATTCCTAGAAGATATCTGTCAATTTAAAAAAAAAAAAACATTCTAACACAAGAGTCCTATAAGTCAATTCTATCAGAAAAGTTTTTCTGTAAATAAAAAGCAAATACAAAGGATATGCTTCATAAAAATATATTGTATAAACTTGTTTTACTTCTTTTTCCATAGTCTGTAGTTTATTTATAAAAAGTTTAGAATAAATACATCTTACTGATTCATTGTAAAAAGTATATATTCAGCTATCAAATTACCTAGTCCACTGAGAAATACTAAATTATTTGATAGTTCTCACATTGGTAAAGTTCTGGGAATCCTCAGTGTCTATACCAACAGAGTTTAATTTTAAAAATATAAGAACATATACTGTCTGATTAGTGTGTAAGAAAGGGGTAAGTGCCAAATTGCATCAATACAAGTCATCAGTATAGTCTGAGCAGATTCAAATACAAGATATTAGAAAAGACAAAAAAAAAGAGAAAAAAAAAAACAAAGCCAGAAAAAATCAAATACAAGATATTAGAATCCAAGATGTAACCTATTTTAGTAATTTTTTTATTCCTAGTACCTACAATTGGGCATGTCATCTAGTAGGCACTAAAAATGTTTACTAAATAAATAAACATTTTATATAAAGCTGGAAAGAGAAAACACTGAAATATGTGTGTGTGTATCTCCATCTTTTCTATAGCTACAAATGTTGTCATAGCAGAGGACCTACACTGAAACACTAGACGCATTTAAGTGTTAAAAAAAATTTGATCCCCCTTCTGTGCTTGTCTGTAACTTAGAGATGATATATAGATTGTTTAATTATTTCTGCAATAGTATGTTAGCTATTTTAGAGTTGAATACATCCACATTCATAAAAATAAAAACAAGAACCTAGAATCTTTTCTTTGAAAGTACTATACCTGATTCATTCTTGGTAAATCCTTAATATTGTCTTCTTTTTTGAAAAGCTCATCCTGCCACTGACTTAGGTATGCTTGAATATCAACTTTTCCTTTGCCTGAATGAGGGAAATAAAACCATTTTGTAATTGCAAATTAACAAATTAAAACCACAATGAGGTATCACCTCACACCTCTCAGATTGGCCATCATCAATTAAAAAAAAAAGTGTTAGCAAGGATGTAGAGAAAAGAGAACCTTCCTGCACTGTTGGTGGGATTGCAAATCGGTGCAGCCATTATGGAAAAACAGTTTGGAGGTTCCACGAAAAGTTAAAAATAGAACTACCTTATGACCCAGCAATTCCACTTCTGGGTATTTTCCCCCTCAAAAACCAAAATACTAATTTGAAAAAATATATGCACCCTATGTCACTGCAGTACTAATTACAATAGTCAAGGTACGGAAGCAACATAAGAGCTCAACAACAAATGACTGGATAAAGAAGTGGTATGTGTATACAATGGAATATTACTCAGCCATAAAAAAAATGAAATCTTACCATCTGCAATGACATGGATAGACCTAGAGGATATTATGCTAAGTGAAATAAGTCAAACAGAGAAAAGACAAATGCTATATAATTTCATTTATATCTAAGGAACAAAATAAATGATCATACAATATGAAAACAGACTCAGAGATATAGAGAACGAACTGGTGATTGCCAGATGGAAGGGAAGTTGTGGGGGGAAGGGTAAAAAACAGGAAGAGATTAAGAAGTAAAAATTGGTAGTTACAAAACGGTATTGAGGATGTGAAGTTCCATAAAGGGAATATACTCAATAATATTGTGATAACTATGCATAGTGCCAGGTGAGTATTAGACTAATCAGGGGGATCACTTGATAAATTATATAAACGTCTAACCACTATGCTGTATACCAGAAACTAATATAATGTTGAATCTCAACTTTAATTGAAAAATAAAAATAAATTTAAAAAAAACCCATTTCATAATAAATGACCCACTGTATTTTCCCAAATCTCAAAAAGAATAGTTACGACTGAAAGGTATTTCATTGAGTTATAAGATTCTACCTTTTTTTAATCCAGGAAATTATCTGAATACACCTTTTATTTTACCTACTAGCTCTCAGGATACTTCTCCATTTGCATTAAACTAAAGCTTTTACTTTGGGAAGGTTGGGGACTAGGGAAGATGTGAGGAGAGGCTGAAAGGATGCATTTTAGATTAAACAGTACACCCTGGCTTGATGATTTTATGTATATGTTCTCATGCATACTGCTAAGTTAAAAATAACTTCTATATGATGCTCTTAATATGCAAATACTAAAGTGGTCTATGGTGGCTCTTTTTCAGAAGTTGAAAACTACTTATTCATTCCTTTGAAGACTTTAATCAAGATGATATTAATGTGACATTAATAATTACTTTAATCTCTTAGAAAATTAGGTGGGTATACTGAACAACTTAGCTGGGGAAGTTGTCATAAATAAATGGATCTTCAGTAATTATATTTTAACTGTTACTCAAAAACATAAAAAGAATGATAGTCTTTTGGAGAGCAATGTGACAGCCTCTATCAAAATATTAAATATACATATTCTTCATGATCCAGCATTCTCATCCCTCTATGAATTTATCCTATCCTAAAGAAACGTATAAAAGTATGCTAAAATGTCAGTGTAAAAATGTTTGTGGCAGCATAGTTTGCAATATAAATCATTACAAACAACCTAAAAAGAGAGACGTCTATATATGTTTGTGTATATGTAGAAATGAGTATGGAAATGATATAAACCAAAATGTTTTTGTTTACTTCAGGGTGGTATTGGGTGGGGTATGAGAACTTCTGTACTGTTTAAATTTTTTTTACAAGGATTATCTATCTATTACTTTTGTAATTAAACATACAAATCTTTAAAATAATCAAATTAAATGATTATGGGTCATTTACTACTATACTTTCTATAACTTCTGAGACTTAAGTATCAAGAAAAGAAAGAATAAATTGTTAAACTAACTAACATGGAGGAACTGAAAAACCGTTTGGGACAAATCAAATAGCCTTTAAAAGGAATCCGCTTCTCTCCTTTGTGTGGTTAACCATATTTACAAAAATGATAACTTAATATACTAAATGATATTTCTAGACCATGGTACCTTTTTCAGGGCTGGATTTTACTGATCCTGCTTCCTTCTCATTTTCAGGCTTAGAAACTAAAGGGAAAGAAGATAAATGCATTTTGTAAAATATTTAACAAATACCTTTTGAAATTAAAATATTTCATATAAAGATTTATAAGCACATGTTCTTTTCTTCAATTCAGCAAGCAAATTTTAGCTGACCTGACCTCCTATCATTAGAAGACCAAGTATTTAAGAACTTTTATAGTAAAAAGAACACTAGAGGAAAATCCATATGAAAAAAAATCCTAGAAGGAAGTATACCAAATATTAAGTATTTATTTCTAGGTGGTGTTTTATTCTTTGTGATTCTCCTCAAATTAAACTGTATTATGTTCATTATTAGGGAAAAATCATACTAGAAGTCAGAAGACTGGGCTAATATTCCTGATTGTGGAAATAATTCATTGTGAAATCCTGCACAAGTCACTACTAAGTGCCCTTAGCTAAACAATTAAGAGACTTGACTAGATGATTTGTACAGTCTCTTCAAAATTACTGTCCAAACACTAATATATATAGTAACCATAAACATACATTAATCAGGACTTATCCCTATATAAGACATGCATATTTATGAAAAATAAGCAAAGACACAAAAATGACCTCAGAACACTTCCAAATTATGTTTTGGAGACAGACTCATCCCTGTGTCCTACACCTACAGTGATTTATAATAAGTATTCACTGTCTGAATAATAGCTATGACCTTCAATTATCAAAGATTCTATTGTCTTCATTGTATTTTTAACAAGGCATGAAAATGATCTGATACATTTTAGAAATTTCAGTTAACATGAGTAGGAACAAAATGCACTTTCTAATTCTTCAGCAAACGAGAACTTCCATACATCAAAACCCAAAATGCAGTTTAGTCAATCAGTCAAATATTTATGGAGTATTTACCATACATTTAGCACTGCGCTAAGTGCTCTGGTAGTACAAAAGAAGAATAAGGTATAATTAACCCAACTTTTACCAGTGGTAGCTGGGTAAAGAATATTTAAGCCAGGAAGAACTATGAGTGACTAATCATCAAAAGAGATACTTTTTTGAACAGATATTTACCATGGAGCTGACTGAAATAAAGTAATTCTTCCTCAGAAAGTTCATCTCCCTTTGAAGAGTCCTTGAACTTCACTTCAGTATAAGCTGAAAACAGATAACCCAAATCACATTTACTAATAATGAGGGACAGAAAATAGGTCCTTTAATAGGTCAAGTAAATCTGGTGGCAGAGGGTTAAACAATGGGTTTCTGTAAAAGACAGACATGTGAAGAAAAGTAGAAGTGGTACTACTGTATTGTATACCAAATAACAAGAAGTATTTGATCACTTTGAATTCCATTATTTCTCCTACTTGCCTTTTAATAGTTTTCTGAGAATCATTACAAGTTGAAATAAAAAAATCTGGCATTTGGAAATCTATGAAAATGTGACCTCAGTTATTTAAGATCTTCAATGATAAGGAAAACATGAAGTTGAGTGCTCTAACAGATACATGATTTTTTAAAAAATTTTAATCCTTCTACTGGAAGCATATTAACTATATGACAATATTAGACATTTTAATAGCAACTTGATGTGACATTGTACAGTCCTTCATAATTAAATGATTAGGTTATTTGTCCTTCGTTTTGCTATGTTTGTGATCTGAGTGCGTGAAGAGTTAAAGATGGCTTTTAGATTTTTGGTCTGGTAAAGAATGGTTCCTAGCTATCCTGGGAAGACTCTAAAAGAGATCCCAGGTGCAGCCATGTTCCTTTAGTTTAAAGCCTAAGACTTTTTTCTTAAAATATGGATCAGGCCTGCAAAAGGCAGTCTTTTAAGGTCAGTGGGAAACACTTATGTAAACTGGAACAGTGTGGTAACACTGAGGAGTATAGCAGGGTAGAAAGAAACCTGAGCTTTAGAGTCAGACCTCAGTTTGAATTCCAGTTATGTAATTTATTAGCTGTGTGATCTTTGGCAAATCATTCAGTCTTTCTGACTCTTAGTTTTCTTATTGTCAGAACTGGAAGGATAATACCACCTTTCAGGGATATTGTGAGAATTAAATATAAGAATGCACATAAAGTAAATGCCTTGACAGAGCAAGTGCTCAATAAATGGTAGCTTTTGTTTTGTTTCTTTTTCCAAATGTTCACTATCCCTGCTGCCTGGTCTTATTTTTCTGAATAATTTGTAGTGTCTCACACGTTTTGGAGTTTGTCCAAAGTTAAATTCTACTCTCTACTGATACAACAATAAAAATTCAACATTATACCAATATTCAAATGATAGGTAGTCCTTGTATACAAATGCTTTATCATTAAACTGACCACTAACAGGAAGGAAACTTGTGAATCCTTTGTTGCAGACACTCTTTCATAGATTTCATTGTATCAGCAAAAGTACTAGTAGTGTGATCCACAGGCCACAATAAAAGAATGACCTTATATCATATTGGAAATTATGTTATTTGTTAAAATACAATTACATCAGTAATTATACTTGTTAAAATGGAATCAACTCCTGCACATCATAAAGACTGTTAAACTCTTACCTGGAGGAATATGCAGCTTAAAAAGCAGCTTAAGCTTCTCAGTAAAACTTCCGTTGTACATTATATCTGTTCAATAAAATTCAATTGCAAATAGTCAATAAAATTCAATTGCAAATAGTCACATATCCAAAGAACATTCAATTGATCCCAGCAACAGGTTGATAAAGATATAGATATTAGCTAAGAATAGGAATTCAGAAACCTTCTGTTACTTATGCTAACAGTTAAACAACCACTCAGTCAGCCAGGTTCTCTCTTCCTAGTGTGTAAGCAAAATACTCATTATCAGAGTGATAAAATGCTACTCTCCCTTCCTCCAACCTCATATTTCTTTTTGCTTTTAAATGTGGCCTTATGCCTCATTTGAGAAGAAAACTCCTCTTCAAGGGAGCAATCCCTGATTAAAAAAAAAAACAACAACATGCTGGGCTGTCTGGAAAAAAAGAAATGATAGAACTAACTGGTGGTCCATCTATAAGTACAACATGTTTGTTGGATATTTCTCTACTACTTTCCTAGGCTATGTGGTTGGATTTTCTCCGAGGGAGAAAGTCCTCCTGAAGTATCCATTTGCCTGAGTGTGAGAAAACTGGGACATTCTCTTCCTTCATGTTAACTGTTAAAACATCCATATCTAACAGCTTGCTTTTCTGGAAGGGCTGGGGCTAAATGAGACCAATATACTTAGATTTAGCAACACACATAGAAAAAGGTCCAGTAATTGCTAAAGCTGGAGACAATGTAACTCAGGCTGATAAAAATCTGACTAAATTGGCAATAATAGGCAATACTAAATATTTCTAGGGGTACCTTCATTTTTTTTGCTTTAGAAAAGAAAACTGGACATCATCCTACCAATTGCAGAAGAGAATTCTCTGAAGTTTATAAGGCAGTCAGAGTTTTCATCCAACAATCTGAATGTCCATAAAGCTAGTGAGTCTCTGTTTGCAGAATGAGCCCAGGGACTCAAGAAGTGATACAACACTCTGAACTGTTGGCAGTCAATCTGATACTGTTCCAAATATGGCAGACTGGGGTCATGGTGCTTCAATACTGGATAACTCAAACACCAATAATAAGAAAAAAACAGTTCTTTCTATTAAAAACAAATAAAAAGGAAAGTCATTAAATCAGAAAAAGTAATTTCATAACATTTTCTTCTTTGAAATATGTCTACTAAAATGATTAAAGATAAAATACTTAAGAGTGGCTGTGGAACAATTCTATTAAAAGAGTATTATTTTTCATTTAAAGAAGAACAGTACCTTAAAGATGACATAAAGTTCTTCCAACTCATGAAGGCTCAGTTTCACATCTTGTGATACAACACGCAACTTTAAAAAGATTAAAAGCAATTTAGAATTTAACAGTATAGAAAGTCTCTTTGAATCCATTTTGAAATCTCCCTGTGGCAGAATAAAATACTTTTCTTCTAACTTTGAGAAGGAATAACAAAGGTAAATGCACCTATTTTGCCCTTTAAAAAGGTTGTACATAGACTACAGTTTGAATTCTCCTCTGGTTTACATACTTTGACCTTCATCTCTTCATATCCATAAATCACTGCCAAAGAACAGCCACTTAATATCTAAAAATATAAGCAACAGTATTCTAAGCCTCAGTCTATATATTCCTCACTTGCCACATAAGCAATTTGTCAGTTCATCATGTGGAGTTGTCATTAAATACTTTAAAGGCATTAGGAGATATGCATTCCTTTTCTGCACCAAAAATCGTAATCTAAAAAATAGTAAGCTTAGAAAATATGTAATTTTATCCTACACTCCATGAAGAATAAGCACTAATGGCACAATGGTTTTGGTATTTAAGAAATTTAAAAGCAAGGGTAAAGATAAAGGCCAAAATTAAAGAAGTGGGAAATAGAAAAACCAGTAGATTCACTAAATAATACAAAGAGTTGGTTAGTTGAAAAAATAAGCATAATAGAGAAATATCTTGCAAGTGGGATAAAAGAAAATTACAAATAAACATTTTTGAGAAGGAAAAGAATAATAGAAACATAATTATAGAGGTCATTAAAAGTATCCAGCACATAGAAGGTGGTATTAAATATCTGTTGAACGAATTCCATATGCTTTATGCCAATATATCTGAAAGTCTAGATGAAATAAATAATTCTATAGGAAAATATAAATGACCGAAATTAATTCAGGAAGGGGAAGTTCTAAATAAAACTAAAAAGGTAATCAAAGACCTGCCTCCTATCAAAAGGCAATAGATCCAGATGGTTTTAAAGGCTCATTTCCTCAAAATTTCAAGTTACGAAAATTTCTGTGTGATCTACACTATTACATAAAAAATGTGACTTATTCCAAAATTCATTCTATGATGTGAGTAGAACTCTAATATGAAAACTAAATTTAGCACACACAAAAAGAAATTAAGAAAACTATAAGGTAATGTCACTTTCACATAAATGTATGGAACCTAGCTAAACTACTTGGCAAAATTATCAACAACATGACAAAAAAGGATTCATTCAAGAATCCAACAGAATTCCAATATTAAGGAGTTCTTTAATATAATTTACTACATTAATAAAATAGACAAATATATAATCTCAAGATATGGAAAAGTCATTTGATCAAAGTTAAGTCAATATTGATTTTTAATAAATGCCCCCAATTTTTTAACCTAGAAACTGAATGAAAATCCTTAATTTGATAAAGGGCACCCTTCAGAAATCAACAACTAAATCATACTTAACAATGAAATGCTAAAGGTATTCCTATTCAATTCAGGAATAAGATAAGGAAGTCTGTTTCCACTGCTATTATTCAATGCTTCTCTGAAGATGTTTCCCAATACAACAACAACAACAACAACAACAACAACAACACACACACACACACACACACACACACACACATCTAAAAGAGGTATAAATATTAGGAAGTGTCAAAACTCAAAGACTAGAAATGATACGCTTGTCTATTCATAAAATTTGAAAAATTCAATGAAAAAATATTAGAACTAATGTCAGTAACATGGCCACTTAATAAAGCAACATATACAAACCCATAGATTTTACATACATTGCAATAAACAAATTAGAAAATGTCAGAGGGGAAAAATGGCGTAGGTAACAGAGACTCTGTTCATCCCTCTGATGACCAAATCAAAGTTGTGACAGAAACAAGAAACAGCAGCAAGAAAAAATTGCCTGGAATCCAGGTGAACAAGCCATACAACTAGGAAGAAATCCAAGAAAGCACCCTGCAACAGCAGAAGGTAGGACGAGGCGAGGACATGGGACTGCCTGGTCTCGCGTGGCTGAGTGAGATGGAGGCTGCGACAGCAGCAGTGGCAGAAGCCTCTTAAAGGGGCCGAGTCCATGAGACGATTTTCACTGTGACAGACCTGCTCGCTCTGAGAACCAGTGCCAACTGGGCTGTGTGCAGGGGGCACCAGGGACTTACAGGGAGACTCTGTTGGAGTGAGGGCCGAGATGAGACTCATTCCATACAAAAGTGCTGGCGGTATCTACTGTTCCCTGTTGAGCCCTCCCCACTCCCAGTGTGTGGACACAGCACCACCATTGCTGCGAGGTCATCAGACTGGGTAACAGAGGTCGCTCAGCATGGAGGATTCCCTGAAACCCCGCCTCCCCAAACTCGTGGCCCCACGCAAGCCACATTCAGGTGTGTCCTCAGCAAGTCAGGAGCTCCTTGCTGAGACTAACACTGGAGGCAGCTTTGGTTTCTGGTGTGGCCTTTTGAAGTAACTGTAAGCACAGCATCTGTGGATTGCTTGCTGAATCTTAACAGGTAGTCCCAGAAGGGCAGAGGCTTGGGTTAAACTTGGCCTGCAGCCAAACCCCTCTCAGGACTGTGCCAATGGACACTTACTTCACAAATCCACACTAATAAGACTGGGAGACTTAGGAGCTTTGCTTCATACTTAGCAATAGACATGGAAAGGCAATCAAAATGGGAAGACAAAGAAGCAAAAACCATATGAGAGAAGAGAACAGAGATCCGGATATAATGGAGTCAAATAATCTAACGGATGCAGAATCAAAACAGTGGTTATAAAGACGCTCAATGAACTTTTCGGAAGTGTAGAGAACTTCAACAAAGAGATAAAAAACATAAAAATGGAAATGGAAATTATAAAAGGGAACCAGTGTGAAATGAAGAACACATTATCTGAAATGAGAAGTATATTAAATGGAATTAAAAAAAGGAACAAAGTGAATAAAGAAAAGTATCAAATGCCCTATCTAGAGGATGGGAAAGCCAAGTACACTCAATCAGAATGGCAAGAGATAAGATGCCAAGACTATGAAACTAATTTAAGAAGCACACGGGACACTATTAAGGGTCAAAATATCCATCTGATCGGCGTACCTGAAGAAAATCAAGATGTTGAACAGCTGTTTGAAGAAATAATGATGGAAAACTTCCCTAACTTGTCTTAGGAAATGGACATAAAACCCCAGGAAGCTCAGAGAATTCCAAAAAAATCAGGGATCTAAAGAGGCCCACACCAAGACACATCATAATTAAAATGCCAAAGGTTAAAAACAAAGAAAGAATATTAAAAAGCTGCAAGAGAAAAGCAGAGTTACCTACAAGAGGACATCCATAAGAATAGGAGCTGATTTCTCAAAAGAAACTATGCAGGACAGAAGCACTTAACACAAAATATTTGATGTGATGAAGACCCAGGATCTACAACCAAAGATACTTTATCCAGCAAAGCTATCTTTTAGAATTGAAGGAAAGATAAAGAGCTTCCCAGACAAAAATAAGCTAAAGGAATTTATCATCATCAGGCCAGTGTTACAGGAAATGTTGGAGGGACTTTTTTAAGAAGAAAAAACATGTATCAAAAACAAGAAGAATGGTAACAACTACATTCCTATCAATAAGTACCTCAAATGGAAAAGAATTAAGTGTGCCAACTAAAATATATAGTGGATAAATGGAAAGGAAAACAAGACCCCTACATCTTGCCTATAAGAGCCTCACTTCAGATTAAAAGACACACACGGACTAACAGGAAAGGGATGGAAAAAGATATTACATTGATGGACCTAGAAGGTATTTAAGTCAGACAGAGAAAGAAATACTATATGATTTCTCTTATATGCGGAATCTAAGGAATAAAAAGAACAAACTAATCAAAAAATAGACTCACAATTATAGCGCACAATTTGGTGATGGAAAGAGGTGAGGGGGGCTTGGAGGATGAAAGAATCAGGTGAAGGGTTAAAGATGTACAAATTAGTAGCTGATGGATGGTCACAGGGATGAAGAGTACAGCATAGAGAATGCAGTTAGCATTAATATGTTGGCTACGTGGAGGGTCAGGTAAGGGAGGGAATAATTGGGAGGATTGCTTTATGAATTATATAGATTCTAACCAATGTACTGTATACTTGAAACTAATTAAAATAATTTTTTTAAAAAATTAGAAAATGTAAAGATTTGATTCATATTAACAACAAAATCATCAAATACAAAGGAGTAGATAAACCCAGCAAGAAATGTATAAGACCCATATGATAAAAACTATAAATACTTACTAAAGGATATTTAAAAATACATCATTAAAATGGATATTAGAAACTTTTCAAAAACCTTACCAGATTTCAAAATGGACTATAAAGCCACAGTAGTTCAAACAGTGTGGTGGTGTTGCTGAAAAAAGAGACTCCAGAAATGAACCCATGTATGTATATAACTATTTAGCATATGAAAAAGTCAGAGTACAGTAAGGACGGACTATTTAACAAATGGTATTCAAACAATGGGCTGTTTCAGTTGAAAAAAATACCATTAGAGTCCTATCTCACACTATAAATGAAATATATACTTTAGGTGCATTAAAAATGTAAATATTCATGCTAAGTGAAATAAGCCAGACAGAAAAAGTTGAAAATCACATGGTATCACTTATATGTGGGATATAAACCTAAAAGCAACAAATGAACAGGACAAACAGACAGACTCATGGTTATGGACAATAGACTAGTGGTTACCATAGAGGAGTGGGGCGGGGTGGGGAGAGGGGAGAGTTAGGGTAAAGGGGGTCAAATATGTGGTGACAGAAAAAATCTAACTATGGGAGGTGAACACACAGTGTAAACAATATATATACACCTTACTATTAAAGTATACAGCTGAAACTTATTGGATTTCATTAAGCAATGTCACCATAAAAAATAATAATAAATGCACATATTTTTTTTAAAAAAATGAAACATATTCTGAATACACTCTAAAGAAAATTAGAAAATGACAAAAGGGAAATAATAGCCACAAATATAACCGATAAAGAATTAATATCACTTATATAAAGCTCCTACAAATCAATAAAAGACAACCTCACCAAAAAATGGGCAAAGGCTACAAATAGGCAATTAAGAAATTAAAAAGGCTAATTAACATGATCAGTGAAATAAAAAGTATGATTTGAATTTTTATCTATCAAACTGGTGCAAGTTAAAGATTTTAAATATCTAATGCTAGTGGAAGTGTGGAGAAAAGGGAATTCTTATACACTGTGGGATTATAATTTGGTATGAATCTTTTAGAAGATAATTTGACAGGACCTGCCATTTTTTAAATTAAAAAATATTTTATTTTTTAAGCACTTTTAAAATATTAAAAAATTTTTTTTAGTTATAGTTGGCATACAATATTATATTAGTTTCAGGTGTACAGCATAGTGATTAGACATCTATATAACTCACAAAGTGATCATCCCAATATATTTAGTGCTCCTCTGACACCATACATAGTTATTACAATATTATTGGCTGTATTCTTTAACCTATACTTTCTATCTCCATGACTATTTTGTAACTACCAATTTGTACTTCTTAATCCTGTCTCCCTTTTTCACTGGTTCCCCAAGCTCCCTCCCATCTGGTAACCCTTAAAATGTTCTCTGTATCTATGCATTTGTTTTTTGTGTGTTTTGTTCTTTAGATTCCACACATACATGCAATTATATGGCACTTGTCTTCCTCTATCTGACTCACTCCACTCAGCACACTATCCTCTAGGCCCATCATGAAATATCTTTTTCCATCCCTTTACTTTCAGTCTGTGTGTGTCTTTTGACCTGAAGTGAGTTTCTTGTAGGCAGCATTTGGAAGAGTTTTGTTTTCTTATCCACTCAGTCACCCTATCTTTTGATTGGAGCATTTCATTCTTTTTCATTTGAAGTACTTGTTGATAGATATGTAGTTATTGCCATTCTTTACTTAGACTTTTGATACATATTTTTTCTTTTTTTTTTTTAAAGAAGTCCCTCCAACATTTCCTGTAATACTGGCTTGGTGGTGATGAACTCCCTTAGCTTTTTCTTGTCTGAGAAGCTCTTTATCTGTCCTTCAATTCTAAATGATAGCTTTACTGGGCAATCTTGGTTGTAGGTCCTGGGTTTTCATCATCTTGTGTCAAGCCTATAGGCACTCCCTTGTATGTAACTAATTGCTTTTCTCTTGCTGCTTTTAAGATTCTCTCTGTCTTTAACCTTTGGCATTTTCATGATGATGTGTCTTGGTGTGGACCTCTTTGGGTTCGTCTTGTTTGGGACTCTGCGCTGTAGGTCTATTTACTTCACCAGGTTAGGGAAGCTTTCCATCATTTCTTCTAACAGGTTTTCAATTCCTTGCTCTATCTCTTCCCCTTCTGGTACCCCTATGATACAAATGCTGTTTACACCTTAAGTTGTTCTAGAGGCTTCTTAAACTCTCTTCATTTTTTTGGCTTTTTTCTTGTTGCGTTTCTGATTGGGTGTCTTCTACCCCATCCTGTATGTCACTGATTTGATCATGATTTGTATTCTTCATTTCTGACTGGCTCCCTATTATGTTTTCCATCTCCATTTTTTATCTCTTTGTTAAAGTCCTCGCTGAGTTCATCTATCCTTCCCCTAAGTTCCTTTATCATTCTTATAACAAGTGTTTTGAACTCTGCATCTGGTATATTCCTTATCTCCATTTTGGTGAATTCTTTTTCTGGAGCTTTGTTCTTTCATGTGGGACATACTTCTTCCCATTTGTCTCCCCATTTTGGCTGCCTTCCTATGCCTGTTTCTATGTATTAGGTAGAACTCCTAAGTCTTCTGGTCTCAGTAGAGTGGCTTTATGTAGTATGTGTTCTGTGGAGTCTAGTGGCACAACCCTGGGAGGGGTCTAGCTGCAGGCCAAGTTCAGCCACAGCCTGCGCATCCCCAAGGCCACCAGGGAAGAGTCACCAAGCAACCCACAGATGGCTGCCACCCATGCTGGGCTTGCTTATAGGTGCCTTGAGTGGCCAAGTCAGAAATCAAGGCCAGCTGTCACTAGTGAAGGCCACGCCAAGGCCAGATTCTACTGCTTTGGGTTTTGTGAGCCTTTGAGTTTATGAAAGTTTGCAGCAGGAGCCAAGACAGCCTGTTTGTATGGAATAAATCACTGGAAGTGGCTGGGGTGGGCAAACAAGTAGGGAAAGACGGAGTCTCAGGGAATCCCCTGGGCAGAGTGACCAGTGTTATCCAGGTTAATGGCACCTATGTCTACAGGCTGGGACAAGGGAGGGCTCAACAAAGGAAAAATGGCTTTTGCCAGAACCTCTGTCTTGGAGAAAGCCGCCCTTCTAGCCCTTGCCATGAAGCCCAATAACTCAGTTCCTCCCTGTGTCCCTGGCATCCCTCAGGCAGCTGCCCCAGGACTGGAGCTCAGAGGGAATGAATCCATCAGTGAGTGAGTAAGGCTGGGCATGGGCCCTTTAAGAGGAATGTCTGAGACTCCTGCAGCCTTCTGTCTCCCTCAGCTGCAACCTCCACTAGTTTTCACAGCCAGAGGTTGTAGGGAATTCTCTTCCTGGCACTGGAACCTTCAGCTAGGGAACCCCTCACTCCTCAGGTGGGGGAAGGGGCTCTGCAGCCAAGATAGCCCTCCTGATTCTAGATCGCCACACGTAGTTGTAGAACTGGGCCATTTTGACTCTCCGCCCCTCCTACCATTTTGAGGTAACCTGTTATTTGAGGTGACCTAGGTGTGGAGTTTCTGTTCAGGCAGACCTCAGAAGACTCTGTGTACTGGTTGCTCTGTAGTTTCATTGAAATTTCGGTGTGGTCACTAGAGGAGGTGTGCACAGCCTCTACCTTCTACACCATCTTGTGAGGAGTCCCAGGACCTGTCATTTTTAAATGGGCAAACCTTTTGACCCAGCTTGCACTTCCAGGAATCCACCTTACAGAAGTACTCTTACAAACGTGTACAAATAAATAGGCAAGGATGGTTGGATAAGGTATTACTTATAAGAGCCAAAAAAAAAATACTAAATGTATATCTACAAGGAATAGTTAAATAAAGTATAGCATATCAATACTATGGTATACTCTTCAGTACATTAAAGAAACTGAGGTAGATCTGTATGTACTAATATGTAATGACCATGATATATTTTTGAGTGAAAAAAGTTGCAGAACAAGGTGACTGGTATGATCTCATTTAAAAAAGAACTATATTACCCCCCCATAAACATTTATGTCTATAGATACACAGAAAAAAGATCTATACGTATATATGCTAAGTCATTTTAATACTGGTTCTGGGGTAGGGAACAATACATTTTTGGAATGTTTGAATAATTTATAATGAACATGTATTACTTCAGTATTATTTTAAAAGTTTATAAAAACTAAAACAAGAGGGGTTCTATGCTAATAATGACATAGTAACTTCACTAATCTAATTGAAATCTAAACGTGGAATCTTCAGAAATATTCATCTCTCAGAGTTGCACCTCCAAGGACTTGGCCTTTAAAAAGTAGATTTACAGAAACAATACATGCAAATGATGAACACTCAAACAGCACAGAAGGATATATACAGCAAAGTAAAACTTTCCCTCTTCTGGTTAGCAATTAATCCCATTCACCAGAGGAAAGCAATATTAACAGCTTGTTGTGTAGTCATCCAAATATTAAAAAGGAGACAGTACCCTGAACAAGCCTGATCCTGTCTGATCTCGGAAGCTAAGCAAGGTCAGGCCTGGTTAGTACTTGGACAGGAGACCACCTAGGAAGACCAGGTGCTGTAGGTGTAAAAAATAAAAATAAAAAATAAAAAATAAAAAAATAAAAAAGAGACACTAAAAACACACTGTTTTATAGCTTTTTTACTTTATCTTAGGTATCCCAGGATAATAATAATGTATTAGTAGCTTCGACTATTATGTAGGTCAGCTGTTCTTAATGATAAACCACATCATAAATATGTTATGCTTAAATGTCTACATCATAGCAGTCACTATCGAAGGTCACAAAACATGTTGGAGAAACAGACATAATTTACTTAGAATAAAATAACTTACTTCCTCTAAAAAATTTATAGTAAGCTAAGCTGTGGCAAAAATCTAGCTCAAAAGTTTAGTTATTTTTATTTTCTTTACATATAATAATCTTTTAAGGGAAGCTGAAAAAATATTATATCAATTAGTTTTTCCCCTTTGGGTGGATACTCACCACATTCTGCTTTGTTGTTTCCTCTAAGGTCTGTATCACATACAATCTACTTCGACAGCGCATGCTGTGTATATCTTCACAATGAATACTACCATATTTCTGCAAGAAATATGATTTCAGTAGATACTCATTCATAATAAATATTTACTTCTCTTACAAGTGAATTTCATGAGACTCAATTCTCAGAGGCCTTGGTTCTACTTCTAGCTATTTTCTTAACTTGTTCAGTGATTATGCAAAATTTTACCTTCCACATTTTAGTTTTTTTATATATTCACTGAAGAGAATGCCATCTACTATATGTCTAGACTAAGCACAAGAACATTGGCAAAATTCTTAGACTACAAGAAGAGAATAATTTCACTTTTATATACAGTGATATTTAAATGTGGTCATTATTTGTAAAAATAAATGAATATAGTTTTATTTAATGGAAGCAGAGGAGGCTATATAACTTAGGAATAGTTCACAACACTCGTTTTTAAAGTGAAGTTGTATTTTAAATTACATCTTTACTTGTATTATCATCTTACTCTTAATATACTACTAAAGATATAACTATAGTATAGTGATCATTTAAAATGTTATATAATTATATTTGTTATTTAAAAACTTACCTCATTTGACTCTCTAATTAAATCTGTAATATCCACTCTAATATGACTGCTTTTTTCATCACTCACATTTGAACCCTGCTGAAGAGTTGAAGACAATGGGCTACCCTTATTAGTGACACTGTCAAAGAACCTGCCCAAAAGTGATAGTAATACAAGAATTAGTGGAAGTAAAATATGAGAAAATGACAGCTAATTTCTCCCTAGTTAGAGGTTAATTTCAACTGAGAGGACAAGGGATAGGATTACAAAGAAGTGGAATTTGAAGATGGTATGGAATTAGGAAAATACAGAAGTGGGGAATGAGATGGTGAAAAATTTATTTGAGGCAGAGAGGAGAGTGTCATAGAAGCAAACATACTCAGAGAGTACTCAGCAAATACCAGATAGCCCAGTCAAGATGGAATACAGGGTATGTTAGAGGCATGGAAGGAGAAATAAGTTAAAAATAGGTCAATTGAGGCCTTCACACAGTGAATTCTAAATGCTAGAGTGAGGTATTCATATTTTACTCTGTACATAATGGAACCTGATGCACCATATACAACACTCATTCATTTAATATATACATACATAGTGTGTATACACACAGATACACCACATGTGCTCCAATACAAAGCAGCATTCAAGGAAAATAAAGCTCAGCCTACCTGATGGAAAATGCTTGGAAACCAGAACCATTTCCCTCACTGGATATTTAACATTATCAATTACCTTTACCCCTTCAAATTACTTTTATACAGCAACACTTTATAGCTCAAACTGGGACTATGAAAGTTCCAGCATAATGAATCAACAATATTAGTGGCTTACTTCAAAGTGATTTACTTTGTTATATTCTATTTGAAAACAGAGGAGTGGACTTTAGACCTAGCCTTTTTCATTCAACTAGTTTTGTGACCTTAAGCCAATTGTTTCAAGTTTCTAGAGCTTTGTTTCCTCATCTGGAAAATAAGGGGACTGAACAACATAATTCCAAGGGGCTCTCCGGATTTAAATATTGTGGTTCTTATAATACCTGTTTAAAGCTGTTACAGCTTCAGCATCATCTTTACATGCCAGCAGTTTGTCTAAATTATAGTCAAGTATTGCCAATCCCAGTTGTAAAATGGCCTTTATTCCATCATAGAAGAAACAGTCTACCACATTCACTGCACTTTCAATAGGTAGCACACTAATAAAAAGTGTGAGGAACCAGGAAAGAGAAACTGAGGAAAAGAATGTCATATCGGTCATGTGTTCTGTCAGCTGGGGAAGGTGATCCCTGATAAGTTCTTCAAAGACGGCCTGATCTACCAAGGCACCTGGAGAACATAAAAAGAAGTTTAAAAATGGACACCTTTCAAAAGGACTTGTTTCTGATATTTCCCACTTCTATTAGTATACTGATATATCTAATTTTTCTTCCTTAAATTATGAACTTCTTCAGTGCCTTTTCTATATTTCACATATCTCCTTATCTGCTAGCAGTGTCTTGCATAAAGAAGCACTTGAGAAACTCAATCAAATTCATCTGAACAATTATTTATTGATTAAATGTAGAAACCTGTAATAAGTGATATGAGATACACCAATTAATAATGGAATGGTCTCATCTTCAAAAACCATATCTAGTAGAACTTAAAATAAATACACAGATAACTACAATGAAAGACAATAGAATCAATGACCTAACCGTGATACTGAAGGCTTGTGGGGGTACAAAGAAGAGATCACCTATGGTTTGAAGGTAGGGGACTATAGTGTAAACATTTGATGATTGAAGAAAATATTACACAATTAAGAAACCAAGAACTTGATCCTTCTTTCAAACCTTGCAAATATCTATATAATTCATAGAAATGTGAATTTATATAATCATTTAAACTGATTAAAATAACTCGCTCCTTAAGAAATTATTAAAAATTTTCCGGTAGCTCACAATGCTTCAGATTACCATTGTTTTAGCAATATGGAGATAGTAAACTTCTATTTTATTAAGAGACAGACCGGTACTTTATTTTTTAAAAAGCAACATATCAAATAATCTTCCCAATCACTGCCCAGTACAAAAAGTTCTCCTTTGAGTATGTCAGTGAATGTGACATTTTGATATTGCTTGCATTTTGTATATTTTAAAACCTAACTGATAAGTTCTTCCATTTGATAGGTATATCAACAGGCATACACATTATTTGGAAAAGAAATATGTGTTTGTATATGTTTATGTGTTTTTTTTTTACCAATAATTCGATGATTAAAATAATCAGGCAACATTCGTTCACACACAGCAACCAGAAGCCAAAAAGCTTCTTCCTCTTTTGCATACAGAAGCAACACTGAAGTCAAAATGTTCATTGCCTAAAATTCACAGAAAAATACAAAAATAAATATTGTAATTTATTTTTCCATTCACTTAAACTGCTTTTCAAAAAAAGTTCCACATTGATAAGTTTCAATGGATAAATAGGATTGACATATAATCCTTATGGGGCTCCACCCATTATAAATTAATCTGTGGCAGAAAGTGCTAGCTAGTCATCATAATCCATCTCCCCTTCTTCCATAATATCTGGACATATGTGTGCTCAGCCACACAACATTTTGCAGACTTTTGTGTGAATAAATATCCATGAGACAAAGACCCTCCAATAGCATGCAGGTGAAATGATGTATGCGCCTTCTAGGCCTAGCTAATAAAGTCTCCCACAACTGTTTCTCCATGCTCTCTCTTCCTTCCTCTTAGTAATGGCAATGAAAGAACACCTGTTTTGAAGCCATGTTTTAAGGATGACCAAGCCTGCTATCAGCCTCAGTCCCTGAATGAACTCATGAAGGACAGCTGCCTACTGACTTACTCTCCTCTGTTTATTTCATGAAGTAAACTTTTATGTTTTGAGCTACTACTTCTTTGAGATTATCAGTGTTAGCAGTCTAGCATACCTAATTAACATAGTATGTTCCTAAAGGATTTTTTTCAGTGATTCCACTACCGCCTACAAAATAAAATTCAAACTCTTGACCTATCCCTGTCTACTTTATTGATTTCTTTTCTCCAACTACTTCACTTTATTACCATACACTTCTACTAAACAGAACATGGTCCTCTATAGATTCTACATTTACCTCTATCTGTGTTTGGTTACATTGATCCCTTTGCCTGGAATGTTCTTTCATTCCATCTCCACACACAAAATTCACCAATTTCCAAGACCTACAAATGCTACCTCTTCCATGAAGCCTTCTCTGATTCCTCTAGATGAAAATAATTTATCCCTATCAAAAATCCTGATGGGACTTTATAACTCTCTAATAACCTGTCTCATGTACCAATGAATATGTTTTAATACCCATTAGTCTATATACTTTTAAAGGCAAGATCCTTATATGATTAATCTCTATACAGTCTTCAGCAACTAGCACAGTATCTTTTATAGAGCAGGAATTCAATAAACATTTGTTACATATAAAAGAAAAATGAATTAATGAAATATCAGTTCTAAGTATTTCCACCACTATTCTGCTTAGATTAATAATATCCACTATCAATCGCCACCCAATCTCTGTCCTTATTATCACAATTTTCAAATGAGTAGAGTTGGATTTGATGGGATTTTATCACTTGGAACATGTATACAGTTTGGCTCATAATGAAGTCATACCTGGCAGTATCCAATTTTGGGATTCCTGTATGCATAAGCAGTGAGTACCCGCCTCAGAGCAGATATGCCAGTGTCACTCTGAAAGGCTGGGTGCTCAGGCAGGGAGCGACGCAAATCACGTTCAATTTCTTCAGTAGCCAAGTTGCAGGTACCTAGGGATTGTTCAACCACTTCAGCATAATAGCCAGGATTAACAGCCATGTCATTAACAGCACCTGTAAAGATAATTAACATACAAAAGAAATATAATAAAGCCACTATTTGTGTATATACATGAGAACTGTAATATCTTTAAATTTAGCTTTATGCTCAAGTGATATCTGAGAATAAACAAAATAAAAAGCCAACAGAGTAACATTTTCATGAACTGTTTTTTCTCCTTAACTTTCTTTTGACACTAGGGATAGAGACTCCCACCCCCACTCCGAGTTAGCTATATCTTGTCTAGCAGCTAATCTGCCTGGACATATGTGTGAATATATAGGTAAGTACAAATAACCAGTGTACCTCTTTGATTAGTCTGGACTCATGATGAATAAGACTTTGTTCTAGTCACCTTTGTAATTATTTTTATTTAGTTTGGTAGATAATGCCTAGAATGGGCATAAATAATGTCTGTTAAACAAAGTGAATAAATGTAATACCTGAAAAAAGCATCCAGAGCTCTCCTCTTAAAGTCTCTGGAATCCCTCTTATAACCAGATCTCGAGACCTTTTGGTTCGAAACATGCTAACACCACGCCCACATTCTGCAAATAGGATATTCCATGACTGTTCCTTCATCTTTTCTTTCAACTATAACGACAAAAGAAAAATCAAAGCAACTAAACATAACAAGAAATTAACTTCTTTCAAATAACTAATAACTCTCTTTACCATAAAACAACATAAATGGAAATCAAGAACATAGAAACTCAAAATCAGTATTCATAGAGGGGCCAAACACTGGACCACTGTTATCACAAAAAGCTTTTAAATCCATGTGAATATAATAGCTTTAATTTACTATTTTAATTTTTAGCTAAACTCATATAAAAACAAAAGAGCATTACATTTTGGAGGTAAAGCTTTGAACCAACATTCTCCCCTAAATCACCTCGATTAAAATTAGAAAGTTATGCAAATAAAACCCAATGTTCAACTTTTATCTTTTATCTTAACTCATGATAATATTCCTTTTGTGTAATGGAACCAAACAAGTCATACAGTACTACCTGATGGAAAACCTTTTCAAGTCCCAAAAGAAGAATGTTCAGATGTGGTACCTTCTAGTCTGCTCTAAGATTTTTATTTTTGGATCAACTATTTTAGTCCACAGATTTAAATATTTTGTTTCCCTACCATTTTAGAATTAAGAGTCTCCAAATTCTGAGGGTGAAATACTGTCATTAAGGCTTCAGTGTTCAGAGTTTTACTGCACTCTCTCTGAGATGTCAAATATCGTTCCTCAATATTATCGGATGGGTCTGAGGAATCAGAACTAATAGGAACCTGAAAAAGAAAGAATTGTCACAAATAATGCTTAAAAGTTTCTGCAAGAAGAAAAAAAGTGCTAATGTTTTTTTCTATCATTTATAAACCACAATCTATATGCACAGTAAATGTTAAATCAATGTCTCAGGGAGACATTGTTTTTCTATCAAAATTAGAGATGTCAACACCAGGACCTCAGTGAACCCACTTTGCTATAAAAGCAACAAAATACTGGAAAAATATTAAAAAAAGAAAAACAGTTCAGAACATGGGAAATTAACCAAAGGCAAGGAACTGAAAGTCATCAATTCAAGCAAAACTAATGAACCTCAATAAGAACACTAGTGTCTGTGAAGTTTTACTTCAAGGCTATTACCATCTGCCACTGTCCCAAGCCAGCATTATCACAGCCAAGAAACCTTTGGAGCTTCATTAAAAGCCCCATCCTCAGGACACAGTCAATATTTTGTCTAAACAGCATTCTCTTTCTCCATTCCCAGGATGTTGTTATCATTTTATTGGATTCAGAGCTCAGCTCTGTGAAAAAAAGCCCCTTCTTCATGGCATTCGAGAAAATGGTAACAATCTGCTAGTAACATCACAGCTGTCTAAGGCTATTTCAGTATGGGGTACACTAGAGCCTGGCTAAAAATGTAAAAGAGATGGATAACAAGATGACCATAAGGAACTTTGAAGGTTCCAACATATTCTTGGGGATCTAAAAATATGCATGGATGTACACGGCTATGAACCTACTCAGGAATGAAATGGGAGAGGAGAAAGCCCCAGTCACTCAGCTCTGGCTGACTTGAGAAGTAAAAAATGAAAACTAAGGCTAATTTATAAACTGCCAGAAGTTTGGGGTATATCTGCACACAAAGATCCCCTTGCCAAGGGGAAAATTTAATGGTTCAAAGCATTTAAGGAAATCTGACCCATAAATGGCTGACCACTAATTTCTATTGACTGAGTTGGTGATCCACGGAAGCCAGGCTTAAAAATAAAAACAAGAAGTATAAACAAAAAAGCAACCAACAAAAAATGTCCTTGAGGAGGCCCAGTTCTTTGACTTTATAAACTAAAAATGTAAAGCAGCTATTATAAATATATTAGAAGAATTAAATAAACTACACTTAAAAAAAGACCCAGTTAAAAAGTAGGAAAAGATCTACTTAGAGACCTCATTAAAATATAAAATGACAATAATATGAAAAAATGCTCAACATGATATATCCTTAGGGGATTGTAAATTAAAATGAGATACCATTGCACATCAATTAAAATGGCAAAAATACAAAACAATGAAAACAGCAAGTGCTACTCACAATGTGGAACAACAAGAACTCTCATTCATTGCTAGTGGGAACACAAAAATGGTATAGCCACTTTGGAAGATGGTTCGGCAGTTTCTCACAAAGCTAAATATAGTCTTACCACACAATTCAGTGATTGTGCTCCCAGGTATGTTACCCAATGAGTTAAAAAGTTATGTCCACAAAAAAACATGCACACAAATGTTTACAGCAGCTTTATTCATAATTGCCCCAAACTGGAAGCAACCAAGGCATCTTTCAAAAGGTAAATGGATAAACATTGAGGTATATCCAGTACATGGAATACTTTTCACGAATAAAAAGAAATGAGCAATCAATAAAACTAAGAGTTTTTTTTTTTAATTAATGAACGTTTGGTTAGATTTACCAAGAAAAAAATGAAAGAGGATTCAAATAAATTAGAAATGAAAGAAGAGACACTAAAACTGACAACAGAGAAATACAAAGATTCTAAAGATTCTAAATAGGCTACTCCGGTCTCCTTTGTACTACAAAAGTTTTTAATTTTGATGTAGTCTAATTTGCCTATTTTTTTCTTTTGTCATGTATTTTTGGTGTCACAGCTAAGAAAAAATCACCTAATTCAAGGTCATGAAGATTTTCTCCTAAGTTTTCTCTAAGAGTTTTATAGTTTCCCCTCTCTCTTGTTTATGTCTTTGATCCATTCTGAGTTAATTTTTGTTGGATGGTCCAACTTCTAGAGAAATTAGCAAGACTGATCAGATTTTATTCTTGTCCTCATATCGAACTAAGGGATAGCCTGGATATATACATGAAGAGAATGAAAGATTAGAAAGGTGGGGCAATAAAACTCTTGATGGCCAAAATGAAGGGTCTGTGTCTACAACTGATATATACATACATTTTTAAAGTACCTGTTTTCATTGTGCTTTCCTAATATCAAAAGAAAAGTTAATCTTATCAATACTGCATCATAAGGATCTTTGGAAACATGGCAGAGTGAGAGACGTCCCCAGATCTCTTCCCTTGAAACAACAATAAGCTGAACATCTAAAATAAAACAAAAAACACCCAAACTGCACACTAGCACATCTGTGCATGGGATCTGCGCATAAGAGCTAACAGTCAGAAAACCCGGGTGCCGGGTAGTGAGGCCACTTCTCCCAGCCCCCAGAGCTTCCTGTAGGAGAAGGGGGAGGGGAGATGGTGCAGCGATTTCCCTGAACAGCCCTTCTTGGGAGAGCTGTAATCTCCATGCGGCCGGCTGGCTGCAGGGCCCAGTCATCAGGGCAAAAAGCAGAGAAGCAGGATGGGACCAGAGAGAATAACAGCGGATTTTTGCCGGCTGTGCAACCGAGGCTGAGCCACAGCCCGCAACCCCCAACCCAGAGGGCCCCTCACCCCATACCCTCCAAGACCAAATACCACGGAGCTCCAGGGGAATCTGAGCAAATGCAATCGAAACTGTTGCTAACAAGAACAGGGACTCAAACTGAGGGTAGCGACCGTGATTAAATATCCAAAAGAAAATTTAAAAAGCATTATTAAGACTTTGTATAATGCAGGAATACAAGAGGCTTAGATGTCACCTACTGGAAACCAAAAGAAAAGTGCCTTCTTTGCAACAGGCTAAAGACAGACCTTTACATAATCAATCTTCTTTCTGGCAAAACAGCAGAATGCAATTCCTATAATGCCCACCCAGGTGGAGCAATAGTCCATTGAACACCATGGACAAGCAAGGGGACAAGGCATCTCAGAAAAAAAGAGGAAAATCTCCAGAAAATAAGCTTACAGACATAGAAATATGCAACTTAAATGACAGAAAATTCAAGATGGTACTTCTGAAAAAACTCAGTGAGAGCCAAAGTGAGTCATATCAACAATTTCAGGAACTGAAAAAACTAGATGAGCAGAGCAAGGAGATTGAAACCCTCAATAGAATCAAATGCAACTTCTAAAGATGAACACACTGCAAGAGTTGAAAAATAAAATAGCAAGCTTGGGTAATAGAGTCAACCAAATGGAGGAAAGGATCAGTGATATCAAAGACAGAAATCTAGAAATGAATCAGAAGGAAGAGAGAAACTGAAGAATGAAAAATAATGAAAGAGAAATATAAGAACCAGCTGATACCATAGGAGAGAAAACATGAGAATAATGGGTATTATCGAAGGTCCCCCCCGCCGGCCTCAGGGTTTATAAAGCATTTTCAGACAAACAGTTGAGAATTTCCCAAATCGAAGGAATGAGCTGGAACTTGGAATGGAAGAAGTCAACAGAACACCCAATTATCCCAACTCAAAAAGGCCTTCACCAAGACACTTGGTATTAAAATGATCAAAAATCAACGACGAAGACAGAATTCTCAGGGTAGCCAGGGAGAAAAGAACAGTAACTTACAGATGTAAACCCGTTATTAGAGTATCCTCGGACTTCTCAGGGCAAACCTGACAACCAGAAAGGAATGGAATCAAATATTTTAACTATTAAGTGACAGGAATTACCATCCTAGAATAATGTATCCAACTAAGCTCTCCTTTAGATATGAAGGAAAAATTAAGACATTTCAGACATGCAATAATTGAGGGAATTCTCTACTTCAGGGCCTGCACTACAGGAAACACTGAAAGGGGTCAGTTCACCCAAAACAAAATGACAAAAAAAATACATAATTAGGAGTAAAGTGACTATTGGGCAAATGGAAGCAGAAGAGTGAAACTCTTACTAAGAACAGTGCATTATAAGCTTAAACAATAGATAATTGCTATAGCAAGATACCAATGGACATTCAGCATACATAGGGACAAACCAAGATAACTGACTGAAAAGGGGGGATTCAAAGATCCAAATTCACAAAGGGGAACGGACATAAGGCATGCACAGAAGAAAATGGACGACTGTATATATAACTATCCTTTACATATTTGTAATGGTAACCACACGCCAAAGAGTCAGAACCATTGTACACAACATAAAACAAGAAGGACAAGCAGGAAAACCCACAAAAGCCAAACAAAAGGAAGAAAACAGAAGCACAGGGACAAGGAAGCAATGGAAACAACGAGCTACCAGAAAGCAAAAGATAAAATGGCTATGAGAAGACCTCATATTACAATAATCACCCTAAATATAAATGGATTGAACTCACCAATAAAAAGGCACAGAGTTGCAGAATGGACCAAAAAACAAAACCCATACATAAGTTGCCTCCAGGAGACACATCTCAGCTCCAAAGACAAATATAGACTCAAAGTGAAAGGGTGGAAAATGATATTTCAAGCAAATGGCATTCAGAGAAAAGCAGGAGTAGCGGTACTAATATCACACAAAACACACTTCAAAATCAAAAAGGTAAAGAAAAATACTGAGGGACACTTCATAATGATAAAGGGAATCATGCATCAAGAAGACACAAAACTTATTAATATCTATGCTCCCAATCAGGAAGCCACAAAATATGTAAAGCAATTACTAACAGAACTAAAAGGAGAAACAAACCAAAATACTATCATAGTAGGGGACTTCAATACCCCACTCTTGGAAATGGACAGTTCATCCAAACAGAAAATCAATAAGGAAATAACATCTTTAAATTACACTTAGACCAACTGGACATAATTAACATTGACAGAGCCTTCTATCCCAAATCATCTGCTTATACATTCTTCTTTAGAGATAGCCTCAACAAATATAAGAGGGTTGAAATCATACCAAACATATTCCCTGATAATAATGCTTTGAAACTAGAGAATATCTGTAAAAAGAAAGTGGAAAGAACCACAAATACATGGAGATTAAACAACATGCTACTGAAGAATAACTGGGTCAGAGGAGAAATTAAAAGAGACATCAAGAGATACATAGAAACGAATGATAACGATAATACAACATATCAAAACTTTTGGGACACGGCAAAAGCGGTCATAAAAGGAAAGTTCATATCATTACAGGCCTATATCCAAAAACAAGAATGAGCCCAAATAAACAACCTAACACTTCAACTTAAAAAACTAGACAAGGAAGAACAGATGAAGCCTAAAGTCAGCAGAAGGAAAGAAAGAATCAAAATTAGAGAAGAAATAAATGAAATTGAAAACAAAACGAAACAAAAACAATAGAAAATATAAATACAACAAGGAGCTGGTTGTTTGAGAACATTAATAAAGTTGACAACTCCCTGGCTAGACTCACTAAAGAAAAAAGAGGAAGGACACAAATAAACAAAATCAGGGATGAGAGAAGGAAAACTACGACTGACATTGCAGAAATACAAAGAACCATACAAGAATACTATGAAAAAGTATATAATGCCAAATTTAATAACCTACAAGAAATGGACCAGTACTTAGAAAAATACAACCTTCCTAGACTGAATCAAGAAGAACTGCAAAATCTAAATAGACTGATCAGCAGTATGGAAATTGAAATGATCATCAAAAACCTACCAAAAGGCAAAAGTCAAGGACCAGATGGCTTCAACAGTGAATTCTATCAAACATTCAATGAAGATTTAATACCTATTCTCCTCAAACTCTTCCAAAAAACTGAAGAGGAGGCAAGACTTCCCAGCTTATTTTATGAGGGCAATATTACTCTGATACCAAAACCTGGTAAAGATAACACAAAAAAAGAAAACTACAGACCAATATCTCTCAAGCACAGATGCAAAAATCCTAAATAAGATCCTAGCGAACCGAATACAGCAACGTATTAAAAATATTATACACCACCATTGAGTGGGCTTCATCCCATTGGAATGGTTCAATATATGCAAATCGATTAATGTGATACACCATGTAAAACAATTAAAAATAAGAATCATATGATCATATCGACAGATGCAGAAAAAGTCTTTGACAAGATATAGCATCCATTTATGATCAAAACACTTCAACAAAATTGGTATAGAAGGAAAGTACCTTAACATAATAAAGGCCATACATACAAACTCTCAGCCAACATTATACTTAATGGTGAAAAAGTAAACCTTCCCTCTAAGATCAGCAAAAAGGCAAGGCTGTCCACCATCGCCCTGTTATTCAATAAAACATTGGAGGTCCTAGTGAGTGCAATCAGGCAAGAGAAAGATATAAAACACATCCAAATAGGAAACAAAGAAGTCAAACTGTCACTATTTGCGAATGACGTGATTCTCTATATAGAAAACCCTAAAGATTCCACAAGAACACTAACAGAAACAATAAGCAAATACAGTAGTCTTTGGATACTAAGTCAACGTTCAAAAATTCATAATGTTCCTATACTCTAATAATGAAGCATCAGAAAAAGAAGTGGAAAACATAATTCCTTTTGCAATTGAAACAAAAAGAATAAAATACTTAAGAATAAATTTAACGAAACAACTAAAGGACCTACATAATGAAAACTATAAGATCCTATTAAAAGAAATTGACGAAGATATAAAGAAATGGAAAGATATTCTGTGTTCTTGGATTAGAAGAATCAACATAGTTAAAATGACCATATTACCTAAAGCATTATACAGATTTAATGCAATCCCCATCGAAATCCCATCAGCGCTTTTTAAAGAAATAGAACAAAAAATCATCAGATTTGTATGGAAGCACAAAAGATCCCAAATTGCCAGAGCCATTTTGAGAAAAAAGAATGAGGCTGAAGGCATCACTCTGCCCTACTTCAAATTATACCACAGGGAGACAGTAATCAAATCGGCATGGTATTGGCAGCAAAACAAACACAAAGACCAGTGGAACAGAATCGAGAGTCCAGAAGTAAACCCATATTTATATTGGCAAATAATTTTCCACAAAGAAGCCAAAAACATACAGTGGAGAATGGAAAGCCTCTTCAATAAGTGGTGCTGGGAAAACTGGAAAGTCACCTAACTAGACTGTTGTCTATCACCACACACCAAAATTAACTCGAAATGGATTAAGGACCTAAATATAAAACCAGAATCAATAAAATGCATAGAAGAAAACATAGGAACTAAACTCAAGGACCTTGGACTTAAAGAGGATATTCAAAATTTGAACTCAAAAGCAAGGGAAGTAAAAGCAAAAATAAATGAATGTGACTACATAAAACTTAAAAGCTTCTGCACAGCAAAAGAAATCGTCAACAAGGTAAAGAGAGAACCAACTGAATGGGAAAATATATTTGCAAGCAACACCTCCGATAAGGGCCTAATATCTGAAATATACAAAGAACTCACACAATTTAACAAAACAACAAACAATCCAATCAAAAAATGATCAGAAGATCTGAACAGACACTTCTCCCTAGAGGACATACAAATGGCCAACAAATATATGAAAAGATGCTCAACATTGCTAGCTATTAGGGAAATGCAAATCAAAACCATAAGGAGATACCATCTCACACCTGTTAGGATAGCTATAATCAACAGGACAAATAATAACAAATGTTGGAGAGGATGCGGAGAAAAAGGAACCCTTATACACTGCTGGTGGGACTGTAAATTGGTACAGCTACTATGGAAAACTGTATGGAGGTTCCTCAAAAAACTAAGAATTGATCTAACATATGATCCAGCACCCCCTCCTCTGGGTATTTACCCCCAAAGACTTGAAAATCTATATCCAAAAAGATATTTGCACACCGATGTTCATAGCAGCATTATTCACAGTGGCCAGGACATGGAAGCAATCAAAGTGTCCTACGATAGATGATTGGCTAAAGAAGCTGTGGTACATATATACAATGGAATTTAGCCATAAGAAGAGATGAAATACTGCCATTTGTGACACCATGGATGGTCCTTGAGATGATGATGCTACGCAAAATAAACCAGACAAAAAAAGTTGAACATCACGTGATATTACTTATATGTGGGATATAAACCTAAAATCAACAAATGAGCAGGACAAACAATCAGAGACTCATGGACTTAGACTAGTAGTTACCAGAGGATTATAGACTAGTGGTTACTAGTGGGATGCAGGAAGGGGGAGGTAGACAGGATAAAGGGGGTCAAATATAAGGTATAGGTGGAGGGTGAAGTGGGTAAATGGGATCAGATATGTGGTAGCTGAAGGAAAGTGGACTTTGGGTGGTAAACACACAATAGAGTATACAGATGTCAAATGATAATGTACTCCTGAAAATTATATTATTGTATTAACCAATGTTACCCCAATAAACTTAATTAAAAATAAAAAATAAAATACTGCATTATAATTGACTTAGAATAATAGTTTCGGTCTCTAGAGAGAGAGGTAAAAACCTCTATAGTCCAATTTAAATAAAATAATATAGCTAATAAACCCAATGTTGATTTTTCTTTGAATTTTTAATTAAATATACTTATAATGTGAGGTTTTGTCAATCTATTAAAACATGAGGTTCCTAGGCACTGAAAAAGACAATCAATTTGAAACCATTTACATTTCCATGAAAGACACACTAAACATCAAATTCAGGCTCTTAACTACCTTTGCCAACAATATTTGCCTTCTCTACTATTTTACTAGTAAATAGATATGCTACTATTTTGCTTTGGGCTAGACCATATAAATAAGCCTGACCCACTTGATATTAAATAAAAGATATTCAGACTGGTTTAAAATTGTTCTCTCTCTAGAGCAATAAGAGGAAAGTCCTTTCCCTAGGCCTTGCTGACTTCTCAAATATAGTTTGAGTTGTTACAAGACATGTTATATGAAAGTATGAGGTGTGTACTTTTGATAAATGACAAATATAGTCAATAAAATCAAATGATAAGTTTTTTTATAAAGGAAGAGTTTTTTTTTAAATTTTATTTTATTAGTTTCAAGTATGCAGTACATTGATTAGATATTTATATAGTTTATAAAACAATCCCCCTATTTGCTTCTTCTCTCCTCTGGTTTTCCACCTACCCAATATATATTAATGCTAACTGCATTCCCTATGCTGTGGTCCGCATCCCCATGACCATCTATCAACTGCTAATTTGTACTTCTTTAACCCTTCACACCATTCTCCCAGCCTCTCAAATCCCCTCCTTTCTGTCCATCACCAAACTGTCCTCTATATTTGTGATTCTCTTTTGATTAGTTTGTTCTTTTTGTTCCTTAGATTCTGCATATAAGTGAACAGATACTTCTTCAATGAGGAAATACAGATGGACAATAGACATATGAAAAGATGCTCAAAGCGGCTAATCATCAGAGAAATGCAAATTAAAACAACGATGAGATATCACCTCACACCTGTCAGAATGGCTATCATCAATAAACCAAAGAACAACAAGTGTTGGCAAGGATGCGGAGAAAAGAGAACCCTCATACATTGTTAATGCAAACTGGTACAGCTACTGTGGAAAAAAGTATGGCGGTTTCTCAAAAAATTAAAAATGGATATACTTTTTGACCCAGCCATTGCACTTCTGGGTATTTATTCAAAGAATACCAAAAAACTAATTCGTAAAGATCTATGCACCCCAATATTCATAGCAGCACAATTTACAATATCCAAGATATAGAAGCAACCTAAATACCCATCAACAGATGGTTGGATAAAGAACTTATGGTTTATATATACAATGGAATATTTCAGTCATTAAAAAAATGAAATCCTACCATTTGCAACAACATGGACGGACCTAGAGATTATTAAGCTGAGTGAAATAAGTCAGAGAAAGTACCATATGATTTCACTTATATGCAGAGTCTAAAGTATGAGTTCTTAAAACAGGATAAAGTCTTTAATTCTCACTTCCACTGTATGATAACTTATAGAATATACTTTCTTTGGTCTTATCCTTTAAAAAATAAACTTAAGTATGAATAGGAAAGATACTATGAATTCTATTTGAAATAATGAACCACATAAAATACAAGCCTTTTTTTCAAAATGATTTGTTTGCTATATAATTACCTCTGTGCTAATATCATGATATTGAGTTGAAGCTGCTCCGCACTTGAGCCTGAGTTTTGCCACCAGTTCTTCAAAGTCTTTAATTTCACTGAAGCGAAAAGCGGTTTTTCCTTTGATGCTAATGATGACAGATTTGCTAGAATCATTTGTCTTATCTATAACTAAGACCTGAGGAGTAAAAACATATAAATGAATCACATTTTCCCTCATTGCTGACACCTTCAGGCAAAATGTGTTTAGCTTACTTTTTCATAAATAAAAGTTTAGGTATATGGTATAACTAATGAAGAAAGAGACTTTGGGTTCCAGTTGTATCAATGACACAAGTGACTTCAGTGCAAGTCACTTCACTTCTCAAGGAAAAGGTTTGACTAACATGTAGCCTTTAAAATTGACAATACAAATGTAAAAATTCAGTGCTACTATGCTGACAATTTATTTCTGACTTACACAAAAGCTATTGATTCTATTCTTTTTGACAGTGTATATTGTCTAAGTTTTGGTATTCATGTCATAAATGTGATAGTCTAAGTTTTGGTATTCATATCATCAATGTCTTGAGTGATCACATTCCATTTGGAGTCATACTAAACCCTTATCTTGTTTCAAAATTTTTTATTTGTTCTATTTTTACTTTCAACAAGAGCTATAAGGCTCTTATCCTAATATTCGTATACTGAAAAATGGTACTCTTATTCTGAAGAATGATGCTGAACTTAAAAAAACAATCATTTAAAATTACTAAAAGGATATTGAGTTTTTAATAATTTACAGAATTAAAGGACATTTTACTCTGTGAGTAACATTTTCAAACAAAAAAATTGATATGTAACCAAATTTACATTACCTCTCGAAATGGAATGATTACACTACATAAATTGCAATCCTGGCTAGCAAAGCAGATATAGTTTTCTGAAATAAACATTTTGCCATGAGCATTGAAGCGGCTGAATGGTACCCATAAGGAACATTCATGTACTTCTTTCAAAGTTTCTTCTTTGGGCAGCCTAAAAAATGCATTAAACTGCTCACTGTGGGCTCGATCTTCCAGACCTCTGTATAAAAGAAAAAAAATGGGGTGGTTTAAATAATGCCTTCTCAAGTGTATACATGCCTATGTTGATTAATCTAAATGCACTGTAAAGCAGAAAGATTAAACATTACATGTTATGTTCTTCCACAAATTATGAAATGGAAGGAACACACTTATTCCTCACAAATTCATTTTGTTTGTTCTCTTTTCCAATTTTGTTTTAATAGTGAGTTACAATGCACAGAAGTGAGAGACGACGTAGGTCTTCAAACCATCTGTTAAGGGGTGATTTGCTGGAAGATTATATTATTATATAGTCATAATATGTGAATATGGCTAAAACCAATCTTGGCAGGCAATAATTATATATCTGTTTATCAGAAAATCAAGAAAGTTAATCAGTTTAAACAAAATAAAATAATGACAATTTATGGCATCACAATTGTATAGGAATAATAGTGTATAAAATCACATTAAAACTGAGTGAAGCAAAATTTAAATATTAAAAAAATCCAAAGTAGAGGCAAGATAAAATAACATTGCTTGCATGAGCACAGGATAGGTGTCAATAAACACAGATGACCTGTTAAGTGACACATAAATATATAAATAAAAAAAACAAATGCTTAGAATAGCACAATTTTTCTGGAGGCTCCAAACACTTGAGCTAAGCAGCAATGCCATCTGGGGTAGTAAGTAAATTATGCATGTTTGAACTCAAAGCCAACCAAGTTAAAACTAAATTCATCCTTCAGTATATACTATTTATGAGGCACATCACGTCTTTCAAAATAATTTTGATAAATATGAACAAAAAACCACGTTAATTTTTATCCCGCTTAAATTGTAATGTGGTGGGTTATTTCACTTCATTATTATTTAAAGGCTGAATTCTGTATCAATGAAAAGATGTCCATGATATGTTATTTTAAGTGGGAACAAAGCAAATTGTAGAAGATGTGATGTTTAGTCTAATTTATGTTTTTTGCAATTATTTTTTAATTCATGCATTAAAAAGCCTGGAAGGATATACACTGAATTTAACTATTGTTATTATGTTTTTATATTGTTTAAGTTATAGAAATAATACATATTTGTAAAAACAATAAGCTGAAGCAATAAAGAAATTTCATTTTAGAAAAAAGTTATTTGGAGACTAAGTTTAAATAAGCTATTGTTCTTTTTAACTTACTAGAAAAAAGGATTTAGAAATATATGATTTTCAATAAGCTTTCTTAAAAATACACAGACAAAAATTGATTTCCTACATCTAATTTAAATACAGACTTGGTAATGAATAATTCATTGCTAGATGGCCTTTTAAGGGAGGATATTTTAAAAGAAATAAAAGAGCTAAAAGATTTGTTTATAGTTCTGATTAAGAAACAAACTACACAAAGAAAACCAAAACAATAACTCATAAAGATCTGTGCACCCCAATATTCATGGCAGCACAATTTACAATAGCCAAGATGGAAGCAATCTAAATGCCCATCAACAGACAATTGGATAAAATCGTTATGATTCATATATATAATGAAATATTATTCAGCCATTAAAAAATTGAAATCCTACCATTTGCAACGATATGGATGGACCTAGAGGTTATTATGCTGAGTGAAATAAGTCAGAGAGAGAAAGATAAATACCATATGATTTCACTTATAATGCAGAGCCTAAGGAACAAAAAGAACGAACTAATCAAAAACAGACTCACAAATATAGAGGACAATCTGGTGCTGGCCAAAGGGGAGGGGCAACGGGGAGCTGGGAGAATGGGGTGAAGGGTTAAAGAAGTACAAATGAGCAGTCGATAGATGGTCATGGAGATGGGGAATAAGGCATAGGGAATGCAGTCAGCATTAATGTATTGGCTAGGTGAAGAGCCAGAGGAGAGAAAGAGCAATAAACTATATAGATGTCTAACCAATGTACTATATACTTGAAACTAATTTAAAAAAAACTACAAAAACAAATGCCCAATTATAACATAAACAGAATAGAGTTCTATTTATAAATCTTGCACACTGAGACCTAATATTGGCAATAAAGTATAAAAAATTCACCTTGTTGATCTATTTTCCAGAAAAGCAGCAGGCTTACGAAGGAATCCTTATGGATATAGAGTTTGAGAATGGTTTAGGAACAGGCAAGAGGAATGATTGTACCCAGTTAGGACTATATATAGTAATCACACAACCTTCCAGGTCACTTGTTCTGGTCTATACATAGGATTGTGATTTAGGTTCCTCTTACACTTTCCCATATAGTCTCTACCTTCATCCTCTTTTGTCAGAAGCTGCTTTCACTAGCTATTTCTGGATCCTCTCCTCTCTTCCTCCTTTCCTTTGGCATGCTCATTTCAGGCAACCATTTCGAGTGTTGAGCAAAATAAAAGGGTGCTCGCTAGTCAGTTTCAGCAAACCAAGTGTAGTGGCAAATAGCTATCAGACAAATACTTCTGATGCAGGCACTAATAATGACTAACATTTATCTACGGCTTTATATTTTACGATGTGCTTTCACACATTATATTGCTCATTCCTTACAAGTGCTCACTAAGGTAGAAATGACAGATGAGAAAACAGAGGTCTTGAGAGATTATGACTTGTCCAAGGGTTGTTCTATTCTCATTCTAAGGTCCATGGCTCCACTGACTCCACTAACTTACCTCTTAAAAACAATAACAACTACAAAAACAATGCTCTTTATAAATTATGTTTGAAAATAATACATTTAACAATTTCAGACCCAAAACTATCTTGACTACTCAGAGAAATTTATAGTTAGACTAACCAGGCACATATAAATCTCTACATTTCTAAAAGCACTCTAGGGCAAACCCCACCTACAGGGATCTCAAGAAATAATTATCAAACCTAACTTCTACTGCTTCTTAGAATTAAATTTCATGGAGAGGATACTATTTTTGAAATGTATATAAATAAACTAAAACACACACATTAATAACTAACTCTAAAGAAAAATTATAATATAGAACAGGTAACTTTTAATGCTAACCAATGCTACCATTCCTTGGTCAAACAATTCTTTAAAAAGTGAATATTAACTAAGCTTTGAATACCTTTTGGTGATTTGTAGAGGATCATCAAGGATTGGGTCATTATCAAATGTTTCCTTGTCAAAAAGTCTCTTTATAGCATAGTTTGCCAGCTGTTCCATAAGAAGGTATGTTTGGTCAATATGCAAAAACATTGAAAAGTAGTGACTCTCCCCTTGGGAACACACATGAATACTCTCTGTCAGTATGACATTTGAAGTCTTTTCAAGTTTTGAGACTACATCCCAGGCGATAATGAGTTTTACTGCAAATAAGAATTACAAGCAGATATGGTTACATTTCTTATTATGGATTAATGTTTATCAATCAGGTCTTTCAAAACAATAGCTAACTACTTGAAAAAACTCTATGAACAACTAAAATACTTCAGTTCAAATATTTTGAATTATAATTTTGAATCATAATCATAAACATACAATAATTGTAATTCTAGGAATAGATATAAAAATTTAAAAAATTCTGATTTGATATTTAAATCTGTTACTTAACATAATTACATAATCACTGATGTAAGAGCTATATGTGTGCTATGAACAGTACTGTTTGATTCTTTTTTGTAGCTGTGGGATATTAGGTACTATGGCTACTATATTTCTATTATGCTTAAAACAAGGATTAAAATATAGATTAAAGAAGGTAGATAGTTTAGAACAAGGGGAAAATGGAATTATACTCTACACATTGTCGTCATCATTTAATAGTCATTTGCTTCCCACAATATGCAAGGCATTCTAACATACTTCTAATGGTTCCTATGTTAAGCAACTAGCCTTAAAAGGATTATTTCTCCAGATGAAGTAAAATTTTAATGTACAATTTAATTATCCCTAATATTAATCCTATTACTAACACCACTACAGAGTTGATAGGTCAGCCAGCAAGTTAAAAGTCATGGTAAGCAATAGAAACCACTTACTCTCTGATCCCAACAAAAAAGAATAGAAGCTCAGAAAGTTGGTGCTAAGATAGAGCCAACCCTGACAAGGAACTCGTCCTTTCCAATAACTGCATGAGTAATAGGTCACTAACTTCTCCTGCTCTGGTAAACCAAAACATTTTTCAAATTTCAAAAGGGCTTCACGAAATTTCTCAGGATCATCTTCTTTTGCAAAAGAATGTTTTCCCTCTTCAGCAATTAATCCCTAAGGGAGACAAAATATTTTCTGAAAATTAATCATTATCTACCAATGAAAAAATATTTCACATATTTAAACAGTTCATTCAATACAACTGTGTATATCTACACAGGTACATGTATCATAGGTATGTATGTGAGCATATTATGCACATAGGGCAGAGGTAAGCATATTTTCTTTAATTTTGTCATTAGGCTTTTTTTTAATGCCTCACAAAGAGCTACCATAAACACACATGCTAAATATTGTTTTGATTGAGTTAAGGGTTACTCAAACTCCAAACTCAAGAGATTAAAATGAAGATATGTCTAAGAAATTCACAAGGGCACCAAAGACTAACCACTGACTTTACAATTTTCTTTAGCACTGACACTGACATTCATTGTATGCTTCGGCCAATCCTAAAAGGTGCCTATAAAACAATGACCTTTCATGTAGCCTTTAATACTCAAATAAGGGAGAAAAATTTTGGTACTCCATCTACAAATTATATCCATGTCACTTACTCTTATTTTTCCTTGTACAAAATTAGTAATATCTTCATTTGAATCAAACACAGGTAAAGTCTTCATGATATTTTGTTCCAACCAATCCCAATGTTTCATTATTTCTTCTCTGTTGGCTCCTGATTAATAACAAAAGAGAATAAAAGACTCAAGAATAATTCCACAATAAAACTGCTTAGTTTAAAAGGAAATACAATTATATATGCTCCTTTTCAAAAATGATGACCATAAAAAATAAAGGTATTATATTTATTCTCTACTTCATCCCTATTTGTGGGTATGAACACTATTTTTCATTATAAATAAGAATAATATAATATTTAATAAAAGGGGAGAAAAGTAAATACAATTCATGAGAAATACAAAATTCTGAAAACAAGATGCATATGAACCAGTACCTGGTGCTTACAATAACCAGTACCTTTTAAGAAAATATATGGAGTACCAGAACATGAATACAACATAATTTAATCCTAGGTCTTCAAATAACAGTACTGTGGGACTAAAAATAATCTGTGGGACTAAAAACAGCATGCCTGTGACAGTATTATGCACATCGTATAAATGTCAGAAGGTATGAAGCCTTGCTCAGAGTCAGCCTTAAATTAAAAGGCCTAGTCACTTAAAAGAAATTTCACGAAAGAGGTTAGAAACCCTGTAGCAAGGCTAAATCCATGTTACCTGCTGAATCAGGATTAGGGGGTTTACTGAGGATGAGATTAAATAAATTAGCTCTAGCTTGCTTTGACTTGAACATTTCAATATCTATCAATCTCCCCATATAATTCACATACCTTTAAGATCTCCCCAGAAATGGGAATTACACAAATCTCGATCAAAAGAAATATCTTGACTTCTTAGTATGTTTTATGACATATGGAGAGTGACACATCAAAACATTTACTGTAAATGCAAACTTGCCTATTTCCTACAAATTCAGTTAGAATCATATTCATGTTATTAAAGTCACCATACCAATTATAATAACTTTAATAAACCACAAATGAAAGCCATGGGAGGGGACACAGGGATTGGGTTTAGTACTGGCAGATCATGGGGTGCCTGTGGCAGAATGCAGCTGGGGAGGGGCGCATTGCTGGTGGGGCTTCGCCTACCTCCCTGGCCTGGCTCTCTACGCCATGGGTACCCTAAAAGCCCAGCCTGGGAATGCAGCATCAGCAGCCATGGTCGCCTGGAACACTGGCGGGAACGCTATCACAGTGGTGGGCTTTCCAATGGAAACCACAGCCTCTGGGTGTCCAGGATGAAGCCTGGGCCAACCTTGCCAGGGGACACCAGGGCACAGCACTTGCTCTGATACCCAGCCGGGATGCCTGCTCTCACCCCTGGGAGAGCAAACCGGATGGCCTATGCCCCCACACCCCAGCATCATCATCAAGGCTGGCACAAAACAGTAAAGAGAATGGAAAAAAAAGTCTCATTCAGTAGTATGCCAACAGAGATCAGTGGCACAACTGACTGTATCAATTCAATGGACGAGGGTTCAGAACTCAAAAATGTTTGCTCCAACTCTAGAATTTACCATAGGTATTTTTTTAAATAAATTAATTTCTTTTTATGGTGACGTTGGTTAACGAAATCCAATAAGTTTCAGCTGTGCACTTTAACAGTAAGGAATATATGTATATTTACACTGTGTATTCACCTCCCATACCATAGATGTTTTTTACCAGATGATGACATGCAGGACCTGAGGTGGGAACCATCTAGGAAGGATTCTGAGAAAACCAAGATTGATATTAAATCCATCAAGGAATTGAGAACAGGAAAAAATACATATTCCATAGCAATGGCATTTCCAACGAGATATCTGAAGATTGTGAGTTTTAGGTTATATATGGAATTAGTAGTCACTTGATTTGGTTGCCAAATCTGCAGATGTTGGGAACATCTGGGTCACGAGACTGTGATACCTATTTTTTTTTATGGAAAGCATACACTTGATATGTTAGAAAGTAGCCAAGACAATATGAGGACTTCTTGGGTTTCACAAATGTTTGGTGAAATTGATAGGTACATAATCTTGGACATGTAACTCCATGTAATGCAATACAGTGCATCAGAAACCTCAATCCTGGTTTAAAAACTAGCAAAATTAAATTTGTTCCAACAATTGCACAAATCCAAGGACAAAGTTGATACTGAAGTCACAAAGAATCTGTTGAGGTTTTTTTAACAGCTTTGTACTACACCTGAATCTATTTCCTTTTAGTTCAGTTTTCAAGCAATAAAGAATTCCTTGATACCAAGGCCCTTATAATGTTTCTTGAGGCAGAGCATGATGTGGCACATGTAAATGAGGAAATAAGCCTTGAAATGATTCACAAATATGAGCCATCCAAAGAGGGCCTGGAAAAGGGCTGGCTCTCCACAAATGGGTTCACTAATTACCTATGTCACCTGACTGTTATGTATCAGATCTAGAATATAAGGTCTGTCATGATATAAAGCAAACTTCATCTCATTAACTTTATAAATTCATTTCATAACATATACTTAATAGAGGATCAGTTCCGAGGTCCCGCTGATATCACAGGATACGTTCTTTTTTTTTTTTTTAACATTCGAGTTCTTAAAATAGGTTGCTGGAGTGTTGAATCAGATGTATAGAATGGACCAGACAATGAACATGTCATTTACATGGGCCACACCATGAAATCTCAGATAGTTTCCACAATGTCATTGATATTACTAACAAGTATGCATTCTTTGCTTCTGAATTTCCACTTGTGTTTAGAAAACTGAGGTTCTATTAAACAACAGAAGATAATGGGTCAACACATGAAGGAAATTTTAGGAGACAATCTCTATACAACATCACCCAATGCTGAAGAATCTTATCTACCATCCCCAGATGTCATAAAAGGGAAGATACTAATTAAAGCAAACAAGCTGTCCTCAAATTGCTCTGGAGTAGGAGATGCTACTGATCAAGATGAAGGAGCAGAAATTTCTCAGAAGATGGGAAAAGAGAATATGGAGCAACCCAACAATATACCTGTGAAGCAATTTCAGCTCTACAAAGAACTGTCTGAACTGGTAAGCATCTGTAAGTCAATTAAGTTCAAAGAATTTCAGGTGTCCTTTCAGGTTAAGAAGTATGGAGGAACTGCTGGAAAAACATGGCAAGTGTGAGACTTCCTCAGATCTCTCCCCTTGAAACAACAATAAGCTAAATATCTAAAACTCAACAAAAAAACACTCATACTGCACACCAGCACATCTGAACGTGGGGTCTGCGCATAAGAGCTACCACAGGTCAGAACCCTGGGTGTTGGGCAGTGGACTGGGAGAAATAAAGAAGTTGCCACTCACAGCCTCAGGAGCTCCCGGTAGGAGGGCGAGGGGAGAAGATGCAGTGACTTCCCTGAACAGCCCTGCCTGGAAGTGCTGCAAGTTCCACACAGCCTGCGGCAGGGCCCAGTCATCAGGACAGAAAGCAGAGAAGCAGGACGGAACAGCAGAGAAACAGTTGATTTTTACCGGCCGAGGTTGCAAAACTGAGGCTGAGATGCAGCACCCAACTCCCAACCCAGAGGGCCCATCCCCCTATACCCTCCAAGACCAATCACCGTGGAGCCAAAGTGTCCTACGATAGATGATTAGCTAAAGAAGCTGTGGTACTTATATACAATGGATATTACTCAGCCATAAGAAGAGATGAAATACTGCCATTTGTGACAACGTAGATAGACCTCTAGATAATCATGCTAAACAAAATAAGCCAGACAGAAAAAGTTGAACATCACATGATATCACTTATATGTGGGATATAAACCTAAAAGCAACAAATGAACAGGACAAATAGAGACTCAGGGACATGGACAATGGACTAGTGGTTACCAGAGGGTAGGGAGTGGGGGAGGAGGGAAGTGGTAGACAAAGTACAAGGGGTCAAATATAGGGGAGTTGGGGGAGGGTGAAGTGGGTAAAGGGGATCGAATATATGGCAGCTGAAGGTAACTGGACTCTGAGTGGCAAACACACAATAGAATATACATGTCAAATGATAATCTACACCTGAAAATTATATAATTGTATTAACCATTTATACCCCAATAAACTTAACTACGAATTAAAAAAGAAAAAGGGAAAAAAATTTTATATATATATATATATATATATATATATATATATATATGTATAGTACTGGGAAGCCTGTTCATTTAATGAAGTGCTTCCCAACAAATATACCAGTGCAAATCCAGAGGACTTTGTAAATTACAACAAATGTTTCTTGCTAGGGTTTTCCCTAGCTCAGTAATGACTGACTCTAGTAAAATGAACCCTCAAGATTTTTGGGAATGTGGCTGTGGGATCATAGATAATAGCAATAAACTTTCAGAAACCAGGCCTGATGATGGTTTAGGTAGAATGGAAACTATGGCTATGTCCCTTGGCTAGCTACCATGAGGGAAGAAGTCTCCTTCAGTGCCAGTACAGACTCTGTCCCAGGAATCTCATTTCAGCTTCTTCATGCTAAAACCATTAGTCGACAGAACTTTCCTAAACTCAAAGGATTAAGTGCCAAAGGTGATGTGGTAGATACTTATGTCTATGTGGAAATTCATGGAATCCCTGATGACTTTGCAGAACAAAGGACAAAAACCATAAACCAGAATGGAGATGCTCCCATTTTTTATGAAAGCTTTGAATTTCAAATCAACCTACCAGAACTGGCCATGGTGCCCTTTATAGTACTAGATGATGACTACATTGGGCATGAATTTTTTGGTCAGTACACTATTCCCTTTGAATACAGACAGGTTACCACCTTGCCACCCTGCAGTCATTGACTGGAGAGGCCCTAGTACATGCCTCTTTGTCCATGTGGCTATTACTAACCAAAGAGGAGAAGGGAAACCTCATTAAGAGGCCTTTCTGTGAGAAAAGGGGAAAAATCCAGGGAATATGCATCTTTGAGAACATTGTGGATTAAAACTGTAGATGAGGTGTTCAAGAACACCTCATATGGAATGCCACAGATCTGAGAGAGAACATGTAGAATGTAGTGATGTCATTCAAGGAGCTCTGTGGCCTCTCCTCTGTGGCCAGTCTCATGCAGTACATGTTGGCGGTGTCCACCTCCACACCTATTAGGCTTTCCGGGGCCTGATAACACACCCCTGGTGGTCCTGAATCTTAGCGAGCAGTATCCCATGATGCAGTTGCAGGGAATTGTGCCCGACGTTCTAAAGAAGACTGTAACAATTTATGACATGATGATCGAAATCTTCAAGGCCTTGGTTTAAAATGCAGATGCTATACATAAAAAGATTATATTGTCAGAAGGCAGCCATGGGATTCCATGAACACCTGCACAAGCATAGGCACCAAGGAAGGTGTGAAGGGATGAACACTACAAAAAGCAGTGGAGAGAACTTTACCTGGAATATTATTATCTTAAAGGGACAAATAGATCTTCTGAAATATGCTAAGAATGAAGACTTTGGAAAACCTGAAACAAATCCATTACACTACTGTTTCATGTGGACTAAATAAACCAGGTACAGAAAATGCCGATGTTCAGAAATCATGTCGGAGCCTGGAAGTCATACCTCAAAAAGCAAATGATGAAAAACTGGAGAATGAGGAACTTACTAAAAAACATTATGGAGTTTATAACTCTAAGACTAATTGTAGTCAAATGAAACATATGCTTTGCACTCACTAATAAAAATAATATTTAGAATTTTAAAGCACAACTGCAACAGCCAATTACAGTCTATTAAAACTGTGAATGTATGTAGCGATCCAGCGTGTGAAGGCAACTAAACTCTTTAAGAAAAAGTTATATTCCTGGCCAAAGTATGCTATATTTGGATACAAAGACATCATAACTCAGTTCCGGTGTGAACAACAGACTATTCATTCTAGTTCCACTGAGGAAAAAAAAATGCTTTCCTAACTGCAAATAAATGCTTAAGATGGAAATAGATCATAGTGGCAAATTAGTATCTACTGAAGAAAAATCTAGTCTACACATTTTACATATATGTGATTGCCAGAGTCTCTAGGTTATAGACAATTTTGGTGGCATGCCTGCTGAGCCATAATTTCTAAGGAGAAGGTAAGTGGACATTTTCCCTGAATCCCCAGGGACCCTGGAGAGCCATTAAATATAAAGAGAACATGCAATTGGACTAAAGTACCTGGCTAAAGACACATGCAGTGTATATATATGATGTAAAAGCAACCAATCTGGAAGCAACACATTGTAAGTAGTTTTTCATTATATAAAGAAATGTGCACATTTCAAATGTTTCATGATATTTGTAAACATTTTTAAAAGCCAAAGGAAAATTTTAAGGCCTTTATTTTAGTCCTTTACGTATAAGGAAGCTTCACTAGTAGGTAACTATTATATTTCTACATCAGGTTAATTGGGGGGAATAAGTTATATAATCATTCTTTTAAAAAAAGTAGAAGGGACACTTTTCTCCTAAATTTCTACCAACCAGATTTAAAGTTGGGGTTATAGATGTCTCATGATGTCAGCAGGTGCAATGTCTTCTTTTTGTTTAAATGGCATTCAATTTAAGAGAGGCAGATGAAAACATTTACTAGCAACACTGAAGGAAATTTAGAGGGAGATGCAAAAAACAAGCCACATATCTTTAAAAATTAATTATATGCTATAGCTGTATGTTCACAGATATGAATTATCCAAAAGTCATTTGATTTTTTAAACAGTATATCTACTTGAGAAGAGAGGGAAGACAAGAGAAAAGGAGAAAAAGGCAGTCTTTCAACATTAAAAGGTCAAAAATCTGGAATTCTAATCTAGGCCAGCATTATAATAGCACCATAAAAAAGTAAACTGATTTTTTTTAAATTTTGAGTTGCTTTATTAGGAAGAATTATCCTAATTCCTTTTCTACCCACAATATAAATATGTGGAAGGATCTGAACTGCCATAGCAGGAATAAATAGCATTACCTAAAAACATTCCTTCATATTTCAAGTATTTCGAAGATATGGTACCTTTTGTGAGAAAGTAGGTATGTAACTAAAAATGATTCAATTTTTTAGGCTCATACTTTCTTATGGGATGACTTTTAAGTTTTGGGCTTGAATCTTCTCATTTGGGTTACTACAGATGAAACAAATATTTCATAGGCAAGTTCTCATTGTCCCTACAGTTGGGTGAAGCAGGAGAAGTAAGTTGGAGAAAAGAGTCACACAGAGCAGCAGCAATGACCAAAATTGCTCAGAATCGACACTACTGGAACACATGTTTCAGGTTCCTCACATAAATCATATTTTTAAAAACTGACTAGTACACTTATTTGTTTGAATTATATGTTTTAAAAATCATACTCACCACATGCAATTGACAGGTAAACTTGAGAATCTGGTGTCTGGTGTAGAATGCGAAATGGAGCTACTTTAGCAGTTGAGTCTAAGACTGAGTCAAGAGTCCCAACCAGAAGCCCTGTTATAATAAAGAGATTGTAGAAAGAAGGATTTTACAAGAGATAATATCAACAGTACTTCATATGTCAAAAAAACAATGGATTTACTTTTTAAAATTTCTAGCCCAAAGTTTCCTTATAGAGACTTTTCTTAAAAAAAAAATATATTCTTGATGAAGATATTACAGTGTTCTGATATGAGCAGTACTTGAGAAAATTATCTTTCAATAAAATAACAAGTCAGTTTTAATTGTCCAAATCCCACAATATAGTTATAGCACTTACATACCTCCTATACAAGGTTGTGTACATGGCAGATAAGAATGCAGATTCTGGTACCAGAGCCTACCTGGATTTGAATCCTCGCTCTGTCACGTATGTCAACTTGGACCAGCTATACCTAACCTTTTCTTCATCCTCATTTGCAAAATAAGGGGGTTTAAATAAAACCTACTACAAAGTGTTGTTGTAAAAAAAATGAATTAGTACATATAAAACACGATGCTTAGCACACAGTAAAACATTCAATGTTAGCTAATATTATTATACAAAAAAAAACCCTTAGATATTGAAGCAAAACAAAACCATGATTAATTAAAATGATTAGGAAAAGGGATTTTCTTTTTAACAATTTGTAATTTGAAATTAAGGCTTTTGAGCAATTAGTTCTAATTTAATGATCTGATTATACTTCCTAATCCTTCCTAGAACAAAGTTTACTGTTTTCTTAAACAACCAACTAATTTCTCCTTTAAGGTCTTTGCTAATTCTCTTTTCACCTAGAAATGCTAACACATATCTTCTAGCCCAGTCCAGCTAATCCAAATTCTACATTTTCTTCAAGACCCACTTCCTCAAGAAATCTTTACTGGCAACCCCAAGCAATAATGCCTTCCCTTTTCTCTGATTACCTGTAGGACATAAAGTGTATATGACACAACCTATCATTTTGATTATTAGGCTAATTATTACAACTATTTGCTAAGTACTTCAGGTATATTAATCTTGATTCCTTACATAGATTATAAATTCTCTGAGAATAACCACCACATCTTCTACCACTAGGTCTATATCCTTAACTTTCAACATACTGCTGAATGCAATAGGAGCAAAATTCATTGATATCAACTCTATCAATGGGATGGCTGAAATATATAAATCTACCTTCTTTTTCTGGGAACTTTAACTGGTTGACTGTTGGTTTTACTTTATGAGGCATTTCTCTATAATTTAGCATTCAGATTTTTGAGGAAAAATTAAATCAATTATAAAGCAGGCTTTTGGCTATTTTCCTACCTTTATCCACTTAAAAGGAGTTAAGATTGCAAGTAAGCTTTGACCAAGAATATAGGTAGGTTGGCAGATGTGAGGTAGGGAGTTATTATAAGCATAGAGGGAGGTAAATTAGAAGAGTAGGATAGAACAGAGATAAAGAGATATTTGGCTCAGCTAAAAGAATAGGGTGGGAAAGTGGATGTAGGAACTGGTAAAAAGTAAAAATAGTAGTCACAAAAGCAGCATAATATCAATTAGCTACCTGACAGAGGGTTTTGATAATGGGGGTAAAGTATCAAAAAAAATAAAAAAAGATTTTGGCAATAGCGACATGTGCAGATTATAAAGAAAAGAAGTTATCTGATATGAAAAAAAAGTTACTGTATCAATTAACTTTGTTTCAGAAATAGAAATAAGAAAATTCAGACAAATATTAAAAGGGGAGGTACCAGGAAGAGAGAATGGGAATGAGGAAGAGAGACAAAGGAAGTGATTATACGAGAGAGGCAAGGAGAATTACTGGAGGGTTTGGAGATAAAAGGAAAAATTATTCTATCACTTTCAAAGAAACAATGATTCTTTCATTTTCAACAGGAAGAAGTCACTGCGAAGTTGGAGATTTGGCTAAGAGGTCGAGGATTAAGAAAGAAAAATAAGAGTTGGTCAAATATAAAGAAAGAAAAGTGGGAGCTAAACATGCAGATAACCTCCTCAGAGTAATATGACTGAAATTATTCAGAAAATGGAAAAAAAAGGAGAACGTTGTCAATTTGAAGAAAGTCAAAATACTCAAAGGAAAGATAAAAGAGTGGTCATAAAAGACAACCAAAAGAGGTAACTTTCTTTAGGTTGAAAACGGAATCAACTATATGACTGTCTGTGTATATAAATATACATATAATAACCTGACAAAATTATCAAAATAAAGGAATTATAACTTCAAATAAAATCACTTATCAAACTCAGCACTGTTCTAGCTGCTAGATTTGCCCTCCTAGAATTCAAATTCTAAAAAAAGTTTCCAAAATGTATTTTCAAATTTGCGAGAAAAATCATTTCTTTCACCTTTACCACATTTTAAAGTAAACTAGCTCAAATCCAATTTCCTTATTTATATATAGTAGGAAAAAAAGTAGTATTAGAACAGGAGAAAGAACACAGAGGTAAAAAAAAAGTTTGACTCTGAAATATACCAGTGGGAGTGTGGACATGTGAGGAGGGAGAGAGGAAAGCAGAGGCCACAGAGAATCATTCTTGAGTAACATAACAATTAGTTCTCTGATAGAAAGTTTTGAGACTGAGGACAAAGTGCTCAAATCACCAGCAGGAAGGGTCATTTCTTTTTGTAGCAGAAGTGTTTGCAAGATAAGTGCCTCACATTATGTAGACAGGAACCTGTTCAGTTTTTTAAGTGTATTAAATCAGGCAATTAGTATAAAACTATGCAACAAATAATTTCAAAGCCAATTCTAAAATACATTTCTAGTCACTTGGAGAACTCTTCCAGCTCATTAAGCTATCTAGAATCATCAAATCTCTACAAGTCGTTCAAGAATTAATATGTGCCAATATCTGGGTCCTAAAAGTTTAAGAAAACAAGCTGATAAACTTGGGTTGCTTTTCCATATACACAGGTTTATCACCTGACAGCCTGAGTATCCAAGATCATGAATCAACCTACACATGGGAATTTCTATAACTATAGTAAATTGGGAATAGAACAGACACTGTCTCTCAGCCACATGACAAAATATGAGATTTTAAAGTATAAAGATCTTTATCAAGAAATTCAAATCATCCTTTGAATGTCTATAATTGAGCAAAGTACCAATGTTCCTGACCCTGGTAAAGGTCTAGGGTTTCTGTAGCATCCTGCCAATACAAGGTAACACCAAAACTCTTAAGGAAATTCACCACCATAATTGATATGAAATGCTTTTTAGTAAATGGCATAGCAAGATAACAAAAAAGCAAGGTTCTATGATTAAAAAAAAATAGGCAATTTGAAGGTAATGATTATTTTTCTTGAACCAAAATTCTTTTTGGCTAGATAGAGAAATAGCACCATTGACTTTAGATATGAAAAACATCCTAGCAGGTTATGACCTGCATAGAGCCCAACCTCTAGCATATTAATCTACCCCATAGTATCCCTGAAAGAAAGCCTAGCTTTGTCCTTTATAACTCTAAAGTTTACTTCTCCCAAGGCGGCCTATTGCACAGGTGGACATTTCTATTAATTAGAGAGTTCTTTCTAAAATATGAAAGGAGATATATATATATATATATATATATATATATATATATATATATATATATTTATTTATCAAAATGTTACAGTCAGGGCTGGCTTTATGGACTTGTGACCTCTCTATAGGGCCTCATGCTCAGAAGGGCCCTGTATTTGATTAAATGCTCTGCTACCACTGTCTTGAAATTCTTAATTTTTAAACAAAGATCCTTGCTTGTTAATTTTGCACTGGGACCCACAAATTAGGTAGACAATTCTGGTTATAGTGGTTATCTCTGGGCAATGGAATAATGGGTAATCATTATTTTCTTTTTTATACTTACACATATTTTCTGAAATTTTTACAATAAATACTTTCTAACCTTAAAAATAGAAAAATAAAGCTATTTCTTACCCACTCAAAAAAAGGAAGGTTTTTCTTAGGATAAATAAAATGCTATGTCTTTGCAATTTGCAGGCTATACAAAACATAATATACTCTATTCAACATGATGGATCTTCAAATATTATTATAGCTATCTTGTTTCCCCTTGCTTATTCTTCTCTTAGCTTAAAATATGCCTAGTTCTTTCAAATGTTTGTTGAAATTGTCTGGGCCTTTTATTATTTCTTCTACCATTCATTCTCTTAACATATCTATTTGTTGAAGTCTCATAAAATATGTTATTCAAACTTGAATACCAGATATGGTCTGAACAAGTGCAGGTTTTCTATATTGTGGCTCTCATGGTTCTATTAATGCAGTCTAAAATCATACTAGCATTTTAAGCTACTACATATTATTATACTAAGCTTGTGGTCAAGTAACCTACTTTGATCTTTTTAACAAATATAAGCACCAACCTCAGTATTCTGCCCTACACAGCTGATTTTTCAAAAAAACTAAAAGCAGTGCACATTTACCCATGCTAAATTTGATCTCACTGATTTCAACTGAGCATTCTAACTTGTCCAGAACTTTCCGAATCTTGATCTTATCTTCTACGATAGTGATTATCAACCAAAACTGAAAATTTGAATCATTTGGAGTTTTTGCAACTACTCAAGCTCAAGTTATCGAACTACTAAAGCTCAGATTCTAATTTAATTCATCTGGAGTCAGGCCTGGGTATCCTATTTTCCCCTTAACTTTGTATTATAAAATTTTTCGAACATATAAAATAATAGAATATACTGAAAATTCTACATGCCCATCACCTAACTTCAATAATTATCAACATTTTGTCAGTCTTCTGTCATTTACCCTCCTAGAATACTTCAAAGTAAATTCCAGATATATCATTTTACTCATAAGTACTCTAGTATCATTTAGTTTGTTTTAGAAGGTTCTCAGTTGAATCTAATATGCAGCCAGTGTTCAGAAAACTGATCTATGGTATTAATTGTCCCTTTCTATTTTCAGACTCCTGCAAATTTGGTAAACATTTCTTTTATTGTTTGTATTAGGTCAATGATAATGATATTCAAGCAAGACCAAGGCCTGAGTGTTGTTGGAGGAGATAATGGTACACTTTAGTTTGACAAGTGGCTCTTTCTGTTTGTAAACTAGATTGAGGGCACTGTGTAAGGCAACACTGCTTTAGCTGCAAAAGAGTCATTTAAATGAACGTCCTAATTATAAAGAAGATTTATTTCCATTCTAAGTAAAATGTTTGATTATAAATTCTGGCCATAGAAATGACTGCTGGAACTTTATAGTGGATTCTGTATCTTGTCATAAATTGCCATATTTACGAAGTCAAACAAGTACACCTTTAGTGGATTTTTTTTTATCTCAACTTCATTAAATGTTAATGAACAAACTAATTAGTGAACTGCCAACACACTTAGTAGGAAATACACTCAAATAGGTGAAAGTAGTGTTCTCGGTAGAGGTTATGAGTTTTTCAGAATCTTGCTTTTGCTACCAGATCTAAGTCCTTAAAACAGGACTGTGAATGCTTATTTTTGAATATTCAAATAGCCATATTTGGCAAAGCTGCCAACTTTATACCAAGAGCTTTGAAAAACAGTTAATAATAATTCTTCTTTTGTTCTGTCTCTCTCTCCTCGCATTCTTTTAAGACATTTACTTGAAAACTGGAAATACATAAGCACTCGTTCCTTCCCTAATTAAAATATTTGCTCATTAAAGGATTAAAAAATCTTTTAAGGGAAGTAACTGATGCCACAAATAGCAGATAACAATGGCATGTGGAGGGAAAAAAATACATGACTTATCAATCAAACCCAACTACATTTAAAAAGATTAAAACATAGGGAACTATAAGAATTATTACCATCTCTACTTACAGCACCTTCTTACACTTTAAGACTTATGCATCATAATACAAAAGGAGTAGCCCACAGAAAATTAAAGAAAATACAACATGTGAATTCTTACATGCGAAGCAACAAGCAAGTGTGGCAGCAAATGAATAAATTCATACACAGTACGATACTTTAAAAACATTTAGAAGAACTACAGCTACTCATTATTTTGGTTAGTTTAAAACAAGAGGACAACTAATATAATGATAAAAATCAAATATAACTATCCCTTGTTTTAAAACTTCACCTCTTTATACTGAAGTGAGGGAGGGGAAAAAAAAGACTACCTGAGCTAGAGCTAAAAGAGCAGTGGAGACAAAAAATAACAAAGGTTTAATTCTCAGGTCCCTTTAATTCTCTCTCAGGTTTTCATCTTCCATAGATGGGGTCGTTGCTCTTCAATCTTTTCTAGTTGCTAAGGGCACTATCTCCTGAGTCTTATATTTTCAACCACAAGTAAATGAATCTGGAATACCTGTTAAGTCCCCAACAACTGCTTTTACACTATCATATTATTTCTCCCACATAAAATGTCCTCTCCACCTCATCCCAGATACTGTTAGCGCTCATAGATGGCTGATCTAATTAAAAAACAATCCAAACTGGCTTTTGGCAAATTTTGCCAGATGTCAAAATAACAATTAGTAAATTTTGTTATTAATCACTGCTTCTAGGAAATCTTTGTGTCTTTAACAGGACATCTGATAAGCATACTTTAACACCAGAGCTGGCCTTGGAAATTTGCTTTGGGGGTTTCAAATACCCTTTATTCATGACTATTTGGAAGTCACTGAAACCAGGCTGATATTATTATTGATGACCCTTGTAATTATGTATTTGTTTGGCTGTTTATTATCTGTCTGTCCCACTAGATGATAAACTCTATAAGTATGGGACTATCTCTGTTTTATTCACCACTGTATACCCAACATCCAGCACAGTAACCAGCTACCACACCATTTCCCTGCTTCCCTTCACAGCAAAATACCTAGAGAGAATTACATATATTCATTCTGACCTCAAATATCTCCTTGGCTCATATACTCTAGCCTCTCTGATCTCTGCTAATAGGTTACCTTAAAGAGGCCTTCCTACTCAAAATGTATTAAAGAATTAAATGTAAAACCTGAAACTATAAAACTTCTAGAAAACAAAGGCAGTAAACTCTCTGATATTACTAACAGGAATTTCTTTTCAGATATATCTCCTTGGGCAAGGGAAACAGAAAAAATAAACAGATGAGACTACATCGAACTAAAAAGGTTTTGTACAGCAAAGGAAACCATCAACAAAACAAAAAGACAACTGACTGTTTGGGAGAAGATATTCGCTAATGATACATCTGATAAGGGGTTAATATCCAAAATATATAAAGAACTTATATAACTCAACAACGAAAAAACAAACAATCCAATTTAAAAATGGGAAGAACTAAACAGATACTTCTCCAAAGAGAAAATACAGATGGCCAATAGACATATATGAAAAGATGCTCAAGGTGGCTCATCATCAGAGAAATGCAAATTAAACCTCAATGAGATATCACCTCATACCTATCAGAATGGCTATCATCAAAACTCAAAAAACAACAAGTGTTAGCAAGGATGCAGAGAAAAGGGAACCCTCATACATTGTTGTTGGGACTGCAAATTGGTACAGCCACTATGGAAAACAGTCTGGAGGTTTCTCAACAAATTAAAAATGGATATACATTTTGACCCAGCCATTGCACTTCTGGGTATTTATTCAAAGAAAACCAAAACACTAATTCGTAAAGACCTATGCACGCCAATATTCATGGCAGCAAAATTTACAATAGTCAAGATATGGAAGCAACCTAAATACCCATCAACAGATGATTGGATGAAGAAGTTATGGTTCATATTTACAATGGAATATTACTCAGCCATTAAAAAAATGAAATCCTACCACTTGCAATGACATGGATGGACCTAGAGGTAATTATGCTGAGTGAAATAAGTCAGAGAGAGAAAGACAAATACCATATGATTTCACTTACATATGGAATCTAAGGAATAAAAAGGACAAAGTAATCAAAAACAAACTCAAAAATATAGTGGACAATTTGGTGACGAACAGAGGGGAGGAAGATTGGGGAGCTGGGAGAATGGGGTAAAAGGTTCAAGAAGTACAAATTAGTAGTTGATAGTTGGGCACGAGGATGGGGAGCATGGCAGAGGGAATGCAGTTAGCATTAATACGATGGCCAGGTGGAGGCCAGGGGAGGGAGGGAGCGAGCAATTAGGGGGATCGTTTTATCAATTATATAGATGTCTAACCAATGTACTGTATACTTGAAACTAATTTAAATAAATAAATTTTAAAAAAGAAATAGAAGCCATTATGCTTCTAATGTGAACATTCAAAAAAAAAGTCTTCCCAGACCAAATTTATCTAAAATACCAACCTCCGCCCCTCTCTAACATTATACCTTCTTTTATTTTTCTTCATGTCACCACCAGCCATATATTATTTATTTGTCTCCCTCAACTAAAATATTAGCCCCACAAGAACAGGGATATCATTTTGCTCAGCTGTTATCTCCAGCACCAAAAACAGTGCTTGGTTTTTAGAAAGCACTTTAATTATCTGTTGAATGAATATATTTTGTACCATCACGTTTCCTTTTGTGCTTATATAGTAGCAGCAAAAGGTGAAAAATGGGAAATTTTCTAACATAAAGGTAATATAAAATCCATGTCATAGCTGTGTAACATGGAAAACATTATAGTGCCCTTCATTATTAATTTTTAGCACACAGTACATTGATAGTGCTTCTACAACTCTCTACCAGAAGCATGGACTTTCACCAGCTGAATCATTCATTATTTCTTCTTCAAGTGTTATGTTTTGAAAAATATAACTAAGATAACTAAAGTTATACATACTCTTCAATACCACTCAGTAAGATAACAAGTGATACTTACGCCATGTAGAAGTTTGTTTGAGAACTTCTAGGTTTTGGGCAATCGCAGATCAAAAAGAAATGCTGCCGTAATATTTTATTCTAATTCTTGTACATTACTCTATTATAAACCAAAACTATACAATCACTATCATATCAAAATTCTTGAATGATTAACTATCAGTGGTTTGCTTTTGCAATGATATCATTGCATATTGGACATACTCAATGTTACTACTCCAAATTAATTTCTATATATTTGCATAGGAAAAATAATTACTAAGGAAAATAATAGAACTATAGATCTTCATTTGGCCTTCAGGTACAGAAAATGGCACTTAACATCTTACTACTTCTTTAATAGATAAATAAATATCAAATGTTTTTATAGTTGCTCACAGGTTTCAAAACTTATTTGATGCACATAACAATGCCATCAGGTAGGGAAGATAAGTTTTATTCTCATTTTACAGATGAGGAAACAAAGCCTTTATAAAACAATTAAAACTAGGCATAAAAATATTAAAGAAACAGGGAAGATAAAGAAAGCAGGGTTAACGGGATTAAGCAGAAACGCTGGATTCGATGTATTCATGTATTTGCAGATGCTGGCTTATTAAAAAGAAAATCCCATAGAGTAACCAAACCCCTGGTGAGGGCAAATCACACTGTGTTCCTGACTGGCAGATCTTCCTAAATCCTATACACTGGAATACTTCATAGAATGTAGTCCCATAATTCCACTCATGTAGTAGCTCCCATTTGCCAAGCAGAGCAAGTTGATCTGTGCTTAATAAGCCATATATGCATAAATTATTTTAATCACATACAACCTGATGCTAAATTTAGATGCCACGAGAAGTCATTACCTTTAATCAGGCAAGGGGAAAAAGGGATAATGTAAGGTAAGTGCAAAAATGCAGAACGAATTACATCTCTAAATAAAAGAAAATCACTTTATCTGTAAAATAATCTTATGTATAACAAAAATTTCCACAAGATATTCCACCCTGCTGTGAACCAGAACAACTGAGTAAGATAAAGTTAAGCAATCGGTAAGTAATCTACCACATATCTCCCAGAAGTGTTTCAGAATTTAGAAAAGGACCTCAGAATTCTAACTTCCAAACCAGTCTCCCACTATAAGTATACTAGGGTTTTCTATTACTCCATTTCCATGATTAGAAAAAAAAAAGAGTCACCTAGTCCCCTGCAAAAGTCATTACATAACTGGTGGTTATTGCCAATTATCACATGGCAAAGAAATGAAAACGTAAAGTTACAACTATTAACATTTCTAGATGTCTTTACCTTTACTTCATTAAACAAAATGTATAAAAGAATCTTTTAAATGAGTAGCACATAACACTGGATTTTAGCAAACAAAATAGACAGAAGCAAGCTTATGCTGGCACACAAACTCCTGTGACAGCTAATCCAAATGTGGATTTATGGTAAAGCACAGTAAAGCTCTTGGCATCACAATTTTAAGTAAAAATACAGTATTTGAACAGCCATGAAAAACAGCAAACACTTTAGCTATAGATTAAAAAAAAACTTCAAAAACATCTTTACTCCTTTCTTATCCATTGTTTAATTTACATGAAATATAGTGGCAGCTCTCACATGGTAAGTTGAAGCATCTTGACAACACCACAGGTAAAACAATCATGCAGAAATATAAATTGACCACAAAAATGGAGCTATGGCTATTCTCAACATACACGTGGTAGAAATCTTGGTTTACTTCTTCAGGTAAATCTCTGATTCTAGAGAAAAGGAGAAGAGTAAATGGGAGTGGGTGGGATAGAGATAAGAAACTGGTGCAATTGGTTCATGCTTCAAAAAAGCATATCAAATAAAAACTAAACACAGAAAACAAGGAGCGATTATTTAAAGGAAATGTACAAGTAAAAAACCATTTAATGCATTACAGTAATTTGATTCTCAAGAATCTGATTTGCCTATTATTTTTCAGGAAATACTCTCGTACAAAGAGAAATACACTTCTTAATGTGGACAAATATGGGTAAACGCGGACAAATGCACCAAAAAATTTGGTCAAGTAAAATTATAGAGAACCAGAATATTATGCTATCATAGGCCAGCTATAAAATCTACTTTAAATATATTCTGACCTCTTCTCAATAGACTCGAGAGGCTAAATTACATTACTGGGTAATTATGAACATTGATTCTGAAATTTTAATCTAGAAAACATATGCATCTATTAAATGGAAAGATTCCTCTGCCATATTTTCAAGAGGTCCTTTTTAGAAGCTGGATAAGATAAACAGATCTTTCAAGATTAAAAAAAAATAATGTCCTGTAGAACCTCAGAATTCTCTCCACCTTGGGTGTGGCTTGAAAAAAAGGAAATAACAGCACAATTTACAAAAACATCTTAATATATGATTTGGCACTTATCATCTGTCACTTTATCTTCTTGACTCTGTGAGGTAGACATAATTTTACAGGAAAAGCAATGTCATCCCCATGAATCTTTACCCAACCCTTCAGTTATTTGGTTCTAGTTATAATTTACCTGGTTTACTAGTTACTGGTTATAATTCTAATTTGCCTGGTTTACTGATTAATTTCCCCTAACCCCACCCTCTTCCTCTTATGAGCATTTCAAGGCAGGGAACTGAATCTTATTGTCTTGGTACCCTAGCATTCTAAGCGGCACACAGTAGGCCCTTAAGGTTGAATAAATGAAATAATTTGTCAAGTGCATTCGACGAGAGATGAGAATGGGACTAAAATGCATGGATTCAGATTCTTTCCTCTTCCTGCTACATCACACTGCCTAAATTAAGCCTGGTCCAGCATTCCAAGGCCTCCATACCAAACTAGAAATTGCCACGAAAAAGAGCTGTGTCCAAAAGTTTGAATGCCCCTGCCTGAGACGAGTGGACTCAAAATAAAATTATTTGATGGCTTTAAACACTTGACCAAGGAACAGTTCTTGATCTGTAAATCAAAGAATTTAAGGCAGGACAGATTAAGCGGAGAGAGTTAAACTTCTGTTTAATTGGTTTGCTTACAATCATCGCTTTGAAAGAAAGGGCAGCGTCAAACACTCAAGACTGAAATGAATTACGACAGTGACTCTGAGAGGGAATTCCAAGGATTGAAAACGTGGAGACAAAGTAAAATATGCTAAATCGGGTCAGCGCCCTCCCCCCGCACCACCTTCCCACTCTCATTTGGAGCCTATCCCCCAGAATGTAATTGGGGCTCCTCCCTTCCTCACCACCTTCCCTGCTTCCCCCGCCCACCCCCAAACACACACTTACACTCTTCAGGGTGGTTATTATCAATACAGGGTTTTGTGAAAAAAGTTAAGTCAACGACTGCGAATTGGAACCTGTCACCAGCCTAAATGCTGCCAGTCGAAGTCTAATACTCGTCACCAGGCTCCGCCCCCATGAGAAGCGACAGGGCTGGTACTTTGCCTTAAAAAGAACATCTCTCCCTTTCCCCTTCCCACCCAAAGAGCAACTGCTGGTCCAGTAAGGTATTGTTAGGACTTGGGGAGTGCAATGCAAAGGTAGCAGTGGGAGAACCCCTGTCCCTCTGTCCAGGGTTTGGGATCGGGTAGTGGGTGGCGAGTAACTGTCCTCACAACCTTTTAAGTATCAGCGACCATGGCCGCTAGGCGGATGGGGTGGCCACAGCTTACCTGTGAGACCCCCTCCGCCTTCCTCCCTGTAGCCCCGACGCCGTTGCAGCACGAAGTAGTCGTTGGACCTTTCCATCAGCCACAGCTTCAGGGCATTTTTCAGGAGCACTTCCTCAGGCTTCAGCCACATCGCCAAGAACTTTGTGCTGCCCGCGAGCAGCTCCCCAGATGTCCTCCTCACCTCTCCACCTGTCTTTTCCCCTCTACTTCTCCCACTAAATCTTCCTCAGGCAGTAGTCCCTCAGGTTCAGGTTTTCCACACTTTCCCCAACTCTCCCTTCTCTCCCACGTAGGCAGCAAGATTGCCAATTCCCTCCCACAGAGCTACCGCCCGACTGGAAAATAGTCCCGCTTCCTCACCTCCTGGGAATTGTAGTTTCCTACCTGCTTTTCTGTACTCAAGCCATTGGAGGACAGGACTACATTTCCCACAATCCATTGGAGTGAGAACTCAGTGGGAGTGCTTTCAAAGTGGGTCCCGCAACCAGTTAAGTGTATTTTGCCTATCTAAAGTTTAAAGCGGTTTTTGTTCAAATAAGTGAGCCCCAGGTATAAAAGTGTTGCTTCTTCTCATCCTTTTACAGTCGAGGGTCTTAAACTGTAGCAAACAAAGTTTCTGGAATTTTGGAGTGATGAATGGCCCGTTCTGGGACGCGGCAGTAGCACCAAGTAACATTTAATGAGTTCTTTGTACTAAGATTTCGTGTATATCATCTCACGCAATCCTTACGGAAGTCTTATGAAGTAGATCTTATTCGCTATTTTGCGCATAAACAAAAGCGCAGACGGGTGAGTTGACTTATCCAAGGTCACAAGTGGAGTCTGATAAGATTTGTCTAATTCAAAACCTTCCTTAGATTAAGCTCTTTCTGGCCTTACAGGAAGAATATAAAATCTCCAGAAGGCACAGAATTTTTCCCCCTTACTTTTCCCCCACCGCTGCACCAATCTGTTCAACTACCGTAATCAGCCACAGAATGTTTTGTCCGACTTTCCTTTTCAGTATCTAAACAGTTTATGAACATTTTTTTTTCTTAAACTCTATAAGAAAAAAAATCCTTTAAGGGCAGCCTTCACCTCTTTGTACCTGAGCAGTGATACACAGCTGCTTAAACAGTAAGGTGAATGAGGTCAGTGATTTTTCATGACACTGTAGTAAGGAATTATTTGAGGGATGTTTTTACTTGTGATAACTAAACCTACCAAAATTAAAGAGTGCACCAAAAGCTAAAACAGGTTTATAACAAGGTAGGAATTGGGAGTCAATGTTCTCTGCCTCCAGTGCCCCTAGAATAGGCTTCCAGAGATTTCTATTCCCAGTAGGCAGAGACTACAGCCCTATCTCAGCTTTGAAGAAGTTACAGAAGACAGACCTTCATCCCTCAACATCTCCTTAAGAATATGGGATTAAAATCTCTGATGGGGGGAATAGGGAGGAGGCAAGAGAATTAAAATGTAAATAAAGCCACAATCAGAGACTTCAATATGCTGATGAGCCCTGCAGCCAGGCCAGGACACCTTCAGACAAAGGAAGATTTCTGCTGGGATTGCTAACAGTCAATTTCCCACACCTGTGAAGGGGAAACAGGAACCAAGAGTCATTTCCTATGGCTAAAAGCAAGGAGAACCTGTGGATCAAAGGCTAGAAACTGCCAGCAGGCCTTTCACTCTACATATTCTTACCTTTTCACAGCTACATACCCTTCCCCTTCCTCACTGTATGTCTATATCAAAAGAAATGGGTTAACAAAGTCTTTTAAACTATAACTCACAGGTTCTAAAGAATGATATATAAACCAATTCCCCAAACACTCAGACCCCTACTCATTGCCTTTCCACGTCCCTCTCATTGTCTTTACTCTGTCTCTCTCACTGTCCCTCTCACTCTCTGCCTCTGAGAGACCACAGTTTGTCTGTAGAGTATTACTTCTTTTTTAGTAAGCTTTCCTTTTTTATTCTAACTTTGGTATGTGTGTTGACTTATTTCTACACTCCCTGCCAAAGGACCCTCTTCTCTCCGTACAGGGCTTGGTCTCTCCAACACTTGGGGAAATTTGCCCTGTCCTGCATCAATTGTGATAACTAAACACATCAAAATTTAAGAGTGCACCAAAAGTAAAAATAAGGAAGGAATTAGTAGTCAATGTATAATAAACAAGGGTCTCTTGGCGAGCCATTTTGAAAATGAAGCCTCAAGGCCATTTGGCTAAAAAAGAAATAAATAAATAAAGATGGGGCACACCCAAATGCCAAGTCCTGGAGCCAAAGAATTCTGCATTGGAGCAGCGTTTCTGGCTTAAATTTCAAGATGTGGGCCATCTCAAGGCAGGAGACATGTGTTAAAAGCAGAGAATTTTCCTGGGGGTGAGGAAAAGGTCAATTTGTGATTCTAAAACATAGTAAGTAGTCCCACGGAGGCTTTCTGGAGGATAGGAAGAGACCATCTTCCCAGAGCCCAAACTGCAATGTATATATACCTGGGAAAAATCTTCCCAATTTGGATATGTATTAAAGAAGGTAAATTTTTTTTTTCCTGGTGAAAGATCAGTAAATGTAGCAAATGTAGAGAGATATAAGGTGTCCTTTCTTTTTCACCTTTCCTTCCCTTTTTTATTTCCTTCCTCATCAAACCACATTCTTTTCCAATGCCCTTAAAGGTTAGAGCTGTGGCAAGGGCTCTGCATAACTCAATGGTTCCTCTGCCTCTTTACTGGTAGCTCCACCTACATGCCCACATGCTCTCTGTTGTAGAATCAGATCCACTTTTGGCTCAGCAGGGTCATTTAGAGAGCTCCTTCTTTTAGTAAACATTCCACTGATTATGTAAAGAAATGTTTTTTGAAATTAAATTACTCCTATAATATAAATTTTGGCTTGATCATAAACTATATTTTAAATCTTTGCAAATAAAAGTATTTTTCTGAAAGTGCCTTAAAAACAGAGCATGCTACTCTATTCAATATTCAATTATGTTATGTTAACGTAAATTATTTTTAGGGAGGAAGGACGAATTACAAAATGCTTTGAATATCATTGCTGGTACTGTACTGGAGATATATATACATACATACATACATATATATGGAGGGAAGGAAGAGGGAGAGAGAATCAATTCTCATTAATAAACTTATACATCCTTATTTTACAGATGAAGAACATGAGGCTCAAAGAAGTAACTTGCCTAAGATTCCACAGCTAAATAAATAGCAGAGCTGGGATTTGAACCTAGGTTTGTCTGACTACCATGACACTATACTACTTAGGCATATGGTTTGTTAATACCTCAAATACGACATGTCCAAAGACTTATTTCCTCAGTATCCCCTCTGCCCAAAGTTGTTTCTCCTACTATGTTCTCATAGTTCACTGTTTACCAAGATGCTCAAGCTAAGAATCTTTAAATAATCTTAAACTTCTTACTCATACCACCTCTACTGTCACATACACCTCTCCAATTCTTTTTCAAAAGTCCATCCCATTCTTCTATTATCACTTCAGATTAGCCCCACTTCACTTTCCTGCTATACTATTATATTAGTTTCCCAACTCGTCTGTCTGCTTCCATTCTTGTTTTCTGATTTATCTAAGTCACATATATATGGACACAATGTTATACCACGCAGAGATGAATAATACCACATTTATTCAGAGGTCAGTCTTTCAGCCAACCCAGGCCTCTAAATCATAATAACCTAACACCCATGTACAAGGTAATAGGAAACCCCAAATAGCAATTCCAAATTCTGTGCCATTGAAAAGCTGAGGATGTCTCTCAAGATTTTACTGGCTTCTTATTTGAAATGAATTTCACAAGCTTAGTTGATGCTTCACAGTCTACAGCAAGTTTAGAAGCAGAAAGATTCAAAACAGGAGGAGCACTGCTAGAGGAGAGCCATTTAAGGCTTTGCTATTCAAAACATGGACCCTGGACTAGCAATACCTGCATCACCCAGGAGCTTGGTAGAAATTCAGAATCTCAGACCCCATACTAGGCCTGATGAATCAGAGTGTGCATTTTAACAAGATCTTCAGGTAATACGTACGCACATTAAACTTTTGGAAGCACTAATTTAAAGCAAATTAGATATTTGAAAATCAAACTGTACAACAAATTGGAGGTGATAAATCATGTTTCCATTAAGACCTTCACAGGCATCTTTTAAAAATAAGTTCTGTTAATGAATTTTAGGTGTCTGAATTGCTTTTTTAAAGAAAAGTTTATATCAGAATATATCCATTAAATTTTTTAAGGCAGTGGTTGAGAAATGAAATGTCAGTTGGAAAAATTGCCACTATGCTAAACCCTATTTAAATATACTACTCTTTAACCATTAAAATCTAGGTATGTTCACAAGTGTCTCACATTCATGAGATCATGTTTCTGTAGGCAAAAAGTTAAGAACTAGTGGGTACTATTTTTCAAATTTTCCACTGAATTAGCTCTAAGGTAGAGGACAATGAACATTTATCTCTGGAGGCCAAATCATGAATTTCTTTTAAGTCTCATGTAGTATGTAAACCTAAATTTCACATTGATTTTTAAAAATATTTTAAAAATCCACTCCCAACAGAAGAGGTGATGTGCAACGTGAATAACTCAAAATTTGTTATAGTCTAAGGTAATAAAATTCTTCCAGATGTTTTAGAACTTAAAATATTTAGTAAATGAACAAAAAGTAGATATAGAGGGGTTGGAGAGGAATGTTCCTAACATTACAATTGTATTTTTAAATGTATTTTTATTCATTTACCTGGGAACCATGTATATTCCTATTTATAAGATACTACAACTTGACTTCTGCTTAACTTACAAATGAACTCTCAGAAAACTCCTATCTTAAGTTAGAGACTCCCTATACATGCAAATACACCTACTGCCACTTAAAGGAATCAGCTTGTATTTAATTATTACATGAGAGTTATAGAGTCTGTTGTTCAAACTTTTTTATTATCAAAAATAGCTGGAAGACATTTCACAAGTCACATGGGATTCCTCTCCTTTGCATATAATATACCTAAAAGAAAAACATACACAAAGGCTCATGTGTGAATGTGAAAAGCACCATTATCCATAATAGCCAAAAAGTGGAAACGACCTAAGTGTTCATTAAGTGATGAATGGATATCCAAACGTGGAATATCCATACAATGGGATATATTACTTAGCAATGAAAAGGAACAAAGTACTGATGCACACTTCGACATGGACGAATCTTCAAAGTATTATGCTAAGTGAAAGAGGCCAGTCAGAAAGGACCACATATGTATAATTCCATTTATATAAAATGTCCAGTATTGGCAAATCTACAGAGCCAGAAAGCAGATTAGTGGTTGCCTGGGGCTGGGAATAGGAACAGAAATTGACCGCAAATGGATTATGAGGGAACTTTTTTGGGTGATAAAATGTTCTGAAACTGGATTGTAGTGAAAGTTGCATAACTCTATACATTTGCTAAACATCACAGAACTATCCATTTACTTTTTTAAATTAAAATTATTGGGATGACATTGGTTAATAAAATCATGACAAAAGAACTGTACGTTTATAATGGGTGAATTTGGGGTATGTAAATTATACTTCAATACAGTGCTAAAATTCAAAAAATTATAAAGTCCCCCTCCAAAAAAGAACCCCTGTAAAAGTTGAAATAAGTAACTTTCTAAGAATATAGGTCAAGTTTATTGTATGGCATCGTACACACATATACCTGGCACATTGCCACATAAGACATATGTGTACCTCGGTTTGATAATCATGGTTCTGAGGTGGGCCAAGCATCTGTTTACTCTTAACATGTTTGACTAAAGAATAAGATGCACTTAACTCATTAACAGCTTCTCAAAAATCATACGGCCAAAGAGAAGGCAGAAGGAAAAGAAAACTTTAAAGTAATAAAATGACCTTAAGTCTTGAGTAGTATGTAGACTGGCATCAAGGTCTTTTTCTAACCTTATATTATCAGTGGTCAACCTTATTATTTACCTTGCTGAACTTTTAAAATAATTCATGGTAGGTGTAGTTATATTACAATGGTAGCAGTTTCTATGTAATGAAATATGTAAATGAACACCATACTACAGTTTTAGTTTTTATTGATCAAATATGTCAATTACCATTTATAGCCAACCATTTTTTCCTCCAAAATGTAAGCGTATATGAAAAGTTAGTATATGATTACTAAACATCAGACACAAACTTTTATTGGAATATTTTATTTACATTTTATACTTAAAGAGAATCAATACAAATCAGGGCATATTTACAGCATTTCAAATCAGTATACAAGAATGAAATGGTTTCATCCATTCTACATTTAGCAAACAAAAATACATGTCTGTTCTGCTTTGGCCTAACTTCTGCTAGAATTTGCACTGGAAACAAAAGTCTAAAACCAAAGATGAGCCACATAGAATACAAATAAAGTGCATTTTTAAATAGCTCTATTTAACTTTGGTGGATGAAGCTTCAAACTTTACATTAAGGCACCTGGAATTCTCTCCCTCTCTATTCTTTTTCAAACACACAAAAGAATGCATTCACGAAATTTATAGCTACATGGACAGAATTTTAGTTTACCTAATGTAATTTTAGCCCATTTAAGTAAAATGTAAACTCAATTTTCAAAGTCAACATTATTTAGAAAATATTTTCTACAGAATAATTTCTGTAAACTAATTCATACACAAAGATCAATTACCAATTTTTTTATAACTTATCATTTTCAAGTAGTATGATAATTTATATACTCTACTTTTGAAAATCTCATAAATAAAGTTTGAGAAATAGTTACAAAGTATTTTTGTAAGGAAACTTTTTGTGTATAATCTTGTGTCAAACTGGTGTCACTAATATATCAATTAATCCAGTCCAGTCCATATTCTCTGACAAACAATGCTCAACACTTACATGAAGTACATTTAGCCTAATTTTAAAACAAGAAATAATTAAAATGAGTATTTTGCTTTAATCTTATTTTATCAACTTAATGCAGCTTAAATAGACATTTCATGGAGTAGTAGCCTAAGTTTGCATTGCTTTTTACAATACAATTCCAGATCAATATAAGCACCTGGAGAAAAACCCTGACACATATAGCTCAAGCTAAAGTAATAGTATTTTTAATTAAGATATTATCATAAAATAGTGATTACAGCTACTTCACATTTTAAAAGCAATATGTTTTTATAAGAAAATTGTTATAAATGAAAAACATGACTACTTGAAGATAGTTTTAAATGTTTAAAAATCTTGCTGTTACTATTAGGGGGAAACTTGCCTATGAAAAACATCATAATGAGTTTGTGGAAAAAAGTTAATAGGTTAAATATTTTAAGCCATTTAACTATAGCATAATATTAGTCATTTCAGAAGCACTTTATCATTCTAACTTTATTAAGATCATCCAGTTCATTAATAGTAAACTAGGCCCTGACTGGTAGTCTGTTATTACTAAATGTTCAAGTTTTCTATTAACATAGATTTTAGTATTTAATTTCTCGAACAGCAGTCTCTTGATAAGGAGTTTCATCTTCTTCGAAGGTTGGGTTGTCAACATGAGGAACGACATCCACTACTACGGAACTTGCTTCATGGTTTACCAGCTGCAGATTTTCATCTTTAGAAAGAAATAGCAATTTTAGGGTGATTTTATCCCTCTCTTCTTTCAGATATTTGACACTAATGCCTAAGAAGCATTTCTTATCTAATTCCATCATACTCTGATTATTACATTCATTCCCTGATCCTTGAATAATTATATGATTTATGCTATGTCTTACATAAAGCACATATGGCATTATATTGATTTACAATTACTTTTCTTGACTAACATGTGTGCTTAATTCTACCTAGATTATAGCCTCCTTAAGAGCAAAGTTATGTCTCTCCTGCTCTATCCTAAATATAAGTTCTTAAACCTAGCTTTGTATTTCAATCAATTTTAAAAAATTGCTTATGATTTTTCAAATGCATAGACAGACAAAACAAACAAACAAACAAACAAACAAACAACCAGAAATTTGGAGAGAATGTCTAAAATGGAATACAAATGGTAACAAATGAACATAATTATATTACAGATGACATATATATAACCATCCTTAAGAGAGTGGGGAAGGAAAGAACTAACTTAAGTAACTTTGGAAAACAATATTTTGGCTATATCCCATAAGGCTAAGAAAAAAAGAACTGTACACTAGTTACTGAAATTGTTTTTCACAGGGCTGTGATTTAGCAATGTTGAAATTGTTTTATGTGTGTTCTAGAATTGAACAAATAAGTAAATATATTGTAGAAAATGAGAGCCAGGTTTTTCCCTGTCAGAGAAAGAAATTATAAAGAAAGGGGAAGGCTAGAATAAACTCTGTGGTATTGGATTGGAATTGGATGTATCAGTATAAACTCACTGTTTTTCAGATGACAGACAGACAGACAGACAGACAGACACCTCAGTAGCAATGAGCACACCTAGTGCCCAGATCTTGGATTTGAAATACTGTTCTACAATAAAAGCTCCTTTGAAGAAATGTTTGATTCTAGGGCTAGGGCAAGGAGAGTACAAGATTAACCTAGATTCTAGCCTAGGGATAAGAAACTACAGCCTGCAAGCAAAACCCATAGCTGAGGGTGCTTTCTATATTTTTAAAAGTTGTAAGACAAACAAACAAACAAACAAAATACAATAGAGACTTATGACCTTCAGAGCCTAAACTATTTACTATCCAACCCTTTACAGAAAATGTTTGCCAATCGCTGGCCTAGAACATCTTATGGTGCCAGAAAGTAAGGCAGGGCTCAAAAAAAAATGATGGGACCTATTGAAAGAAAATGGAAATGAACCTGATGGAATTCTCAATGACCAAAAACAGGACAATGTAAGCAATGAATAAATCATGAGAGTTATATTATAGAATAAAATAAATATCTATGAGTCCATACTATTATAAATAAATAATTAAATAAATGGAAAAAAAAGGATAGTTCTTCCTTAAAAAAAAAAAAGCTTAGTTAATATAGAAAGAAGGGTGGGAATCAAAAAATAACCATTGGCACACACTTCATAATAATTATTGCAACAAAGAAGCACCAATAATTGCTAAAATTAGTGGTAAAGGTATGATGAGAAACAGGATATTAGCAAAGTCTCTTAGTGTCTCTCTATAAGGTAATTAATAATTATAACAGTAAAAATAGTAACTTTAAAAGGAGAATCTTGGCAGACACCATCTTAACCAAATGAGCAAAGCTAAAATCATCAATAATAAGACATGGACATCATGTGTATCATTACATGATATGAGGTAGAGAAGGGCACATAATTTCTGTGGTATTTTTGCCTAAAATAGAAAAGGACAATGAATTTAATCATTGGGAAACAGCAGACAAGCCAAATTAAAGGGCATTCTACAAAATAATTGACCAGTAGTCTTCAAAAGTGTCAAGGTCATGAAAGACAAAGACTAAGGAATAGTCAAAGATTGGAAACTAAGATATTACAAGTAAATACAGTGTGGACCTCTCAACAAATTGGGTATAGAAGGAACACAACCAAACATAATAAGGGCCACATATGACTAATCCACACTTAATACTTGCTCAATGATGAAAAGCTGCAAGCTTTTCCTCTAAAATCTAAAACAAAGCAAGGGTACCCTACTCACCATTCCTATGCAACATACTATTAGAAGTCATAGCCAGAGGAATTAGTCAAGAAAAACAAACAAAAGCCCTCAAAATCAAAAAAGAAGTAAAAGCGTCTCTGTATTCAGATGACATGACCTTGTACAGAGAAAATGCTAAAGACTCCACCAAAAGACTATTCGAACTAATAAATGAATTCAGTAAAGTTGCAGGATACAAAATCAACATACAAAAATCAGTTGCATTTCTATACACTAACAATGAAATATCTGAAAGAGATATAAAATTCCATTTACAATAGTATCGAAAATAAAAAAATACGTATAATTTTAAAAGATGAAAAATCTGTACAATAAAAACTATATGACACTGATGAATAATATTGGAGACACAAATAAATGGAAAGATCCCATGTTCGTGGAACAAAACAATCAATATTATTAAAATGTCCATACTACCCAAAGCCATCTGTAGATTCAACACAATCCCTACCAAAATTCCAATAGCATTTTTCAGAGAAATACAAAAAAACACCAATCCTAAAATTCATATGGAACCATAAAAGACCCCAGATAGCCAAAGCAATCTCAAGAAAAAGAATGAAGTGGGAAGTATCACACTTCCTAATTTCAAACTATACTTCAAAGCAATAGTGATCAAAATAGTATGGTACTAACATAAAAAGACACATAAATCCATGGAACGGAATTGAGAGATCAGACATAAACTTATGCATATGCAGTGAACTATTTGACAAGGGAACCAAGAACACTTGATGGGGAAAAGATAGTCTTTTCAATAAATGATATTGAGTAAACTGGATATTCACATGCAATAGAATGAAACTGGATCCCTGCCTTACAGCACTCACAAAAATGAACTCGAAATGAATTAAGGACTTAAACATAAGAACTGAAACCATTAAATTCCTAGAAGAAAACAGAGAAAAAGCTTCTTGACAATGGTCTTGGCAACATTTTTGGGGGGATATGACACCAAAAGCATCAGCAACAAAACCAAAAATCAACAAGTGGGACTATATCAAACTAGAAAGCTTCTGCGCAGCAAAAGAAACAATCAACAGAATGAAGAGGCAACTTACAGAATGGGAGAAAATATTTGCAAACTATTTATTAGATAAGGGGTTGATATCCAAAAAATATAAGGAACTCATACAACTCAATAGCAACAAAACAAGACAAAATGAAAAAAAAACAAACCACCTAATTTTTAAAAGGGTAGAGGAAATGGATATTTTCCCAAAGAATATGTACAAATGGCCAACAGTTACATGAAAAGATGCTTAATATCACTAATCATCAGAAAAATGAAAACCAAAACCAACATAAGATATCACCTCACACTTGTTAGAATAGCTATTATCAAAAAGAGGTGAGTGTTGGCAAGGATGTAGTATAAAGAAAAACTTAGTGACTGTTGATGGGAATGGAAACTGGGATAGCCACTATGGAAAACAGTATGGAGATTCCTCAAAATATTAAAAAATAAAACTACCATACGATCCAGCAATCCCACTTTGGGTATATATCTGAAGGAAATTAAATCACTATTTTGAAGAGCAATCTGCATCTTCATGATCACTGCAGCATTATTCTCAATAGCCAAGACATGAAAACAACCTAAATGTTCACTGACAGATGAATAGGTAAAGAAAATGTGATTACATATACACAGAATATTATTCAGCCATGAGAAATAAGAAAATCTTGCCATTTGCAACAACATGGATGGACCCTGAAGGCACTGTGCTAAGTGAAATAAGTTGGAGAAAGACAAATACAATACAATCTCACTGATGTGTCAAATCTAAAATTAAAAAAAAAAAAAGTCAAACTCATAGAAACAGAGAGTAAGATGATGGTTGCCAGGGGATAAAAGGTAGGGGAAATGGGGAAATGTTGGTCAAAAGGTACAAACTCCCAGTTATAAGATGAATAAGTGCTGGAGATCTGATGTACAGCATGGAGACTACAGCTAACATTGTATTATATACTTGAAATTTGCCAAGAGAGTGGATATTGAATATTTATAATTATGTGAGATGATGGTTTTGTTAACTAACATTAATGTGGTAATCATTCTGCAATATATATGCATATATATATATAAAATTATTATGTTGTACACCTTAAGCTTACACAATGTTATATGTCAAGTATGTATATCTCAATAAAGCTGGGAGGAGAAAAAGAAAAAGGCACAGAAAAAGTAAATTAGTGGATCAATTGGTGATATTTGAGTAACATCTGTAGTTTAGTTAATATTTTATCAGTTAATTTCCTGGTTTTTTAAATAATTTATTTTTTTTTTATGGTGACACTGGTTAACAAAATCCAATAAGTTTCAGCTGTACACTTTAACAGTAGGGTATATATATGTTTACACTGTGTGTTCATCTCCCATAGTTAGATTTCTCTCTGTCACCACAATTTCCTGGTTTTGATCATTGTATATGGTTACATAAGATGTTAACATTTGGAAAAGTTGGGTGACAGGCATTTTTTGTTCTATTTTTAAAACTTTTTTCAGTCGGCCTGAAATTTTTTGAAGTTAAACAAAATTAATAAAATTTTAAAAACCTGTTCTTGGTCCCTATACCTCACAGATTCTGATTTAACCATTCTAGGGTAGAGCCCAGGCATCAGTAATGTTTAAAGTTTCATCGGGTGATTCTAATGTGTAGCCATTGTAATGTGTAGGGTTAAGAAATAAGGCCCTTATTCAGTGGTTCTCAAAGTTTGGTCCCTGGACCAGCAGCATCAGTATCACCTGGGAACTTATTAGAAATGTGATTCCCAGGCTCCAGCCCAGACCTGCTGAGTCAGAAATTGGTGGTAGCCCCATTGTTTTAACAAGCCCTCCCAGGTGACTCGATGTATGATTAAGTTTGAAAAAGCAGTGCTCTAATAGAATTTAGCACAGTGATAAGATACACTGATATGAACTAGTCAACTATGTTTACAAAGTTATTTAAATCAACTATTGCCATAATAATCAATGTTTAATGGCCAAGATACCCAAACTAGTAATACATAATCACAGATAAATCTATTCTAGGTGGTTATTCATTCAACACTGATTTGAGTGTCTATTATGTGGCAGGCTGTGTTGGTGCTGGATACACAATAGTGAGTAATAAGATACTACTCCTACCCAAAGGAATTTTCAAAAGTTTTAATACAATTCAGCGCAACAAGTACAATGACAGAAGTTCTATGGAAGCAGACAGTAAGGCCACACATGCAAGTCAAAAGAGGCTTCGCAAACCAGGTCAAGTTTTAAAGAAAGAACAGGAGTTAGACTGGGCTTCCCTAATTTCTTGGGGGGAAGAAGAGTGGAAGGAATGGGCAGAGAGAAGACAGTGGCTCATACTATGACCATGGAATTATAAGTTGGAAATTAGGGGGTGGATTAGAGAAAAAGAATATTGAATCAATAGGAAAGGGGAGAGGGAAGAATCAAGGATCTCCCTAGTTTCTGATTTGAGGCACTTGTGTGCACATTAGTACTATTCATCCAGATAAAGAATACAGGAGGAGGAACATAGGTCATCATTTCATTTACTTCTCAAATTCTCTGCAAAAACTGTTCTGCTTACCACCTTTTCCCACAAAGAAGAAGAGAGGACAAAAAAAGTAGGTTGTAACTTTTTCTTAATGAGCCTAGCAATAAACTGAATTATCTTGTACACTCTCCTTTATCTTCACTGAATTCTATTACCACACAGTTATGGGAACAAAATCTCATTTGGGGCAAACCGACAATGACTCTCTATTATAGGTAGAATAATCCAGAGATGATTAAGATTCTTATGATGACTTTATACCCTACAATATGTCTGAAGATTAGATTACTTGCAATATGAGGGTTGCAATTGCATGACATCTTAAGAAATGGTATTACATGGCACTGATAAGCCTACAGAGGACAAAGGTTTATGTCATAGGAAGCTGATATTTGACATTTTGCAAGTCATCTTGACATTTAGTTTTTCTTCTACTTGTACGTCAGAATTAGGTTATCTCAAAATGAGAACTAAGAAAAAAATGTTCAAACCATCAAAACCCATGAAAAGGATGGAAATTAAAGAAAGGGAACATAATTTGTCATAGGAGTTTTCTCTAAGAAAAAAAGTAAACAGAATTTGCTAAAATTTCTTTATCGCCATGATATTACTAAGCTGTAATACTGATTCACACGAATTCTGAAAATAACATATAGTAGTCCTCCCTTATCTGCAGGGTATATGCTCCAAGACCCCCAGTGGATGACTGAAATTGTGGATAGTACTGAACCCTACACATATTATGTTTTTTTCCTATACATACATATCCATGATAAAGTTTCATTAATAAATTAGGCATAGTAGAGATTAACAACAACTAAAAATAAAACTTTATAAAAATACACTGTAATAAAAGTCAGGTGAATGTGGTTTCTCAAAATATCTACTGTACTGTACTCACCCTTCTTGTAATGATATGAGATATGATCAGATGAAGTGAGGCGAACGATACAGGCATTGTGACATAGCATTAGGCTACTTATAAGGATTACTTAACATAAGCACTCTGCAATACCATGACAATCATCTGATAACCAAGGTGGCTACTAAGTGACGAATGGGTGGGGAACATGTGCAGCATGAGATTTCATCATGCTACTCAGAACAGCACACAGTTTAAAACTTATGAATTGTTTATTTCTGGAATTTTCCATTTAATATTTTCACATGGTGGCAACTGAAACCACGGAAAGTGAAACCGAGGATAAGGGGGCACTACTGTATTCAACTTTAGTTTGCAAGTTTTATTCATTTCATTGTAAATAATCAACAGGTGGCAGCACACACCATTCTTAAAGTTTTGATCTGTGCAAAAGATGAGTTCCTAAGTTGTGTATAAATCAAGCTTTTGTAAATCAAATTCTATCTTATCATTTCAGAACTTCTTTATCTTAATTTCTGATTGATCTGCAATAAACAATGGTTTCTAAAGTTTAAATTTACTCCTTAGATTCTGTAAGTTAATAAGCTAACACTTAAATGCATCAGAGAGAAACTTTCCAATAAATCATTTTCTTCTGTGAATAATCCCCACTCCGGATGCATTTCATCTATTTCAGGTACATTTGAATACATGTATATTAAGTTAAAGTAAGGGTGCATCCTGTATTGCATTGCTGCTCATAGAAAAAAATCTGAAATGTGTTAATGGGTGAATGGAACAAATGCTAAAAAGCAGAAGCATGATTCATAATGGATCATTTGTGGGACACTTGAACCTCAGCATAGTGCTTACTTGCTGACTGCATGTGTTCCTCCAAAGGTGGTTCATCTGCTCCCTGAACTGAAGCATATCCAGAAGATGCAGTCTCACTGCGATTATCCTCTTCATGAGGAGAGGCACTATTGGATGTTTCATTGGATACAGGGATTTGTATAGACACTGATCCTTCTTCAACATCCACCTTTGGAAAGCATTTGAACAAATTAAAAGACTCTCAGGGTACATGCTTTTCCTTGACGTGTGATTACAAAGTTTCTGCATAGGTGACTTATTACAGTAATGCTTTTAACCTTTTAAACCTACACTCCCTTTTGATAATCACAAAAATCTCTTGTTGGTCGCAGCCAGAACAGTTAAAGAAACTGGGGCCATGAGTGGGGCAAAAGATGTTACAAGCAGATTGTCATTATATCTGACATGTTCATCTGGATGATTCCTGCACTTCATTATATAATGTCTGGTACAAAGTAGGCAATCAAAAAAAAAATCTCATGCTGTTCCCTAGGGGAATTGAAAACCACTGTCTTCTACATATCTCCTCAAATAAGGAAGATTTTGTTGAGCTTAACTTTCTGTTGCACGCATTGTGAAAAATGCAGTTTTTTTCATTTACCAAATATAATTTTTAATTACTTTTTGATTAGAGTTGACATTTGACATTATTTTATATTAGTTTCAGGTGTAAAATATAGTGGTTATTTATTATACTTTCTGAAATTATGTATGTTCATTTAACTACAAATTTGGTAGCTATGCAATAGTAAGAGAGTAAAAACCAGGATGGTGTATCAGAAGCTAGTTGGTAGGTTATATGGTCATTACTTCAAATTCTGACCAAAAAAAAAGTACATTTGAAGAAAGAGAGGAAGAAAGAAAATGGAGTTGGTCTAACATGGCACCTCACTGTCACTATGATGTAAGTATGTCCACCTTGTGGACATAAACTGTAAGTCTAACACATTGCATAGCTAAAAAATAAAGTTGTTATTTTCCCAAAGGCCTAGGTACATAAATAATACACTGCTTGAGCTCCTTCATATAAATAGTTTAGCAATATTTACCTCAATTCCTAAAGCTTTGAGAATGTCACATTTGCACATGGGGCAAGTCCTATGTTCTAACAGCCATGGGTCAACACATGTCTTATGGAAAATATGGCTAATGAAGGAAAAAACACACAATTTAGTTATCAACTGTGAAGTAACGACAACACTTTGCCTAATACACTAACAGGTTACCCTGTAATTTCACTTAGTCTTTTAACAGATGCTTTTTTTCTTTTATATACACTATTACAGCATAAATACTAAGAATGAGACACAGAAGCAAAATTTAGAATTTTCAAAATATGGTATTTTTAAATATAAAAGCCTTAGTTACTCTACCTTCAAAAGAAATAGTTTCAGTACTAATTACTTGAAAAATGGCTAAGATGTTACCTGACCTAAGACTTTGTTCAGTATTTCAGATCTTAATTATCTTGTCATTTCCTAACTGTAAAATGCCACAGTTAGTCATTTGCAATAATATAGTATAATATAGTATTAAGTAAAACATAGTGCTCAATACATTCCAAGAGCACCACTATTTAATAGCTAAAAGAAAGAATGTTAAGAACAACTTTCAGGAGAAGCATAATAAAAAAAAAGAAAAGAATGAAGACTTCCAAATCGGTGCAAATAAGTTGATTTTTTTCTTAATAAGATTGTTAGAAAAAATTGAAATTAAACTACCCAGTATGTATATAGTATATAAATTATATATATGTAAAATTGTGGTGCTGATCAGGTTCTCAGTTTTACATGGAACTAGTTTCCAAATTGTACCATATTATGGAAACTATATAATTAGCCTTATACCAATTTTAATGATATTAAAAAATAAAGTATTCTCCTATATTTAAATGAAAATAAAAATACTTTATTTACATCAATTTAGAAACATTCAAAATAGTTTCCCCATTACAATAATTTTTGTAAATCAGCTATTTTTATTGATGATATAAAAGAAAATTAAACTTACTTGCAGGTTAAGATGCGCACCAAATCATTTGGTTTATACAGTTCAATACACACGGCACAACTATCTCCATCTGGCCCAATTTCCTATGAGCAAATAGTTATTGTTACTCTGATGGATAAGAAAAAATACATTAAACTGCAGAGCAAGATCAGAATATACATGTATTTAAATTACATGAATTCCTATAGAAGGAAGAACATCATATCACTAAATGACCATGTTTCAATAAGCAATTTAAAATTATTTACACTTAATTGGAATCTGAAAAAAAGGTCAAAGTTATAGAAACAGAATAGAAAAGTGGTTGCCAGGGGCTGTGGGTAGAGGAAATAGGAATAAGTTGGTAAAAGGGTATAAACTTTCAGCTATAAGATGAATAATGTCTGAGGATCTACTGTAAAACATGGTGACTAAAGTTGATAACACTGTATTATATAAATTGAAATTTAAATAAAATTAGACTTAAAAAAAGTAAAACAATAAAGTCAACCAAAAGGGGCATAGCACAAAGAGAAACATGGAACATTGATTTAAACTGTTTTTTTCTGGTTTTAAAATTTACAAAATGCCATTTGTATGCCACATTCTATAGCTATATTTTCCCATTTAAAGAAAATTAAGATATAATTCACATACAGTAAAATTCACTCTTCAGTATACAGTTTTGCAAGCTTAGACAAATATACAGTCACTTAATACCCACCACAATCAAGATACAGTTCTATTACTCACTCTAATAAATTCCTCTGTACCACTTTATAGTTAACCCCTACTTTCACTACCACTCTCTAGCAACTACTGTTATTTTCTCACTTCCTACAGGTTTGGGTTTTACAGAATATCATATAAATGGAATTGTGCATTACCTAGCCTTTGAGTCTGGCTTAACATAACACATTTGAGATTAATTCATGTTTTGAGTTCTCAACCCCCTTTATATAGCTAAATAGTATTCCATGATATAAATGTACCGCAGTTGTGCTTCTTTAGCCCTTTACCCCACTCTCCCAGCCCCCCAAACCAATCCCAAATTGTCCGCTATATTTGTGAGCCTGTTTTTCATTAGTTTGTTCTTTTTATTCCTTAGATTCTACATATAAGTGAAATCATATAGTATTTATCTTGCTCTGACTTAAATACCTCCTAGGTCCATCAAAGCAATATCTCTTTTCATCCTCTTCCTTTTCATATGTAGGGGTCTTGTTTTCTTATCCTTTCAGCCACTCTATCTTTTGGTTGGAGCATTTAATTCTTTTCCATTTAAGGTATTTATTGATAGGAATGTAGTTGTTACCATTCTTTATTCCTGTTTTTGATACGTTTTTTTTTCTTAAAAAAGTTCCTCCAACATTTCCTGTAATATGGGCTTGGAGGTGATAAATTCCTTTATTTTATTTTTGTCTGAGAAGCTCTTTATCTGTCCTTCAACTCTAAATGATAGCTTCACTGGATAAATTATTCTTGTTTGTAGATCCTGGGTCTTCATCCTGTCAAATATTTTTTGCCAAGTCCTTCTGTCCTGCACAGTTCCTTTTGAGAAATCAGCTGTCAGTCTTATGGGTTTTCTCTTATAAATAACTATCTGCTTTTCTCTTGCTGCTTTTAATATTCTTTCTTTGTATTTAACCTTTGGCATTTTAATTATGATGTGTCTTGGTGTAGGCCTCTTTGGATCCCTGATTTTTGGAATTCTCTGAGCTTCCTGGGGTTTTATGTCCATTTCTTTCAGCAGGTTAGGGAAATTTTCCGTCATTATTTCTTCAAACAGCTGTTCAACATCTTGATTTTCTTCAGTTACACTGATCAGATGAATATCTGGAGGCTTAATAGTGTCCTATATCCTCCTGAAATTATTTTATAGTCTTGGCATCTTTCTTCTTGCCATTCTGATTGAGTATCCCGATTAGCTGTCCTGTCCTCTAAATAGGGCATGTGATCCTCTTCTTTATTCACTTTGTTTATTCCTTTGTTTATTCCATTTACTATACTTCTCATCTCAGATAATGTGTTCTTCATTTCAGACTGGTTCCCTTTTATAATTTCTACTTCCATTTTTATGTTTTTTTTTTATCTCATTGTTAAAGTTCTCACTGAATTTATCTATACTTCCCAAAAGTTCATTGAACATCTTCATAACCAGTGTTTTGAATTCTGCACCTGTTAGATTGCTTGACTCCATTATATCTGGATCTCTGTTCTCTTCTCTCATATTGTTTCTGCTTCTTTGTCTTCCTATTTTGGTTGCCTTTCCATGTCTGTTTTTATGTACTAAGCAAAGCTCCTAAGTCTCCCAGTATTATTTGTGTGGATTTGTGAAGTAGGTGTCCAGTGGCACAGTCCTGAGAGGGGTTCAGCTGCAGGCCAAACTTAGCCCAAGCCTCTGCCCCTCCGGGGACACCTGTTAAGATTCAGCAAGCACTCCACAGATGCTTTGCTTATAGATGCCTCAAACGGCCACACCAAAACCCAAGGCCAGCTGCCTCCAGTGTGAGTCTGGGCTCTGCTCAGCAAGGAGCACCTGACTCACTGAGGATACACCTGGATGTGGCTTGGGTGGGGCCGTGATTTGGGGGAGACGGGGTTTCAGGGAATCCTCTGGGTGGAGTGACCTGTTATTCAGTTTGATGATGTCAAAGCTATGGCGGTGCTGTGTCCCTTTCTGGAAGTGGGGAGGGCTCAACAGGGTACAATGGACACCGCCAGCACTTCTGTACCCAGCGAATCTCACCTCAGCCCTCACTGTGACAATGTCTCCTTGTAAGTCCCTGGTGCAGGGCCCCTGCACGCAGCCAAATTGGCACTGGTGCTCAGAGAGAGCAGGTCCGTCACTGTAAAAATCTGCTTGTGGAGGTGGCCCCTTTAAGAGGCATCTGCCGCTATCGCTGCTGCAGCCTCTGTCTTATTCAGCCGCTTGAGACCAGGCAGCCCTGTGTCCTCACCCCATCCTATCTTCTGCCGTTGCACGGTGCTTTCTTGGATTTCTCCCTAGTTGTATGGCTTGTTCATCTGGATCCCAGGCAAGTTTTCCTTACTGCTGCTCCTTGTTTCTGTCACAATTTTGATTTGGTCGCCAGAGGGATGAACAGAGCCTCTATCATCTACGCCATTTTTTTCTCTCTCTGCCTTTCCATTTTTGATAAAATCAATTGTGTGAGTCAATTTCTGGACTCTCCTGTTTCACTGATCTAAAGGTCTATCCTTGCTCCAATACCACAATATCTCGACTACTGTAGCTTTTAAATAATCCTGCAAATCAGGTAATGTGAGTCAACCAAATTTGTCTTCATCAAAAGTATTTTGGTTATTCTAGTTCTCTTGTTTTTCCTTATAAAATTAGATTCAACTTGTCAATTTTTACAAAAGATCCAACTAGAATTTTTATTGACATTAAATTGAATCTATATATTAATTAGGAGGGAACTGATATTTTGACAACAGTGAGTCTTCTGATTCATGCACACAGTATATCTCTCCACTTATTTAGGTCTCCTTTCTTTGTCCTTTGGTGTTTCGCAGTTTTCGGCATATAGGTCTTGTATATATTTTGTAAGATTTATACCTAAGTATTTAATGGTTTTGGTGCTTTTATAAATGATATTTTTTTATTTCAATAAGTTCCATGAATATTTTTTGATATGTGTTTTACACATGGATGGTAGTTTTCAACTATCCTAAATCTGGACATGGATGTTCAAGTAAAACAATACTGAAGCACTGTATTAGTTTACTGTTTTTGCTGTAACAAATAACCATTACTTAGAGGTTTAAAATAACACAAATTTATCCTCTTATTGTCCTGTAAATCAGAAATCTAAAACTCAAAGTGTCGGCAGTGCTGTGCTCCTTCTGAAGGCTTCGGGGGAGAATTCCTTTCCTTACCTTTTCCAGCTTCTGGAGACTGTCTGCATTCTTTGGCTCATGGCCCCTTTCTTGTATTACTCCAACCTCTTGCTTCCATTATCACATCTCCCTCTTCCTCCATCTTATAAAGATACTGTGATTATATTTAGGACCTATTTGGATAATTCTGGATAATCTTCCCATCTCAAGATCTTGAATTTAATCATATCTACAATGTCCTCTTTGCCATATAAGGCAATATTCTCAGGTTCCAGAGATTTGAACCTAGGTATCTTTGGGGGCCATTATTCAGCCTACCTCCAGCATCGAATAGATTTTAAAAAGCCAATGAGATTCATAAAATTGCAATGAAAAAACTACTTTGGAACATTGACCTTTAACAATGGCTTGCTAAGCATTGTTCTAAAACAAAAGCATTTTTAAGTCATAAATGCACCTTGTCTCCTTGTTTCAGTGTGCGTAGTTGAAGCCTTCCAATAGCTTTTTTAGCATCTGCCTTTAATTGTCTCTGTAATAAAAAGAACAGGTATTAGAAAAACTATTTTAAAAATATACAATGAAAAAGGTAGAGAAGATTAATCAATATTTATTAGGTTAAATGAATTTTAAAAGATAAAATCTAATTAACCATAAAAATGTCCTATTTATCTGATATCAGGCAGGATTTTTCAAACTAATGAAACTTTTCATTTATTATGTTTCCCTACCTTCTTAAACAGCATCTTTTGGCTACAGTGGTAAAGCTACATGTCCCTATTACAAATAGATTCAGATGCTATGAATTTTCGAAGAACTTTTTACTATTTTCAAGCTCAGAGAACCTTAAAGTACACCTTTTCCATTTTTTTTAAATTGTTTGTTGTTTGGTAGAAAGTGTACAGGATTTAGACAAATGGATGTAGATTCAAAATCTGACTTTGTCACTTACTAAATTAATAATCCTGAACAAATCATTTAATTCTTTGAGCTTGTTTACTTATCTATAAAATGAGGATAACACCAACCCTTATAGTGTTATTTGGTAGGCCTGTTTTTTTTTCCCATTGACCATATACTTAAAATGAGTCTGGACATGCAAAGGCAAGCCTCAGGCTTGCTTAGGGAATAAAGACTAAAATATAATTTTATCAGAAGTGAAGGTGGGGTATAGGGTGAAATCTAAGAGGTGAGGGAAAGATAAGAAAGAGAGTAATCAATGAGAAATCATTCTTCTATGTGGGGTGAACTGGCCAAAGGGGGGAAAAAAACATAGTATGAGATATTCAGTACTAATTTGAAATTATTTGATGCTGCAAAAAGTCCTTCCGTCCCTTCATTAAAATCTACCATATACTCAAATACATCAATTGAATATATGTGTAAATTGAAGAGGCTAGGTTTCATACCTGCATGGGTGCCATGTGGAATAGAGAGATAGCATGTGCAACATAGCAAGATAATAAGCTATCTTCCTATTTTGAACTGTAAAATGAAAAAACTTGGTAGAAATTCATCAAAAGTAGGTACTCAGAACTAGAGGTCATTGTGAAAATGTAAACAGCTTCCTCGCCCCACTATATGTAGCTCCATCCCTGGCAGGGACATCTAGGTTATGTGAAAATTAGAGATAATAAGTATCCAGCATGATGTCTGGCATATAGCAGATATTCGATAAAATGTTTATTAAATGAAAATATAAAGTACTATTCATCAATTAGCCTAACAGGTTCTTGGAATATCTGTAGCAAATATATTTTGGAAGTGAATAATCCATCAATATAGGTATATGAGGAAACTCCTTAATGCCTAAACCTACCTTCTATACAAAATATCATTTTGTAAAAGGTATTTGGCTTAATGCCAAGGAGAAAGCTAGTTAAACCATTTCTTTGCTGTCACAGAACAGCAGAAACTTCTCAGGCTGTTACCTGATCAGCAAATATAGCTTAATAAAAACAGTTAATAGGAAGGCCTAGTCCTCAGAATGAAAGAGGTGCTAACTGAAGCCCTTTCACTCCCACTTTGAGACTTGAGTTAACTCACAAGAGGAATTCTATGATGGTACTTTATTTGGGGCACAAATATTTTCCCTTTTATTTTGTTATTTGCATTATAAGTAACTAAGAGAATGACAGTGAAAGGAAGTACACTTAGGATTTTTAGAGCTGGAAGAATTCTTAGAGTTCACCTAGTCTGATATCTAATTTGACAGATAAGAAAACTGATGCTCAAAATCTCAGAGTTGGTTAGTATTAGTCCTACTGAAGCCCAGAGTTAAATGTTCCTTCCCCTGACATCTTTTTTTTTATGTGGTTTGGAGCAAAAAGCTAGTACGACTACTTCCTTATTATTTATATAGTTATTTTATAATTTAAAAATATTTTTATGCTATTACCTCATTTAATCCTCACAATAACCTTCTGAAGAAGATAACATCCCCATTTTAAAGATGAGCAAATGGAGGCTTGGAAAACTAAAAAAAAAAGAAAAAAACTTGTCCAAAGGGCATGCAGTCTATAAATGATCCATCTGTTACTGGAACTCTGCTCTTCATATTCCAAGATTCTACTACACTACACCCATCCATAATTTAGCTACCTTTTGAAGTTCTTCTGACTCCTGGATTCTGTGGTCTGTCAAATGGTAAACATCTAAGATTAATGGAAATTAACTTGAGGGGTGAGGTGGAAGGCAAGTTGTAAATGTAATGTTCAAGTCTATACTGATGAGAACAGTAGGACTTACATGCATACCAATGATAAAAAAAAAAAAGTAGGGGTACAAAACCCAAGATACCAGAAGATCCTAAACAGGGGACTTGATTATGAAGGATTTCTAAAAGATCTGCATCAAAGTAGGAACCAATGTTTATCAAAGCAGCCTGGAATTAAAAAAAAAATCCTTTAAAAGGAATTTTGGATATTTCCAGTAACTTAGTGAGCTTTTATAAAGAAAATTCACTTTCTTTAAATATGGATGTGAGTCATGTGATTTTGGATAAGAAGCACAAACTATATTTTTAGAACTTGAATTTCACTTGCAAAACTGCCATTAGTACTCAAAATATTTCACGGTCACACTGAAAGCAAGAGTTTCCAAGATACATTCACTCCTCTGAAAACTGAAATATGAGAACAATATTAAGATCAAGTAGTTTATATTACATACATGTTTAGATAATATTATTTAACTCAAACTACTGGGTGCTTAAATATGCTTCAACATTTAAAGACAATATGCCTCAATGCAAACTCTAATTTATACATTATTCCTTAAGAAAAGAACATCAAGAATACATCTACTTTGCTACACAAATTACATTGGGCACTTTGTTAATGCCTCTCCACCATATCAGAATTCTCGCCATCCTATTTTGTTATTACATTATTCATGTCTTTCTCACCCTAATAGATTGTGAGTAGCTGGAGGACTGGGCCTTAATCATTTTTTAAAAATTTCCCATAGTGCCTAGTAGTTGCTCAAAGAATAGCTTCTGAATTTAGAAGATTAAAACAGATTTTCATGATTTTCTTAACCAAGTCACAGCGTTACTCATTAAAAGCCTCTACTCCACTAGATTTGGGAAAAGGTTTAGAGTGGGGGTCCCCAATCCCTAGGCCATAGACCAGTACTGGTTCATGGCCTGTTAGAAACTGGGCCACCAAACAGGAGGTGAGTGGCAGATGAGCAAGTGAAGCTTCATCTATATTTGCAGCCACCCCCCTAGCACTAGCGTCACTGCCTCAGCTCCACCTCAGATCATCAGGCAATAGATTCTTATAGGAGCACCAGTCCCTGGTGCCAAAAGGGTTAGGGACCACTGGTTTAGAAAACATGTATCAGGCCCTTACCATGTGTCAGGTTCAACCCTAAACTTTTTCATATGTGTCACCTTGTTTAATCATTAACAACCTTATGGAATAGGTATTTTAATATCCAAGTTTTATAGACAAGAAAAGGTTCAGAAGCTTGACTAAAGTCCATATGACTGGTTAGTTGCAGAGCTGTGATTCAATTCAAGCCCAGGTTCTATCTGGCTTTAAAGAGCATGATCTCTCTGCTATAGCACACTGTCTCTACTTTGAAATAACTAAGAAGCCTTTTTTAAAGGGCTACTCTTTCCTTAAAGATAAAGAAATAAGAAAAAAGAAATCTCAAAGTCATGTTTCATCCAATCTTCATATCCTTTCTAAATTGGCTACTGAGATTTGGGGGACTCTTTTAAACAAGTATGTTACACCAAGAGACTCTCCCTCCCTTCTCCCTAATCCTAAGAGGTACCTGGTTTAATAATATTTGGCAGTAGAGTTGAAGACTAATTTAAAGAAGCTTGGTTGTTGGCTTTTTTTTTTTTAACAGAAGCTTAATGTCATTACTCAAAAATGATTGCTTTAGTCACTGAAGAAACACAGCTATATATTTTTGGTTCTGAGTGGGACTTTATTTGGGCTGAAAATTATATTCTGCCTAGTTCATTTGTGTATTTATATCCAATTAAGTAAAATAAATGTTTCAGTCTGGAGATTTATCAGCCTAGATTTTGGTCCTAAGGCATTTAGCTTTTAGCTTAACTGAAACCCACATGAATAACATTAGGCATGTAGTCAAACCTAATTACTTGATGGGGGCAGGGTGTGCAAAAGCAAGAAAGGAGGGTAGATATAAGCAAACTAGATTTCCCTGCACTTAAGTTACTACTTTTTTATTTATTTCTTACTTTTTTCCACCTACAGCACCTGGTGTTCCTAAGTGGTCTCCCTTCCAAGTAATAACCAGGCCTGACCCTGCTTAGCTTCCAAGATCAGACAAGGTCGGGCATGTTCAGGGTAGCATGGCCATAGACAAGTTACTACTTTTTTTAAATAAAAATTTTCATAAAAATTTGGCTCAAAATTTATAAAATAGAATACTTAAAATCAAGAATTATAGTAAGAGGATTCTTTTCCTCAGATATATTACTGTGAACAAAATCAACATGAGTCATGTAGCTGTTAAGGTATATAAGAACTAAAACTATTTTTTCCAATAAAAATCTATGCATATTTGAATGAATGTATCCCTAAAGGAAAGAGGAGATACAGGCTATTATAGCTTCCATCAGACTATGGAACTACAGAGATGGGGATAAATTGGAATACAGACCACTTGCATGAAGGCGATCACTGTCAACTGTGAGGAAATGCATTGTAAAGAAAAGCAGTGAGGAAAAGGGAATTTCAACCTAGTAGATAGATAGGTTATGGCTTAGATCACAGCACATTTCAAAGGAAGACAATCAAAACCTTTAGAATTAGTGATATAAATATAAAATTATAGTAAGTGGATATATAAAAATATTGAGACCCATTATAAGACTTTCCTTTTGTTCAGTGAGAAAGTCAGAGAAAGACTATAAAACTAGGTCCTACTCAGACAAGAATTTGTTTAATCTGCTCTTGTTACATAAGAACCAAAATAATTGTTTTGTAAAAGGTGCTAATTAATTCACAGATATAGTCAGGAACAGATATATGCATATAAGCACACCCAACACTAATGTGTATAGTATATTGATAATGTATGCAGACACTGGATAAATCTTCCAGTTAATTTCATGTACTAGTAGAGAAAACAATGTAACCATTAAGAAATATTTCAGATGTTTGTAGTCATGTATTAAGTTCAAGGGCATAATTTTAAGATATTAATGTAGCTTAGTTCTTCCTCTGAGATCACACAGGAGTGCTCTTTGGCATTGAACTACAAGGACATACGTGGCATATCTCTGAGCAGGGAGCCAATGTGAGTCTCAGAGTCTGAGGCTCAGATGGAGGGGTTGGGGACTGGCCACTAGGTAATACTGCTAGCAACTGGACATGCTGCCTGAAACTCAGGACTCTAACAATGAAACCAGGTGTATATGATAAATCTTCATTGTTGTGTCAAGCAACCTTGACAAGATAGTAGTACAACATGGTCCACTGCTCCAGGTGTTTATAACAAAATCATCAATCAGCAATATAATGAACACTTTGAGAAAACATTTCCAGGGTTGACCAAAGGCCAATCATGGGTCCCTTGGAGACTTGGAAGGAGTAAACAGCTAGACCTACTGGGTTAACTCTCCTCAAAATCCATCCCCTTCTTCCTAGTCAAAGTCTTAAACAACATAGCAGTCATAGTTATTTAGGTTTCTACAGTTAGTCATAGCATTTATATATAAGGTACTGCAATAACATAAGCATATGTAATACTTTAGAAGCCAATTAATGGTAAAAACAGACTCAAAGAAACATTTTTTCCAGTCTATAAGACCATTTCAAATATATTTATAATGATGTACCAACTTAATGTTTACTCCCTTCATCTATTGCCACTTGAACTTTGTGATAAACTGTACAGAGCCATTTAATATAATAATAAACTAAATCTAGTTCTTCCTCAGGCCAATCACTATCCACTGTTATCACACCCTGGTGAGGTTTTAATTTCCCAATAATCTGATTATATGATTATTTATAAAAAGTTGATTCTTTAATAATAGTATTGTAATACCAACAATACTAGTATTAACCCATACTACACTATGGCTGTGATACAGTTTGGTTTGGTTACAAAATAAATCAGGAAGTATCACAGAGTGTTTATTAAACATTTCTAGAAGAACTGTTCTTTGCCTACATATTACTAGATATTATCATATGCCTACATACCAGATATTAATATACTGTTAGCACCAGTGATGACAATTCTGTCATTTCTGTGTTTCATGTTAGCTATTGCCTACATATTACTAGATATTATCATATGCCTACATACCAGATATTAATATACTGTTAGCACCAGTGATGACAATTCTGTCATTTCTGTGTTTCATGTTAGCTAAAGACAAAGTCAATTATTTGTCTCACCTCACATTATTATATAGTCACAGGCTCCCATTGACTGTTGTGTAAGGCCATTTCCCTCCCCTGGGGAACACATGAGTATCATTTAGTTTTATTCCTAGTCCTATCAGCTAGTTTATTTTAGTTCACTCTTTTGCCAAGATCAGTCAGATATCAGCAAGGTAAGTTACAATTTCACTCAAAAATTTTCTGTATATTTGGGGATCTACATGTGTCTCAAAGATGCTCTAAGTTTCCATAGCTAAAAATGGATGGCCATTACCCCAGGGCTACTTGGGCCTCCATTTGTAGTAAAATAGTTAACAGATCCTCTTGTGTCAGAGTATATGCTCTTTCCCAGTCTTGAGAGCTAGCATTCTCTAGCATTACATATTGGATCTGCATAACTATATTGTCAAGGCTTTATCATCTATCTACGTGGATTCTCATTCCTTTCCTTCCTCTTGGAAGATGATTCCTTCCAATCTATTTTAGAGAGTAAATTATTTTCTTCTGGAAAATCACTCTTCATTATAAGTAAATTCAGTTTGTTCCATTATATCTGGTCCTGCTTATATTTTACCTAGAACCTTCTTTTGTTTCACTGGCCAATGTTTAATCTAACACATGCCCTGTTGCCATTGAGTATTAATTGCTTGAGTATGGTTAGCATACATGCACTGTACCTCTAAATGCTTGCTGTTCCATGACAGAGTCAAACATACAGTTGTTACTCCCAAATTCAATGTAGTCTGAGCATGACATAAGGTTTCCCATAACCTTCCTTGTCTCAGGTTAGGGTTGTTCCCAGTGGGGACACAAATCCACCAGATAATTCCTAGTACATTATTTTCATTCACAATCCACTGATATTTTTCATCTTGTTTAAAAGTTTTCCATCCAAAAAACAGGGATGATATTTGTTCTTATACATCATACTATAACACGTCTGGCATGTAGCCACTATGTGCTGCCCATTAAATTTGAGCATTTTGGTCATCAAAATGTATAGTTATACATTTTTCAGTGTGCCTGACATTATATAGTATGCATCATAATGGTTCAGAAGGAAGAAATTCCTAAATGTACTAATGAATTCCTAATATTCTAATCAAGGTAAGTTTCCATAACTCAGTTTCATTACCATTTCTACCCATAAAATGAGGATAATGCAATTAACTATTTAGTGATAATTATAGCCATCATATGCATCAAACACTTTTAAAATAAATAGGAAGGAAAATTAAATAACATGTAAATGAGGGGCAAAATGGCATAAATGATAGAAGTTTCACTCGTCCCCTCTTGTGACCACATCAAAGTTGAGATGGAAACACATAGCAAACAGCAGAGTCACCTGGGGGTTTAGATGAACAGAAACCCTACAACTAGGGAGAGAAATAAGAAATTGCCCTGCAATGGTTGGAAGGGGTGAAGATGTGAGGCTGCCCAGTCCCAAGCAGCTGAGTGGGACAGAGTCTGTGACAGCTTCAGATGCCTCTAAAAGGGGCTGTGTCCATGAGCAGACTTTCGTGGTGACAGACCTGCTCACTCTGAGCACCAGCATCAGGTAAGCTGTTGAGGGAGCACCAGGAGCATACAGGGAAACATTAAGTTGTCGGAGCAAGGGCTGGATGCAAGGCTCTCTCCCAGGCAGAAGTGCGGGCAGCAACCATTGTTCCTCTGTTGAGCCCTTTCCCTCCCAGTGCACGGATTCAGGACCGCCATAGCTGAGATGTCATCAAACTAGATAACAGAGGTCATTCCACCCAGAAGATTCCCTAAAACTCCATCTCCCCTAAATTGCAGCCCTACCCAAGCTACATTCAGTTGTGTCCTCAGCAAGTTCTGTGCCACTTGCTGAGCAGCACCAAGACTCACGCTGGTGGTAGCTGCCCTCAGTTTCTGGCGTGGCCTCTTAGGGGTAATTATAAGCACAGAAGCTGAAGATTGCTTGCTGAATCTTGACAAGTGGCCCCGGAGGGGCACAGGCTGGAACTAAACTTCACCTGCAGCTGAACCCTTCTCAGGACAATGCCACTGGACACCTACTTCACAAGGCCACACTAATAAGACTGGGAGACTTATGAGCTTTGATTAGTACATAGAAACAGACACAGAAAAGCAGCCAAAATGGGAAGACAAAGCAGCAGAAACCATGAGAGAAATCTAGGAATAATGGAGTCGAGTAATCTAACAGATGCAGAGTTCAAAACACTGGTTATAAAAATGCTCAATGAAATTAAGGATAGTGTAGATGAACTCAGTGAGAACTTTAACAGAGATAAAAAACATAAAAATGGAAATGGAAGTGAAAATTATAAAAGGGAACCAGTCAAAATGAAGAATACATTATCTGATATGAACAGTATATTAGAGGGAATCAACAGAGTGGATAAAGAAGAGGATTGAACTATTGATATAGAGGATGGAGAAGCCAAGGACACGTAACCAGAACGGCAAGAAAAAAGGAACCAAGAATATAATAATAATTTAAGGAGCCTATGGGACAAAATTAATGATAACAACATCTGTGACATATGGGCACCTGAAGAAGAAGAGAGAGAGCAAGAGGTTGAAAACCTATTTGAAGAAATAATGATGGAAAACTTCCTTAACCTGGTAAAGGAAATAGACATACAACCCCAGGAAGCTCAGAGAGTCCCCCAAATAGATGAACCCAAAGAGGCCCACACCAAGACACATCATAATTAAAATGCCAAAGGTTAAAAGAGAGAGTCTTAAAAGCAGCAAGAGAAAAGAAGTTACGTACAAGGGAGTTCCCATAAGACTAGCAGTTGATTTCTCAAAAGAAACTTTGCAGGACAGAAGGGTTTGGCATAAAATATTCAGTGTTGAAAACGCAGGATCTACAACCAAGAATACTTTATCCAGTAAAGCTATTATTTAGAGTCAAAGGATAGATAAAGAGCTTCCCAGACAAAAATAAGCTAAAGAAATTCATCAACACTAAGCCAGTATTACAGAAATTGCTGGAGGGACTGCTTTAAAAAGAAAAAAATAAAACATGTATCAAAAACAGGAATAAAGAATGGTAATAACTACATTCCTATCAACAAGTACCTCAAATGGAAAAGAATTAAGTGCTCCAACCAAAAGATAGAGTTGCTGAAAGGATTAGAAAACAAGACCCCTACACATGCTGCCTACAAGAGACGCACTTCAGATTAAAAGGCACACACAGACTAAAAGGAAGGGGATAGAAAAAGATACTGCTTTGGTGGACCTAGAGGGTCTATCAATTGCACTGAATAAAGTATGTCAGCACTGAATAAAGTATGTCAGATAGAGCAAGAAAAATACCTCATGATTTCATGTACATGTGGAATCTAAAGAACAAAATCAACAATAACAACAACAAAAACAGAAACAAACTCATAGATACGGAGATTGTTTTGAGGGTACTAGATGGGAGGGGGGACTGGGGAGATGGTGAAAAAGGGAAAAGGGATTAAGAAGTACAAATGGATAGTTACAAAATAGTCATGGAGTTATAAAGTGTAGCATAAGGGAAATAGTGAACACTGTTGTAAAAAAATATGTAAGGGGGAAGAGGGGTACCAGATTTAGTAGGGCGACCACTAATCACTATGCTGTACAACTGAAACTAATATATTATTGTATGCTAACTATAATTGAAAAATAAACTCATTGAATTGTGCAATGGAAATATGAGCAACTAATTATCTATTATACATCAATAAAGCTGGGGGGGGGGAAAGAATAATAAGAGTATAAATATGATTCGGAATGGAAAAAATGATTTTTAAGTAAATGTGAATTAAAAAATCACGTTAATGACATTCTAACACTTTCAAATATTTACAAGCAAAAGGGATTATCAGTCATATATTTAATCCTTTATCCACCAAGGGATAAACAGATATAGCCTATTAAGTAGTAAAACAAGCCCTCTCAAAAGCCTTCTCTAAAAGATGATTTAATGGTATTCTTTATGATTCGTGTAATTTATAATCAATTTTTATAAAATATATTATAAACTATGAAAATTACTTAAACGACCAATGAGACCGAAGTTAAATATCCAATGGAACTTGTGGAATACCAGGCAGTTCTTTATAAACTGTATTACTTGCTGACAGGGTTTAATGCCATATCAATAGATACAGTGCTTATAATACAGAAATGCATACTGCACCAAGAACATATGAAAACCAAACACTCTTGTTATTGTCAACTATAACCTTTGAATAGTTACTCATATATGATACCAATTGCTTTCCAACCTCAGTGATAAAAACACACAATATAAAAATGTCAAATATTAACAGAGTATGAAACTATCGAATGGCCTGGCACAGGAACTTGAAACATCCTTTTGACTACAGCTAGTAACAGGCTGAACCTGCCACCAATGTGATAAACTGCTTCTTTGAGGACAGACGTCAATTAATTTTAAACACTGAGATAATCATAACTCTTTACCATATGCTGGTGTCTAATCTTTATGAAGGTTTTATAAGATTTCAATTTCTCATCTGTTCCTAAATTCAATGAACTTTCTTGCTATATAGAAATCCTCACTGCTCCCCCACTTCCAAATAAATTGTGTTTATCTTTATTTATTGGATAAAGAGAATATGAAGTGGCCAGAATTTCACTGCCTTTGGAAGAATTTCTTGGTACACATAAAAATGTATTCTTTCTCCTAATGGATGATCAGCTGAAAGCATTAAATCCCTACTGAGCATCCTGGAGAAGTGGCATGCCACTATGTTGCTATGGTGAAAATAGTTGAGATGTAGAGGAGGTAAGAAATAATGGTGGCTTGGACCAGGGTAGAAGCAATGGCTTTGGTGAGAAGTAATCAGATTCTGGACATATAATGAAGGCAGAAACAACAGGATTTGCTTATGGAGGTTATATGGGAAGTGAGAGAAAAAAGAAAAAGAGTAACTCCGAGGTTTCTGGCCTGAAATCGAGATAAGTTCTTTTTAAAATAGAAGCAATAATAGCATGTTTGAGGGTCCACAGTAACAGAAGCCAAGGCAGAGGATATAGGATATAGACACAGATGCAGATAGATGGGTAGATGTGGTAGGAGCTTGTGGGAGTACTCCTTTGATTACTTCAATTCTCATGGAATAAGATCCAAAATACAATTTGAGAGTAAATTGGAGGAGGTGTTAGAGATTTAAGGAGAAAGGAACATGTATGTGGACATGTAAGCAGGAGAGGAAATGGCTAAGAAAACATAGTATGATTATTGGGCAAAATTAAGGGCTCACTCTGAGTTTACAGTCATAAATTTAAAGTGAGATCGGTCTGTATATATGTCAATGTTTTTTTCTGTTACTTCAGCTATGCAAAGTGCAGCTATAAAGTAGGTAGGAAGTAGGATTTAACCAGGGTTGGATTTTGACAGTAAGTATAACAAAAAGTGAGAAGCACCAAGGAAACTGAGGATGTATGCATGGGAGTGACCATGGAATTTAAGCTGGGTAAGGAGAGATATGAGGATATCAGGGGGATTAGGGGTAGTTTAAAAGTTGTAGGATCAATGCCACACAACTATAGGTATTTCCATGCTCAATTATGCTTTTATATTTTTACTCTATTATTTCTATACTTTGTACTTGTTTATAAATTAGTTGTTAAAATATGGTGGAAATTACAAATATGTGACTCTCTTTGGAGCCTAGCACTATATCATGCACAATTAGATCTTTAAACCTGCCTTCTCATGACATTCACCCTAGTCTCTCTTCCCAGCCCAGGTCCCACACACAAATACATACATGCACAGGCATACGCATACATGTAAAATAATAGTGGTTACTTTTGAGTGGTGACTATAGAGGTTTTTTTTGTTCGTTATGTGGGGTTTTGGGTTTTTCCCTTGTACTTCCTAATTTCTAAATTTTCTATATTGAGTATGAAATTCTTTTATAATTTAGAAAAAGTATTTAAAAGAACATATGTATTTATACCCACATATGATTAAATGTTGGCTGTGCTCCATAATAAAATTTTAGAAGACAATCTGGCAGGATTAAGGCCATAAACAATTTACAGAAAATAAAATATTTGAGAAGATAGAAGCCCACATACTTTTAAAACTACCAAGTTTCATTAAACATGCATGGATCATTGTATAGCAGGTAAAATATATTAAAATGCCTGACATCGAAACTATAATTAATACAGTGAAATATTTTTAAATTGAAAGAAAGTACCATTACATACCTGCTTTCTATTTTGAGCTCTTGCATTCCGTAATCTTCGAGCAGAATAAAAGATAAAATAGCCCACAGTTGCTGCCGTAATAATAAAAAAGGACACAGAAACGAGGAAAATTGAATAGTGATTGACCCAAGGGCCATGTTTTTTCCCTACTTCTATGACCATTGTTACTTGTATGCCTCTTTGAATTGATTGTAGAATTTTTGTGCCTTTCAGATTGCCAATCATGATTGCAACAATGTCTCCTGCACCTGTAAAAGAAAAGGAATTTAGTTTTCCTTTGGTAAAGCATTCTTAGTATAAAAATCTAAGCGCTAAAGTGAATTTAAATAATTCCCAATAAAACAAAGTAAGGATATTTGTTTATTCAATTAACGTTTATTGGGTGCCTAATATGCATATGTAAGTTATAGAGAATATAAACATGCTAAGACTTGGCTACTAATCTTAAGGAGCTCATAGTTTAGTAAGGAACCTGTGATATATAACAAATACCTTTGCTATCCTTAGGTTAACCACCTGTAATTCAACCATTGAGTCTGGGGCACGGTTTGCCTCATAAATGAAGGCTTTCTGAAAGACAATCTCCTCAAAGAATAGGGCATACATCCTAGAGAATCTGACATTTAGGAAACACAGAAATATTTAACTATATATTTCTCACTTTATAAAGTAACAGACTATCTCAAGAGCTTACTACTAAAATGTATAAGGATTTACATATTGGAATTAGTAATTTGAGACAAATGTTTATAAGCCCAAATGTACTATATAATATTACATATATATAATATACATATAATATATATATATCCATGTGCCACTTTACTATATCTTCAAAAGCAATATAAAATTTGTCCAAGGTACTCTAAGGTTTTGTATGGACTTAATCGGATTAGGAATAAATATAAAGTAAAATTGATAGAAATGTATGTTACTATTCAACATCAACTAAAATCAAGACTAAATTAGACTAAATTCATTACTTAGTCTAATAAACTAAGTCTTAGTCTTGTTGAACCTGAGAATAAAGGTACTTCCTAAGAAGGGTTCCTGGCACTGGTTGGGCTCAAGTTTAAAAATAGAGCCTAGCAGTCATTGCTGAACAGGGGCCTCACAAAAGATGTGCTTCAGGGAGAAGCCTGAACTCTAACGCCTACCACCTATACGGAACTCCTTGCCTGCGCTGTGTTCCTACCATCTGAGCCAACCCTGATAAAAGAGTTCCTGGGATCATATTTCAACCAATAGGACTGAGACTGCCTGTCCAATCATAGCTGTGCAGTTATGTCCTCGTTAGCATCTTCACTGACCAGAGTGACTGCTTTTTGGACCTATCAAACTGAGGATTTAAAGTCCTCATGTGCATGAGAATGGGCCAATCAGGGACCAGGGACCCAGAGTTCTCTCAATAGAAGTAAGCTCCTCTGTGGCTCATGGACTGCACTTTCCTTTTCCAGTGGAGAATGCATTTTCCTGGCTGGAACTGCACCACCCAAGCTGTCTTGCAGGAGCAGAAAGGAGCTGTCCTGTTTTGGAGGGTTGGAGTAGAGCAGAGCTGTCTCATGGGCCAGAGTAGAGCTATTTTGCTGGAGAGGGGCTGAACTTCCTGCCCAAGGCTTCCTCACAGCCATGCTGTTCCACAATTGATCTGCAGCACTATTGAGCTGTTTCACAGCTGTGCTTTTCTCCAGCTGAGCTGTATTACAATTGAGCTGTTAGAGATGTGCTGTAACACAGTTAAGCTGTTTGCACTCAATAAAGTCTCCCCTTTCACTGCAACTCAAATTGGGGATTTGTTGGTGTTGAAATGGCATCAAGACCATCGGTTGACAGTCTAAAGGTCTAATCTCTGTAACGCTTCCCTCTCTACCCCCACAACTAATCTTTGTCCTCCCTACCATCCAATTATATAAATCTTGTGAAAATAAAGGACAAAAATTATCTTTCCCAGTGTTGTGAGAATGTCAGATGACTCAGGCCATTTCAGTGATTATCAAGGTTTATATTCCTTCTAGTTTATATGATGTGAGACCAATAATCTTAAACAAGAGACTAGAGTTCTTTGAATGTTAAGAGATTACCAACCAGAGAAACCTCCCACTGTTATTAGGTTAAGGTACTATCTTGGTTAATGATCAAACTCCAATCTGGAATAAACAAAACCACACACACACACACACACACACACACACACACACACAACCCTAAAAGGCCCTTCAGACTAGAATTTAAATACAAAAGTACAATATTAAAATAGTATTCACATTTTCAATAATCAAATTAAGAGTACAAACCTTAAATGGCAATGTACACAGCAGAATTATTACCCAAGTAATTCCTTAAATTTACAGTCTCAAGTGGCCAAAATCTTTAAAAGATCAAGATCCTCTCCTTATTGAAGGTACTAATTCAAAAGATATATTCATAAGTTATTATTACAGATCTTTAAAGTTCCAAAATACATTATTTTTTACATATGATAACCATTCAGTTAAACCCTTTTATAATTTAACTGACTCATTTGCAATCACTTTGGTAGACATTGATGACTCACTCTCATTTATGTGGGGAAAAATCCCAAAAGCAACCTGGTGACTGCCAGAGGGGAGAGGTTAGGGGGCTGGGAGAATGGGGTGAAGGGTTAAAGAAGTACAAATTAGCAGTTGATAGATGGTCATTGGGATGGGGAGTACAGCACAGGGAACATAATTAGTATTAATGTAATGGTTAAGTGGAGAGCCAGAGGAGAGAAAGAGCAATTAAGGGGATCATTTTATAAACTATATAAATGTCTAATCAATGTACTGTTTACTTGAAACTATAATAAAATTTTAAAAAATTATCATTATTTCCTCAAGACATTCTTAAAGTTGACCTTTAAAAACAATCTTAATGTACTAATACATAGACTCTTGTACAAGTTGTCAACCTTTCCACTTTTCTATCCAAAATTTCACTATACCAACTCTCTCCTTTGGAAAGTACCAGGCTTAAGACACCAAATATGGGTTGCACAGCTCAGTTGATTAAAACATAGTGTTAATAAGGTCAAGTCTATCATTCAAGTAACCTTCTTGTGGATCAGCTATACAGAAGACAGTATCTCTAATCTCATTCATTCAGGTTTATTTTATCTACATACATGCCAGGCCTTGGAATTACAAAAAGAAATAAAATATAGTCCATTCCCTCTAGGCACTTGCAAATGTCAGCCATTCACCACTAGGAAGAATAGGAACTAAGCCAGTGAAATGAATTGTACATATACATTATCATAGCTAGTAGTAGAAAAAAATAATTTCCAAATCACATTCTGAGCTGATATTGGGTTAGTAAGATATCCTCCTATATAGAAAACATTTTCATTAGTGTCCAATAATTTGTAAAATAACAAATTGTACTTGTTTTGATATTTATGATTTTGGTAGTGCTCTTTATTTAAAAATTGGTAACCAGAAATAGACTAAAGTTTGAGCCAGGGAAGAAGCATAATGTAGCAAAAATAACACTGAAGTGGGAATCAGAACAATGAGTTGTACTAAATTTCTAAAGTCAAGTATGACCAAGAAATATGACTAGATTTCTTTTTCTATCCTTATTGAATTTCCAAATAAACTATTATTCCATTCTGCTTTTCCAAAAAACATAGCACCCATTCCTCCCCAATAAAGAAAAAGAAACTCTGCTTAAAGCATTTGATGATGAAAATTGACAATTGGACAACAAAGCTATATGGCCTAAACCCAGATCAGAGAACAGCTGTCATTTCAGGATTTGAAACTCTCTAAATCTGCACTTTTATTTCGAAGGTGGTTTTAAGTCCATTTACACTCTTTCCCTTCCTGGATTATTAGGCAAAATCATTAAGACAAACTGTATAATGTATTAGATAACGCCTATCTGACTTGTAGAGATAGGGATTTATTCATAAATTTTAATGCATTGTATCTTATACATTTTCAGAGCTGAATAGCAAAAAAAGTTATCATTTAAAAAATTCTAGAATACTAATACCACTTCATATTTCACAATTTTTTGAGGGGTGATATTTCAATGACTTTAAATTTTTTAATTTTTTAAAATTTAAAAAATCATTATTTTAATTGAAGAAATGATTTAATTCCACCTCCCCCCCTGAACACCTCACCCCACCCACAACCCCCTACCTTCTGGCAACCACTAATCCATTGTCAATGTCCCTGACTCTCCGCCCTGTTCACTTGTTGCTTTTAGGTTTATATCCCACATATGTGATTTTCAACTTTTTCTGTCTGGCTTATTTCGCTTAACATGATTATTTCAAGGTCCTTCCATGCTGTTGCAAATGGCAGTATTTCTTCTCTTTTTATGGTTGAGTAATATACTATTGTATAAATGTACCACAGCTTCTGTAGACAATCATCTATCATATGACACTTTGGTTGTTTCCATGTCCTGACATCGTGAACAACACTGTTATGAATATCAGTGTGCAAATAATTTTTCAGATATGGGTTTTCAAGTTTTTGGGGTAAATATCCAGTAGAGGGATTGCTGGATCATATGATACATCAATTCTTGGATTTTTTGAGGAACCTCCATACTGTTGTCCATAGTGGCTGTACCAATTTGCAATCTCACCGGCAGTGTATGAGGGTTCCTATTTCCCCATATACTCTCCAGAATCTCTTATTACTTGTCCTTTGATTATAGCTATTCTAACAGGTGTGGGATGGTATCTCATTGTGGTTTTTGATTTGCATTTCCCTAATAGCTAGTGATGTTAAGCATCTTTTCATATATTTGTTGGCCATTTGTATATCCTCTAGGGAGAAGTGTCTTTCAGGTCCTCTGCCCACTTTTTGATTGGATAGTTTGTTTTTTTTTGTTGTTGAGTTGTATGAGTTCTTTGTATGTTTTGGAATTTAGGCCCTTATCAGAGGTGTTGCTTGCAAATATCTTTTCCCATTCGGATGGTTGTCTCTTTACCTTGTGGATGGTTTTTGTTGTACAGAAGATTTTTAGTTTGATGTAGTCCCATTCATTTATTTTACCTTTTACTTCCCTTGCTTTTGAGGTCAAGTTCATAAAATCTTCTTTAAGTCCAAGATCCTTGAGTTTAGTTCCTATGTTTTCTTCTATGCATTTTATTGTTTCAGGTCTTCTATTCAGGTCCTTAATCCATTTTGAGTTAATTTTGGCGTGTGCTGATAGACGACAGTCTAGTTTCATTCTCCTGCAGCTAGCTGTCCAGCTTTCCCAGCACAATTTATTGAAGAGGCTTTCCTTTCTCCACTGTAGATTTCTGGCTTTTTTCTCAAAAATTATTTGCCCATATAAATATGGATTTACTTCTGGACACTCAATTCTGTTTTGCTACCAATACCATGCCATTTTGATTACTGTCACTTTGTAGTATAATTTGAAGTTGGGCAGAGTGATGCCTCCAGCCTCTTTGTTTTTTCTCAGGATGGCTTTGGCAATTTGGGGTCTTTTGTGCTTTCATACAATTCTGATTTTTTTGTTTTTGTTTTTTAATTGCCGATGGGATTTTGATGGGAATTGACTTAAATCTGTATAATGCTTTAGGTACTATGGTCATTTTGACTATGTTGATTCTTCCAATCTAAGAACACGGAATATCTTTCCATTTCTTTGTACCTTCTTCAATTTCTTTTAATAGGATCTTATAATTTTCATTACATAGGTCCTTCAAATGTTTCATTAAATTCATTCCTAGGTATTTTATACTTTTTGTTGCAATTGCAAAAGGAATTATTTTTTCCACTTCTTTTTTTAACACTTCATTATTATAGGAATGCTATCAATTTTTGAATATTGATTTTGTATCCAGAGACTTTATAGTATTTGCTTATTGTTTCTAGTAGTGTTCTTGTAGAGACTTCAGGGTTTTCTATATAGAGAATCATGTCATCCACAAATAGTGACAGTTTGACTCTTATTTCCTATTTGGATGCCTTTTATATCTTTCCCTTGCCTGATTGCACTCACTAGGACCTTCAATGTTATATTGAATAACAGTGGTGATAGTGGACAGCCTTGCCTTGTTCCTAATCTTAGAGAGAAGGTTTTTAGTTTTTCACCATTAAGTATAATGTTGGCTGAGGGCTTGTCACATATGGCCTTTATTATATTAAAGTATTTTCCTTCTATACCGACTTTTTTGTTTTGATCATAAATGGATGCTGTATCTTGTTGAAGGCTTTTTCTGCATCTATATTATATGATTCTTTTTTTAATTGTTTTATGTGGTATATCACATTAGCCAATTTGTGTATGTTGAAACATCCCTGTGCCTCTGGGATGAAGCCCACTTGATTGTGGTGTATAATCTTTTTAATACGTTGCTGTATTCGGTTTGCTAGAATCTTATTTAGGATTTTTGCATCTGTGCTCCTGAGACATATTGGTCTGTAGTTTTCTTTTTTTGTGTTATCTTTACCAGGTTTTGGTATCAGGGTGATATTGGCCTCATAAAATGAGTTGAGAAGTATTGCTTCCTCTTCGATTTTTTGGAAGAGTTTGAGGAGGATAGGTTTTAAATCTTTGAATGTTTGGTGGAATTTGCTGGTGAAGCCATCTGGTCCTGGACTTTTATTTTTTGAAAGGTTTTTGATGATTGTTTCAATTTCCATATTGCTCGGTCCATTTAGATTTTGCAGTTCTTCTTGATCAGTCTAGGAAGGTTGTATTTTCTAAGTACTGGTCCATTTCTTCTAGGTTATTAAATTTGGTGTCGTATCCTTTTTCATAATATTCTTGTATGATCTTTTGTATTTCTGTGGTGTCTGTCGTAATTTCCCCTCTTTCATTCCTGATTTTGATTATTTGCATTCTTTTTTTTGAGTGAGTCTAGCCAGAGGTTTGTCAATTTTATTAACCTTTACAAAGAACTCTTTGTTGCATTTCATTTTTCTTTTTTTTCAATTTCATTTATTCCTGCTCAAATTTTGATTATTTCTTTTCTTCTGCTGACTTTAGCTTTCATTTGTTCTTCCATTTCTAGTTTTTAAGATGAAGCATGTAGGTTATTTGGGCTCATTCTTGTTTTTGGAGACAGGTCTGTGATGATATGAACTTTCTTCTTATTACCACATGTGCCATGTCCCTAAAGTTTTGATATGTTGTACTATATTTATCATTTGTTTCTACGTATCTCTTGATCTCTTTTAATTTCTTCTTTGATCCAGTTATTCTTCAGTAGCATGTTGTTTAATCTCCATGTATTTGTGGTTCTTACCTCTTTGTACAGTGGATCTCTAGTTTCAAAGCATTATGTATAGAGGAAATGGTTGGTATGATTTCAACTCTCTTATATTTGTTGAAGCTATCTCTGTGTCCCAATATGTGGTCAATTCTTGAGAATATTCCATGTGCCCTAGAGAAGAATGTATAGACAGCTGTTTTGGGATGCAAGGCTCTGTAAAGGTCAATCATGTCCAGTTGGTCTAATGTGTCATTTAAGAATGTTATTTCCTTATTGTCTGTTTGGAAAATGTGTCCATATCTGACAGTGGGGTATTTAGGTCTCCTATTATGATAGTGTTTTGGTCTGTTCCTCCCTTTAGTTCTGTTAGTAATTGCTTTACATATTTTGGGGCTCCCTGATTGGGAGCATAAATATTAATAAGTGGTATGTCTTCTTGGTGCATGATTCCATTTGTCATTATGAAGTGTCCCTCAGTCTCTTTCTTTACATTTTTTATTTTGAAGTCTATTTCATCCAATATTAGTACTGCTATTCCCGCTTTTCTTTGAATGCCATTTGCTTGAAATATCGTTTTCCACCCTTTCACTTTGAGCCTATATTTGTCTTTGAACTTGAGGTATGTCTCCTGGAGGCAGTATATGGCTGGGTTTTGTTTTTTGAACCATTCTGCAACTCTGCCTTTTAATTGGTGAGTTCAGTCCATTTACATTTAGGGTGATTATTGAAATATGAGGTCTTCTTATAGCCATTTTATCTTTTGCTCTCTGGTAGCTCGGTGTTTCCATTGCTTCCTTGTCCTTGTGGGTTTTTTGTTTTTGTTTTTGTTGTTTTTTATTTTGGTTGGCTTTTGTGGGTTTTCCCTCTGGTCCTTCTTGTTTTGTTATATACTTTGGTTCTGAATCTTTTTATCCATTATGAATATGTAAAGGATAGTTACATATATATATATATATATATATATATATATACACATACATACATACATACATACATACATACATATATATATATACACACACACATACAATCATCCCTTTTCTTCCGCATGTGTCTTATCTCCAATCCCCTTTGCGAATTTGGATCTCTGAATTCTCCACTTTTCAGTCATTGTTGTCTCTATTTGTCCCTATGTGTGCTGAACGTTCATTACTATCTTACTATAGCAAATTCCTTCTTATATTTAAGCTTATAATGCCCTATTCCTAGTAACGGTTGCACTCCTCTGCTTCTATCAGGCTTCTAGTCATCTTACTCCTAATTATGTATTTTTTTGTCATTTTGTTTTAGGTGAGCTGACCCCTTTCAGTATTTCCTGTAGTGTAGGCCTCGTAGTGGAAAATTCCCTCAATTTTTGTATGTCTGGAAAGGTCTTAAATTCTCCTTCATATCTAAAGGAAAACAGCTGGATACATTATTCTTGGCTGGCAGTTCCTTTCACTTAATAGTTTGAATATTTGATTCCACTCCTTTCTGGCTTGTAATGCTTGTGCTGAGAAGTCCAATGATAATCTAATTAGTTTTCCTTTATTAATTACCATCTTCTTTTCCCTGGCTGCCCTGAGAATTCTATCTTTGACATTGATTTTTGATAATTTTAATACAACATGTCTTGGTGAAGTCCTTTTTGGGTTGAGATAATTGGGTGTTCTGTTGACTTCTTGAATTCCAAGGTCCAGCTCATTCCTTTGATTTGGGAAATTCTTGTCCACTATTTGTCTTAAAATACTTTCTAATCTCTGTTCCTTTTTCCTCCCCTTCGAGAGTTCCTATTATTCTTATGTTTCCTTTCCTGATGGTATCAGCTAGTTCTTGTATTCCTCTTTCGTTATTTTTAATTCCTGGTTTTCTTTCTTCTTCCTTCTGATTTATTTCTAGATTTTTGTCTTTGATATCACCGATCTTTCCCTCCATTTAGTTGACTCTATTTCCCAAGCTTGCTATTTCATTTTTTTCAATTCTTGTAGTGTGTTTTTTTATCTCCAGATCTATACTGTTCTTTTTAAGAGTTTCAATCTCCTTGCTAAAAGAACTCATTCTGCTCATCTATTTTTTTCGGTTCCTGAAATTGTTGATATGACTTCTTTAGGATCTTACTGAGTTTTTTCAGAAGTACCACCCAGAATTCTCTGTCATTTAAGTTGCATATTTCTATGTCTGTAAACTTATTTTCTGGAGATTTTTCTCTTCCTTTCTGAGATGTCTTGTCACCTTCATTGTTCATAGTGTTTAATGGACTATTTCTCTGCCTGGGCATTAATGGAAGTGTATTCTGCTGTTTTTCCAGAAAGAAGATTTATTATATAAAGGTCCCTCTTTAGCCTGTTGCAAAGAAGGTGTTTTTCTTTTAGTTTCCAGTAGGTAGTCTAAGCCTCTTGGATCTTGCTTTCTATAAAGTCTTAATAATGTCTTTTTTTTCCTTCTATATGTCTAATCATGTTCACTACCCTCAGTCTCAGTTCCTGTCAGTCAGTGTTATAGTTTCAGTAGCATTTGCTCAGATTCCCCCCTGGCTCCTCGGTGTTCTGTCTTGGAGAGCATGAGGGGGAGCAGCCCTCTTGGTTGGTGTTTGGAGGCTGTGGCTCAGCCTCAGTTTTCAACCATTGCTGGTAAAAATCAACTGTTATTTCTCTGCTGTCCTGCTTTCTGCTTTCCACCCTGATGCCTGGGCCCTGTTGTCAGCTGCACAAAGCTCACAGTGCTCCCAGGCAGGGCTATTCAAGGAACTCACTGCAGCCTCTTCCCTCCCCCTTTTACAGGGAGCTCCAACTGCTGTGACAGGCAGCTTCTTTGTTTCTCCCAGTCCACCACTCGACACCCAGGGTTCTGACCTGTAGTAGCTCTTATGCACAGATCCCATGCTCTGATGTGCTGGTGTGCAGTTTGGGTGTTTTTTTTTTGGTTGAGTTTTAGATGTTCAGCTTATTGTTGTTTCAAGGGGAGAGAACCAGGGACAGCTCTCACTCCGCCATGTTTTTATTTTTTTTTAAGCCTACATCACCTGGTCCTCCTAGGTGGTCTCCCATCCAAGTACTAACCAGGCCTGACCCTGCTTAGCTTCCGAGATCAGACAAGATCATGTGTGTTCAGGTTGGCACTGCCGTACTCATATTTGACAACTTAATGGTCGAGAATAGCTAATCTGGACTCTAGTTGCTTAAACAGAAGTTCCTGCATCCAGTATAACTTAAACCACACTCATCTTGATACCAGCAGTCACTCAGTTCTACAAGGATTCCTTGAACCTCCTGTTTACAAATCATTAATTACACAACGTGGCTCAAGGTTTTCACAATTTCATGCTGCTATCTCAAATATTTTGGGAGAAGGAACAGATTAGGAATAGGTAACAAGTAGCAGAAGAAATACAAACTCCAATCTCAAGTGTACAGCAATGAATAAATGTTTTGGCATGTGCCTATCTTGGGAACAAATGCAATAAAATAGGTTATAACAACTCTTACTATTGTTACTGAATATCATTCAATTTAAAAGTTAATATTCTTGGCCCTATTGGCAAAAAATGCTTTTTAGTTATTATTCAGAATATATAGGAATTTGATATAGGATACTGTTGATGTCAACCCATGTTTTTAAAAAAGCTAATTATATGATTTTGGTCTAATCTTATTTATTTGTGAACATAGACATATTCATTGAACAAATATTTATCAAATGCAAACTGTGTAATATGTTCTGTGCTTCTGGACTTCCCCCTTCCATACGTAAATATTAACATGTCAACTGTAAATTCTAAAACATTTTATAATATATTAAATATTCTAAGCATAATGATGGCATACTTATAGCACGTTGGCATTCCAACGCAAAATACGAGGTGAGAAAAGCTATTCAGTAACTCTTTTAACCAATATTCCATTTTTAATATTAGAAAAGAGTATTCACAATGAGTGACTTACAAGTAGCAAGGGCAATTGAAGGCCAAAGTAGCTCTTCTAAAACTAAGCTCACATTTGCTACTACCCAACATCCTGATAAATCAATGAGGTCAGCACTTCTGAATTCACTCATATCTAGAATGAATAAGATCTAGGTGTGAAGAACTTCAACATATTTCTTTAATAAACATTTCCTCCATTAGAAAATCTAGAAACAATTCAAGTGGACTTCTGAATATTCATTTTGTCCACAGTAGCTCAGTTTTCCACTCTATAGCCCAAACTCTTTGGGCAACTGGAGAAGGTCAATGTATTTCAGAGAGGGATATCAAAGCTCATCAGACCAAGCAGTCCTAAGTGGCATTTTTTAAACCAGCAAAAGAAATTACCTAAACTTTTAAGCCAGATTAGCCTTTCTTCAAATTCCTGTTTTCTGACATTTTTTTTGCCCCCTTTTGATTATTCTCAGCCACAGATGAACCAAATTTGTTCCTTAAATTGACTACTTCACAGCAGCTTCCTTGAAAAAAATAGTTAAATTATACTTCAACAAATAAATATACAAATGATTTCTAAAAAGTATTGGAAATATATGTCTGTCGTTCACTGGGAACCAGAATAATCGGTACTACACATCCTGTTTATATATCATTATGCTCTTAACTAGCCTTCAGTTAAAGTCTAGTCTGTTCAGGATAGGAAATAGGAATTGATATGGGTTAGCTGTTGATTAGAGCAATGGTTCTTAACATTCTCTATGGCAATGAATCATCTCTTTGGAAGAGGGCTGGTGGCAGCGAAGATGACCAAAATCACCTTTTCTTGTTTTAATTCTTTTAAGCCGACAAATGAAACAAAAGCACACAGTCGTGTGTAGCACAGAAGTTGCCTTTCTTTCTTCCCTGCATCCCCAAATACTTCTGCTATAGGTTTTGAAAGCAATCCAGCTATCCCTCATATAACTGGGGGATTGGTTCTAGGATCCCTCATAGATACCAAAATCTGCAAATTCTTGTGTGTTGGTGGTATAGTGGTGAGCATAGCTGCCTTCCAAAATCTGCAGATACTCCAGTCTCTTATATAAAATGGCATAGTATTTGCAATATAACCTATACACAGCATCCCATATACTTTAAATCATCTCTAGATTACTCATAATACCTGATACAATATAAATGCTATGTAAATAGTTGTTATACTGTGTTTAGGAAATAATTATAAGAAAAAAAAGTCTGTACATGTTCAGTACAGATACGACCATTGTAAGCCTAACTATATAGTACATATCAGCAACAACATAACATTTTTTCCTGAATATTTTCGATATGTGGTTGGTTACATCCATGAACAAGGAACTTGCAGATATGGAGGGTCAACTGTAATACATTAGGAAATAGGTCACAGATTTGATATGGCACTAAAAAATCTATGGTAGATAGAGTCCTCAGGAAACAACATATTAAAGACTCTAGGGAATTAGAAGTAACACTGTTCAAAAGGTTACATACCGATGCATAATTTCTGGATGCTATGTCATACTCACAGGTAAACAATTCTTAGAATTATTGTTAAAAACTTAGTCCTGCCTGGACTACTCTAACTTACAGAAGCGATATGTTTAACATATTGTTAAAAACCCAAGGGCTAGATCAGCATTTCTCCAAGTTTTTGGCCTCAGGATTCTTTACACTCTTTAAAGTGACTGAGTATGCCAAAAAAAATTTTGTTTATGTACATTATTTCTATTCATATTTACGATATTAGAAATTAACATCGAGGAATTTTTAAACTATTTAATTATTCATTCATTTAAAATAAGTCATAAATACATAATAATGTAATTAACATATTTTACTTAAAAATAACTATTTTCTTGAAAAATGTAATAAGAGTGGCACTGTCAATTGTATAAACCTCTTTAATGTCAGACTTGATAGACAACAGCTGGATCTTCATATCTGCTTCTGCATTAGATCTATTGTGATCTCTTCTTCTGATTTCCTTCATACATTTCAATCTTTACTTACACAGATAAGTAGTTAGAAAAATGAGGAGTGTTTTAATAGAATTTTCAAATAATTGTAGATATTCTTCTTTTACACTACACTACAAGTCAAGAAATTGTAGTTTCTTAAACATTAGTCACAAGGTAGAATTTGAAACCATACCAATGAACTCTGTGCTTCATTAAATGAAAATCCATTGATCTATCTTGTATATTGAATGGATTATTTATGCATGGTTTAATAATAATGCATTGGTCATTTGGAAAGTACTGGTTCACTAATTTATGCAGATCTCACAAATGGTGACTCATTTTAAGATAATAAAAAAATAAAAAATTTTGATACTGTATCATTATCAGTCTCATCAGAAAAGTCTAAGTATTAGTGTATTAGACAGTTGTCAAGCTCACATGGTGGATAAGTTTTCTGAAGTTCTAATTTTTGCTTGAATACTTAAATTTTATCATTAGCAACAAATTCGTTTTTCCTTGAAATGGCAGGCTCACTTAGCTCATTTCTGAGAAAAGGTCTTCCAAATACCCAAGTCTGAATAACCACTGTTCATCAGTTCTTTCAAATTAAAAGGAGTTGTTTGAAGAAAGTGGCTGATTTAGCTCACAAGTCAGTCATACTAGTCCTTTTCCTTCAGCCAACCATCATTCTTTGGTCTGCTACAGAACTGTTATGCCTACTTTCCATTTCATCATACAGAATATACAAAAAAAAAGTTGCATATGACAGGGTAGAATAAGTAATAGGTTTATAAAATTAATTATTCTTACTGATTCATCAAAGACATTCTTAAGTGAAACCGACATTTTCTTTTTACTGTAAATGCATGGTGGTACAGTATATAACACAGTTTGGTATCTCTGTCTTAATTTGTGCTCAGGTGCCAGCAGTTTTTTTCCAACCACTGCTTTTACACCCTCTGTGTTAATGTCAACACTGTGAATATGGCAAATAATGTCTACATATTATGAAAATAGTTTTGACCTCATGGACCCCTGAAAGAGTCGTAAGGGCCAGTGGTCCCAGATCATATTTTGAAAACTGTTGGGCTAGATTAGTGATCTCCAAACTTTAATATGCAGGAGAATAACCTGGGAAACTTGTTAAAACACTGAACTCCTGGGTCTCTATTCCCTGATTCAGTATGTCTGGGGTCTGGCTGGGGAATCTGCAGTTTAACAAGTTCCCTAGATTCTTTGGCTTATGTTATCCATGGCCCATACTTTTTGAAATATTAGCCTGGAGTTTGATTATAGTTTTAATGTAGGAGGGAGGCAAGAGAATTAAAATGTAAATAAAGCCACAATCAGAGACTGCAATATGCTGATCAGCCCTGCAGCCAGGCCAGGACACCTTCAGAACAAAGGAAGATTTCTGCTGGGATTGCTAAAAGCCTATTTCCCCACACCTGTGAAGGGGAAACAGAAACCAACAGAGTCATTCCCTGTAGGAACCTATGGATTAAAGGCTGGGAACTGCCAGCAGGCCTTTCGCTCTACATATTCTTACCTTTTCACACTATATCCTCTTTCCCTTCCCTTTCCTCACTGTTTGTCTATATCAAAGGAAATAGGTTAACAAAGTCTTTTAAACTATAACTCACAGGGACTAAAGAATGACATATAAGCTGAATTCCCTGAACACTCAGGGTCCCTCTCAGTGCCTTTATTCTGTTTCCCTACTCACTGTCTTTCCATGGCTCTCTTGGTCCCTCTCACTGTCCCTTCCACTCTCTGCCTCTGAGAGGAGACCACAGTCTGTCTTGGAGTGTTACATTTTCTAATAAACTTTCCTTTTGACTCTAACTTTGGCGTGCATTGAATTCTTTCTCCACTCTCCACCAAAAGACCCTCTTCTTGCGGTGCAGGGCTTAGTCTCCTCCCAGCACTTGGGGAAATTTACCCTGTCCTGCATCAGTGTGACTGATGTCATGGTCAAAGAGCTCTAACATAGTGGTCCAATCGCTCTTGCCACATCAATGCCAATCCTTTACCTTGCACAGAAATTCTCTGCCAATAGAATTATTTTGTTTCTATCAGTAAGGACTTCACATAGAGAAGTTTGAAAAATGGCCACATCAGAAATAGGCCCATTCCTTTCCTGTTATAATGCATCTCCACTGTCACCACTGTCTCTCATCTAAATCACTATAACTACCTAACTGCTTTCCAAGTCACCAGTCTTAGCCCTCCAATTCATTCTCCTCACAGCTACAAGAAACTTTTCTAAAAAGGAAATATTCCTTTGCTAAAAGCCCTTAAAGAGCTTACAGAATAAAGTTCAACCACCTTTTATAAGGTCTGGGCCCATCTGAGTTAGACATTCAGCTTTTACACTGTCTAGTGCAGACTTCCCCTTGAGGTTATCTGATTTACTTGAGTTTCACTAAACTATAACTCCTTCAGGTTAGGGACTGGATCTTTCATCACTGTATCTACAACATCTAGTGGAATGCCTGGCACATAACATGTCAAATAAATTTTTAATGAATGAAATTTTAAGTATGCTATATTTAGTGATAATTTGAATCTTGATTCAATCTGAAAACAAATTCATCCTTAAAGATGATTGTGGTGAACAGAGTCTAAAGTGCACTTCCTCCCTACATTCAGAGAGGGCATATCTTGACAGGACATGTCTGCCTACAGCAAGGACATATCATATACACACTGATAAAAAAGTTAAACATGAATCCTACTCTATAGACCTTGGGTTTAGTGTGACACATACTGACACAGTGCTGATCCCATTTGAATTACCACACTGTCAGAAAAGCACTAAGGGTGGCAATAATCCCTCTCCAAGTTTCACACATTGAGGAACTAGGACAGATGTCATTTTAGCCCTAAGCTCAAGTTAAGACCCACTTATTTTGTTTCAATAAGAGACTGGTAGTTTAGGCACTTAGGAGGAAGTTCAGGGGACTTAAAAGAGAAGTCTTAAAGCAGTTAGAACAGGCTGAGTGTCTATACAACCTTAAATTTCTGCTTATACTGAGGAAAAGAAAATAATAAGATATGCTATTGCAAGGTCATACAGAAATTGTAGTATGTATGTTATTTAATTAATCAAGTATCCTGTAATTGTATTAAATTATTATGCTAAAGTGTTCTATTATAGTTTTTATTTGGGGGTAGTAAAGTTTGTACAAACCAAATTCAACATTTGTTGTTGCTATTTATTAATATTTTCTGGAAGAATGCTAATCCGTTAACTCCATAGCATCAATGTAGTCAATCCTTTGGGATAATAAACTGAATGATATCCGTAGCTGTTCAGAATCTGAAAAGAATATTTAATGGTGCAAGGTGAAGCAACCACTGACTAATGATATATACACAGCAGCTTAAAAAGAGAAAGATATTTGTTGGGTAGTATAACAGGATAAAACAAGAGATTTATGGGTTTCAGCGAAAAAACATATAAATGAACGTTAGAAATTGTATAAAAATAAAAAATTAAAATTAATGAGATATTATGGTGACCTCTGTCCTTGTATGAATTGGTTCTGTTTTTCTGCAATGTGAGACCTTGGGAAGAATTTCACCGAATAAATTGTTGCTGTATCCAGAGGAAAAATATGAGCACAAAACCAAGCCATGGCCTAGACTTACAATGAAATTGAGACATGGCCTCCACCACTTGCCACTTTACCCTTCACCTTTCAGACCAGGTAAAACTAGTACAAGAATGTATGGAAGGGACAGACATATACTCTGTACTTTAAATATTGCTAGACTATAGAGAGGGCCATTTTTGAGTAGATCTAAAAGCCCTACCTAAACTGATGTTTGAGTACCAGAGTAAAATATTATTAGCCAAAAAATTCAATAAAGCCTGGAAATATGAGCTCCATGGAAGAAAAGGACCACGTCATTTTTTATCTTTAGCTACTCCATGCTCACTCTTCTCCTACTACTGCAACATCTAGCACAGTGCTGGTCATAAAGAGGTGTTCAAACTTTTGTTGAAATTGGAACCTCTTTTTGTGCACATTCTCTTCAGGTATAGTTTCTAATAGAGAAAGTAGGCTGAAAATTCCATTAATCATTAAAATTAGAAAGAACATTATATTGAGAGATAAGGATATTCATTTTGACCTGGCTATAAGAACCTTAGGGTGCAAAAGTTACAAAAGTCCAATTAGTATCCTATTAGGTATCCGAATCAGAGAAAAAGACAGTTTGGTATGCCGCTGCAGAAATTCTAATATCATTTATTATAGAAAATTCATAAATTAGAATATTTTATTAACTGAAAATATTAAATTTTTTCCTGTGTGAAGTATTGATTGCAAAAGTTAACCTCTGTACTAAGGCCCATATACTGATTATAAAAATAAACACAAACCTGTCTCACTTGTGTTTTTATCCTTTCACAATAAGTTGTTTCTGAAAGCCAATAAAAATAAACCTAGCCTGTAGCACTACATTTTGAAGTCACATTAACCTGATATAAAAAGGTATCATATTTGTTCAAAGAAATAACTAAAATGGTTGTCATCATAGTTGAAAACATTCTTATCAGAGTAAGATAACTGGTTTAATCACTCCTTGACATTGGTCAAACTTTGATACAGATAAGTATGAGGCCAGTGTAATAAAATGAGAGAGATAGAGAAGTTATTAAGTGCATGGTAATTGGTGCTTTCCAAATTAGATTTCAGATGTTAAGTATTTTGAGAGAAAAGAGGTTCTAAGGATAAATAAGTTTATAAAATAATGCATTGAACAAAGTTAAACAGTATTTCTTTAACATATCAGAGGCTCCAAAAAGTCTTGCAGTAACCTGCGTTGCCAATCTCCAAGACAGGGCTATAGATGAGGGTGAGGAGGTGGTTATCCTTTAATGAACTGGGCTGTGTACTAAGTGCCTTTTATATTATCTAATTTATCCCTCACAATAACTCTATGAGGTAGGCACAATTATCATGTTCTATTCTACAGATTTAAAAAAAAAACAACTAAGTTATAAAGAGGTTAATTTGGCTAAGGTCACATGATAGGTTGGGATTCAAGTTAAAACCATCTGATTTCTAAGTCCCCTCTCTTTACCACTGTGCCACCAAAAGGTCCATAAGTCACTTCTATTGTTAGAGTTGAACATTTTGATTTTAAGGTGTTGCTGCTGCTTAAAGCAGAAATACAGTGTAGAAAGAGGACAAGATATTTTCAGTTTATTATGTGATTTCTCCCTGAATTTCTCAGAAACTGCCCAGTAATTTGGATGTCCCCATTTTTTCTGCTTCTGCATATACAATTATGTATTTCAAAATGTAGTAGCGAACAGCTATAGTAACGAAAGGAGAAATATTCTGTTTAGTAATAAAATTGTTAACAAAACATTCAAGAGAACTAACATTTACTTAATGCCCACTATGTGTCAAACACTTTTTACAACATTGTAGAAAATGGGCGTTATTATCCCCTCTTTTATGAACAATATAAATGAAGTTCAGGTTAACCACTTGCCCACGACCACTTGTCCAAGCAGTCTGACTCAAGGTCACCCATCCTTCCATTGTAATATGCTGTCTCCCAATTTCAAATGGAACACATTCATCTTTGGTACAATACACTGACATAAAAATACTGCATTCATGTAGCTTCCCTTACCATCAAAGGATAATCTGTTAGCTTTTAATTAAGGTAAGTTAATATCCTTGTCTTGTTGGCCAGTTCTATTGAAAGGCATCAGCCATACTGAAGCAGCACAAAGGATAGAGGATAGGGGATAAGCAGCTAAGGCAAGGGTGATGACTAGTGCTTTTGCACCATTCCCTTACCCATTCTGTCTTCTTGCCAAAATGAAATGATGGTGGTGAAAAACAAGAATTTGTAACACCCTACAACTCAAAGTATTTTGAAACTTTATTAAATATAGGTTGTTTGTTGATCTAAATGAAAATCTCACTTAATGTAACCATACTTTTCTAGCCTTCACCTAAATGACTGCTGAAATCCTCAAATGAGAAAAGATGTACCAACTTGAAAATATATTAACGGCTAACTAAACCACAAGTCAAAGTTATGTTCTTAAAACTTTTAGGAATATTACAAGTGCTATTAAATAAGACAACTTCTTCTCAGATCATCATAGGTTAGGAAAACACAATGCTAAGTCCTTAAGGTGAAACACATGGAAAAGGTGAGGTAGAGCTTTGATCAACATTACAAGGAAACTGAATAAGAAAACTCTCTAATCCAACATGACTGAGTAGATTATACGGTTGACCCTGTATATCATTAATAAAGTGTAAAATAAGAACACCATGATTTTCCTCTGCCCTTATTCTAAAATTTTGTCCTGTTTTCTAGAATGACAAAAACTATTTTCATCAGATGAATCCGGTGTGTCATGGGTGAAAACTACCAATATATTGGATTCTTCATATGAAGGTGTGAAATTTAGCACTAGTCTGAAAAGTATTGAAAAGAACAGAAATTGAAGGGGCTAGAGAGGGAAAGAAACAAAAATACTAAGAAAAGTGAGGTGTATGTATGTAAAATGTATGTATGGGGAGAAAAGAAAAAATACAAATAGTGATGCAAAGGGTAAAGAGAAGAGAAATAGTTCATATTAAAATAAGAAAAGTCTGTTCCTCAGTGTTCAAGGCTCATTTACATGTTAAGGAACTAGTGTTAACAAGAAAAGGCCGCTCTAACAATCATATGGGTTACCTACAGTCAAAAGGTCAAAGCAATTCTTTAAATTCTCATAATAGTCTATAAATCATTTCTATTATCAGATATGCTTTGTTCCTATAGTTGCTATAGTCACATTATGAATGCTTTCTTTAGTATTTATGAACTATAAGATTTTGATTTTTCAATAACTGCTTCTTTCTGATTATAAGTATAAAGGATGTTTATTATAGGAAATTCAGAAGATACAGAAAAATAATGAAGAGAAAAATGACCATCCATAATTCCACCAACCAGAAATAACCAAGGTTAATATTTTGGCATATTTTCTTTTTAAAAGCTAAGACTTTCTAGTTACAGGCAGTATTTAACTAAGCTATTTCAACATTTTATCTGAAATAATAATGATTAGTATCTTGAGACAAACATACATGCACATCAACAAGTGAGTTCTAGTACTATTGTCTTTCAAAAAAAGTAAAAATAAATAGGGTTTTGAAAATCACTGATTTATATCTAACTTCAGCATTCAAGCATTAAAACCAAGTAAATCACAACTAGGTTCTGAACTTAACAGCCTCCATCAAATCAGGCATGAATTGCCAAACTTTCTTTTTGAAAGAAATCAATATTGTAACAAGTCTATGGGTAAATTCAGGCAGTAACTATATGCTACAATATATAGAAAGACATATATACAGACAAAAGAGAAAAAGAACAGGAAATGGAATAACAACAACCAGCCCCTGTGCTCTGCTTTGCCTCATAGGGCTCCAAAGTGGGTGTTAACATCAAAATGCGGTAACTCTGAACTGGCTTAGTAACTAACTGCATAACAAAGTGCATGTACTCTATGCTTGGAAATAACTCCCTACAGCATGCAGCTGAGGATAACTAGTTAACTAGCTCTGACTCAGTGAAGGAGAGTGTTTCTGTGGATGACTAGGCTTTTACCACATGCTACAAGATGCCTTTCCCTCAAGAGGCAAAATTGACAATTGTGCTGCTTCAAAAATTCTTCATCTTGGAGTATGAGGTAGTAGTCTTCCAGGGTCTGGTACTGTTCTGTTTCTTGATTTAGGAGCTGGTTACACAGGTGTGTTCACTTTGTGAAAATTTACTGAGCTCTACACTAACGATTTCTGTACTTGTTTGGTATGCATTTATGCTTCAATTAAATGTACATATACAAAAAGTTATTTAACTGGTGGTACCTTATCATGTAAACTTTGGGAAAAACACCAACAGTAGTTTACAGTTCAGTGGCCATCATGAAAAAGAAAATCCATTTTAATCAATGAGGTGCTATCTAACCAAGCAACAAAAAAACTGGGCATCACCTATAGGAATTTCATGGGAGAAGAGGAACTAACACACAAATAGTGATCAAACTTTTCAAAAGACAAAGGCCACAACAGGCATATGGATTAGAACAGATCACATATGTGGCTAGTAAGTCTATTTTTATGTAAAGCTCTGTGGAGTGTATTTTTGTTTTAAATGTTCTAATTCACACACCTCCCTGTCATCATTTCTGTGTTTCCTTTCTGCTTGGTAATAGAAGAGAAGCTCAATTCCATCCCCCAAGACTACCACTTTCAACTTATAAGAGAACCCTCTTTCTACTTTTAATTACATGGGAAATGCTTACAATAACAAGCAGGACACAAAACTATATATACAGTATATAATTCTTTAAATAATATATATGCAGAACAAAAAGAAAATGACAACACCCCAAAATGTTAAAATGATTATATCTATGTATTTTATGTTTTCCATTAAATTGTATGTATTTTCTTAATACTACATTAATAATCATGAAAAAAATAATCATGATAAAAATAGGATACAAAACTATACCTATACATGTAAAAACAGACAAGAAATATTAGTGGTGTGGAATCGTGCAGTTTTTATTTGTTTTATACTTTTCTCTATTTTCTAAGTTTACTGCAAGAAGCATAATTTTATAATCAGAAAATAACTTAGAAAATGTTGTTAGTACTTTACTCCATTTCCTCTAGTTAAACCTGGGAACAGAGATTAAATACAGTGTTCTGTGTGAGATAACACATCTTCCAGGGACTGGGGGTGGGGAGAAGTTCTTTATGTGGTTAGAAAAACAATCTGCTCATCAAACTATATTTTTTAAAAAAAGGTTTTTATGTTATAGAATTCCATATTCACCAACATATTCGATGGAAGCATTTTAATTGGAGACATAAATTGAATGCTAATGTAAATCAAGTTTTTAAAACATCAAAAATAGAACAGGAAAAGTTTCATGTAAAAACACTATTTGTTACCTATATCATTTTACCATTAAAAACCCATAAACTGGCCCATGACGGTGATCACTATAAAAATTGAGAAGCTTGCACTCTTGAAGTATTTATACACTTTTATTCATCTTACTTTACCTTAATTATTTTGTGTATTCAGGCAAGGAGCTCAGTATCTAGCATACAGTAGACCCCTGATAAATGCTCAATGAATTGAATTTCCATCCCCTTCAATCAGATACCTTTCTAGTAGATCTTATGACCTTCTGGCATTCTAGGGTATTTAAGGCAACTTAACAAGCATTTCCAGAGCACATGTAGTACAAAGGTCGTATGGGGAATATGAAAATTAATAAAACATTGAAATTATTATGATCCAGTAGGAAGGAAAAATACATAAACAAATAACTACCAGCAAAATGCAGGAAGAACTATGAGATGAAGTGTTAAGAGAACAAAGAGAAGAGATTATTTTGCTTTTGGCGTGGGCTGTGGTGGGAAGAGGAAATGAAGGAATTGAGAACTACTTCAAAGATAAGGAGGCATTTCTGTTGAGTTTTGAAGGACGGGTAAAGTTTGACCAGCAGAGGGAAGAAAAAGGTATGCAGGCTATACAGGCAAAAGCAGAAGTACAAGCAAAGGAATAACAGGAAAGGATAGAGAACAGTTCAGGGATCAACATGAAATAAGAGGTATATAAAACTACAAAAGTAGTTTGGATCTAGATTAAGAGTCTTGAATGCCATGCTGGGAAATGTAATCTAAAATTTATAAGTAATGGGCTTTTGAGCAACAGTAAGCATTTGTTCTCATGAGAAGAAATAGGAACCGAAAGCAGGGTAATAATAGTTAAAAGGGAAAGGAGACATATGTGAGAAGATTTAAAGTGACACAATCAACTGGATGTGGCAGTTAATTATTGAAGGGGTATGTTGGGGGACTTGGTTTAAATGCAAGGAAGAAAAGGTGTTAGATGAATGAATAAAATAGAAATGAAACAAATGAGAAGCTAAAGAAGCAAGAGACTGCTTGGGAGAGAGTTTCAAAGGAGTGATCAACAGTGTCAAATACAGTACTGTAGAGATGTCAAAAAGATGTGTCTGGAAATATTTAGGAATGGTAAATCATCACCACTTATTCTCTTCACATACTTTATTGAACCTCACACTCTACTAAAAAAATGTTCTTTTCAAAGTCAACATCCTAGAAAAAAAAAAACAGAATAAAAACTAAATGTCAGGTGGTTGAGACAGGACTGAGTGGTGATAAATCTGTGTGAAATACTATCCTGAAGTCCTTTGTGAATGGAAAGATTGGTAGGAGACTGGAGAAGCAGTTACTTGAGAAAAGAATAACAAACACAGGTGGGTCAAAAGATCATTTTCTTGTAAGGAATTCACTCTACATACCCTATTCCTAAAGAGTTAAATTTAGGATTTCAGGTAATGTGAGCTTTGAAGTACTCTAGGCCAGGGGTCCCCAACCCCTGGCCACGGACCAGTGCATGGCCTGTTAGGAATCAAGCCACATAGCAGGAAGTGAGCAGTGGGTGAGAGAGCAAAGCTTTATCTGTATTTGCGGCAGCTCCTCAGCACTAGCATCACCTCCTCAGCTCCACCTCAGATCATCAGGCATTAGATTCTCATAGGAGCACCAGTCAGTGGTGCCAAAAGAGTTAGAGATTGCTGCTCTAGGCTATTCATTTTCAAATTACGTATGACAAACACAAGATTCAATTTTCATTTTCTAAAATATGTTTAACTATCTTAACTAGAATAAAAAAATTATAGCAGCTTTCTATATGCCAGATACCTTAAATATTTTATTTCATTTAATCCCAGAAGCCTTATAAGGTAAGTTTACTATTATGCCCATCTTATGTAAGAGAAAACTGAGACTTAGACAAGTAAAATAACTCACCTAAGATCTTAAAAATAGTAAGTGACAGAGACCAACTTCTTAATATGTTCTACTGACTTTCGACAATGTACAGAAGCAACTGTTTTCTGTCAAAATGTAGCCCATTGGAGACCACCCAATTATTAACTTAAACTGCTTGGTTCATTTATTTTCTTACATCCTTTGGGAATAATGCTTCTGCCATCCCTTTGAATATGTTTCAAGTTCTTGTAAATGTGTCATGGGTTATGAAGGTTGTAGCTCTACAAAGGACTTTCAAAAAATTCATGCCTGTACATGTTGACTCAAGGAAAATTGTACAAGCAAAGACCTGCACCACTTGAACCCATGGGCCGTGCTCAATTAGACCGCATGCAAAGCTCAGTCCCATCTGTGTGGTGAAAGTAGAACAGTTAGTTGCGTAATAACAAAAACATGTACCTAGTCTTATTATGGCAATTCTGCTTTTTAGAAGTGCTTACTTTACATTTTGGCTTCTTCGTGTCTGATTTTCATAGTTAAGACATATGAATAGTGATTAAACTTTGAAACCAAATGTTCTCTTAGTTTTCTTCCAGGTTTCTGGATCAATTTCACTGAAAAATATACAGAGATCACAAGACAAGCTGTTAAGAAACATCTATCATTTGCAATTATTTATCTGTGTGAATAAGGCTTTTCTGGGTACTTTGCAACCAAAATAATACCATACAGAAATAAACTGCATGGCGTGATGCAAGGCTACAACTACCTTTTGTGAATGTCAGTATACATAAGAACAGCCTCATTTCCCTAAATAATTGCTCTTATATAGTGGAGTTTCTCTCTAATAAACAAAAGTTAGAGGACCTGTTCTAAACTAGAACTAAATCAGTTAGTTCTGTTGACTTGGAACAAATGGGTTTTCATGGTCATAGGACTCTAATAGGTGAGTGTGGATGCTCAGCACAAATTTGAACAAAGGACAAACAAATCAAGCACAGGCCCCTGTGAGAGTGGGTGAAGAGAGATTTTGTAAACAAAGAAGATAGCACCAGCATTTCCACATATGGCAGCCCTTGTGTAATTCATAGCAATATATATTGGGTTCATCAACACTTAAACCTCAGTCCTACCTCTGCTACTAAGACCCAAAATAAATCATTTTTGACTAGAGATTATAATGAATTCTAGGATTTTTCTGAGGAATGAGCAAACAATACGGAACTTTACAAACGAATATTGAACAACACACATAAATGAAATGCAAAGTGATTTTCCCGTGTTGAAAAGTAGTTTCTCTAGCAGTTCAAGGAGAAATGTGATTCCATACCTCAAGTTACTAGCTAGCTTTTTTATCTAGTTGGTCTAATGGTAAACTTTGCTATTGTCACCATCTCAGATAATAATTTTTTTTAAGTATCAAAATATCTTTCTGAAAGTAGTTTAAATAATCAATACATAGGGCTTTATTTCCATAGTATCCTGAAGCAAAACAGCCATAATTAGATTCCCAGTGTATTCATGTCTTCAAACTGACAGTTGCATAATCATATATTTCTCATTTTTTTTTGCATCTTGTTATCAGTCTATTACCATAACTTACCTTAGTTGAGTGTTTATTATCTGCTAGGTATTTTACTTATGTCATCCTTAATAATCACAGCAATGTAAATATTACCTCCATCTTACAGAAGGGGAAACAAAGATGCAGTAAAGTTAAATAATCTGACCAAGGACACAAAGCTGTTGTGTGGTAATTCTAGAATTTGATTCCCATTCTTGACCAAAATGCCTGTGCTTTTCCTAGCACACAATACTGTCCCCCAATAAAATGCAAGATGTTTATAGTGTGCCTGGCACATAGTAGCAGCTCAACAAAAATAATGTTATTTGTCTCTTAAAACTATCAAAGAAATATTAAGCTTATATCCTTAACAGAAATAGGATGAAAGCAATCTAAATAGAAACTCTTTAAAAAGTACTCAATTCCAAATCATTCATGCAAATGAATCTCATCTGTAGGAGAAAGTCGAACCCTTGCATTTAAGTAGACAATTGAAATGTAAGGATTTTAAAAAATATCGTCTTTATTCTTCATTTTTATTAACCTTTAAAAAGTAATTTCATTTTAATCAATAAATTATCAACCAAGAGAGATAGTTAGTCCTTTAATCAATATAAAATCTAAGAAGCACAGCATTTTAAGCTGGAAGGGCTATTAGAGTTCATCTAGTTCACTTTTGTCTCTGCACAGTCTGCCAACTTGGCCTTCACCTCCTACCTCTATACTATCATTTCACTAGTGACTAACTAGTACAAGGACACAAAGTTGGTAGAGGCAAAGAAGAGACTAAAATCTCCTGAGTTCCAGTTCAGTGTTCCTTCCATTATTCCACCCAGCCCTACTCAATGCAAGTACTCTCTAGGCAGGGCTAGACACACTATTTTAAGTGGAAAAAACCACCTCTAACTACTTAAATAGATTCATCTCTCCAGCAACTCCTAAAAGGCTAATCCTATCAGCTAACCTTTACTGAGGATGAGGTGTTAAACTCTTTATAGGAATTATTTCATTTCATCCTCAAGGCAAACCTATGGGAGAAGTTTAGTTCGTCCCCCACTTGATTGATGAAGGAATCCAGACTCAAAGACTTCAAATAAGTGGCCCAAGGTCACAGGACTAGTAAGCAATGGAGCCAGAATTTACCCAAGGCCTGACTTGAGGCCCAGTTCTCAACAATGATACACTGCTATTATGTCTCTTCCTTTTTCTCCTAAAACTTTTTTTGTCCTTTGGGGTTTAAGATCACTATACATATAACATGTATACCTAATCACATTTAGGGGTAAGGTTTCTGGAAGGGTAAGTGCAGAGGGAAAAATTTTAACCCACATCATCCCCACAAATTTAAGACCCACCTGGACTACTTTCTCCAAAATGCAGGCCTTTGCTATCCTCATGCATAAATCTCTTCTTTTTTCATTAACAATCACCTCTTTTGTCACTCAATAATCCTAAATCATATTTTCCAAAGGCAAAGGAAAGCACTGACAGCAACAGTCACTTGCGACCTGAGACCCCTGGCATAAAAGAGCCCAAAAGGGCAAAGCAAAGTTTCCACCAAAACAGTAATGAGGTTAACGGGGCACAGTAACACAATCTTGTACCTGATACTAGGAAACATGGAGAGAAAAACAGAGCTGAGGGGAAATATGCTACAGGCCTGAGGTTGTTAAACAGGAAAAGAGTGAAGAAGGGATTTCCTGGCAGTCTTCTCTCCAGTCATTTCAAAGCCAATGCCCACCACCAATTAATTCAATTAAAGGCACTCTTGTGACACACCAGGAAAAGGCGAAGCAAAGAGCTCCAACAGTCCTTCTCGAATTGCTAGCCTCCGCACTCCGTTTGTCTTACCCTTTTTTACCAGAGAGGCAAATTCTAAAGGAATTTTCCGCCCAACCCCCCATGCAAAGTGAATCTTGGGGAGGAGAGGACCCTGCTTCACTTGATGGGAAAAGACACGCGTTTCCTTTCGAAGAAAGGGGATAGGAGGAGAAGAGCACTGAGGAAAATAAAAGAAACTGGCCTCGGCAGGGGCTTGATGGGGCGCAATTTAGAAGCTGCACTCACCCGGGTGAGACATAGGGATGACCTCATTGCGGGTCCCGGGGAAGTTAAAGATGACGGCTCCAGACGCCCCTCTCTCGTAGGCCAGATGGATCTTGTCTGCGAAGGTGCAGCCCCCTCCGCGCTGGATGAGGGCCAACCAAGAGACTTGCACGGTGTTTCCCCAATCCCCTGAGACCGTGGGCACGGTGAAATTCGTGTGAGGGTTACAGGCGTTGAGCGCCCCTGGCCCGTCGGGCGGTACCAGGACCCCAGCCACAGGCTCAAGCGGGGAATCCTGGCCGTACACGCCCTCCTCGCTCAGCTCCCACACGGTGCGGTTCACTCCCGTGTGCGGAACACGCCAGGACACATTTAGGTACGCGGTCCACACAGCTTCGGCTCCCCGGGAGCCGGGGGCATGTGGACTCAGAGCCAGCAGGAAGCTCCACGCCAACAATCGGGGAAAGGCGCAGCCACCGCAGCAGAAGACCCGGGCTCCAGGCGGTGGCCTCATGGCGCGCGCACTCTGCGGTACCCTAGGGCCGGTGGCACGCACCCTCCTGGCTTGTGGCAGGACCCTGGCCTTGACCAGGTGCGCGCCAGGTGGGGAGAGGGCGGGCAGAAACCCGTGCGCGGTGAGCTAGGTCCGAGCCCACAGGCACGTAGCCTCGGTGGAGATGTTGCTGCAGATGAGCTCTTTACTCCTCTAGTTCTCTTCCCTGCTGCTGCGGCCGCGTCGGGCTCTGGGGCTTTAGCATGAAGCTCCGCCCAAACGACTGGGGGTAGAGGTGGCTGGGAGAGAGGAAAGGACACTGCAGGATCCGCCTTTTAAAAGGGTAACAGGATAACCAGGCATTAGAGTAGGATCTGAGGCTGTGTGGCCAGGTGTGTCACGTGGTTTTAGGAAACATGGACAGGTGAGGAACTGTAGAATCCGAACATAGAATAGCTCTCTGGTGGTATTCGAGTCCGTTTTGAATTGCAAGAATACATTTTTCATTCTGACATTTGCCTAAAAGGCATTTCAGACTTAAGGTGCCAAAATGTGAAAATACTTATAAAGAGCACAGATAAGAAGGGTCTGAGTTGTAGTCAAGAGAAGTTGCGTAAGTGGAAGGTGCTGGGGCAGGTCGTTTACTGGGTGGGGGGAGGAGCAAGAAAAGAATGTTACTTGTTTTTTAACCGTTCTACTTTCCTGCTCCAAACAAGCGTCATATCTGTGTATTTCCTTCTTACTCTTACTCCATGCTAAATATACTGCAACAGAGGCTCCTTCTAAAAGTAATCTTAGTCCTCAATAAAGAATTACCGTTTTTACACACCTCAAAACTAGGCCTCTTCATTTTCCCCAAACCAGGCTGATCCAGGTGGATACCTCTGTGCCGTTCATGACCTTAACTGCATAATCTTTCTCCATTTCCCACTATCTAAAAGGAGCCTTACCAACTTTGGCAATTCACTCATGGCACTATTGGATTACAATTTCTCCTTTCTTTAAATATACAGTTTTTATACACCCTGTCACTTACTGCATTTAGTAGATGCTCAGTAAATAGGCACTGGATTAAACTGAACTAATACACCTGGTGTCTGACAGTTATGGATAACTTTTTTATGGTGACATTGGTTAACGAAATCCAATAAGTTTCAGCTGTATGCTTTAACAGTAAGATCATTTTAACTATGTTGATTCTTCCAAACCAAGAACACGGAACATCTTTCCACTTCTTTGTATGTTCTTCGATTTCTTTTAATAGAGTCTTACAGTTTTCATGATATAGGTTATGAATAACTTTTGATCTTGGGGAAATTACTTCTCTGTACCTCAGTTTCCTCATCATCTGTAAAATGGGAATAATAGTACCTACCCCTTGGTGTTATTCAGATGAATAAATGAGTTCATACATGTAATACACTTAAAGCAGTCCTAAGCAGAATGTAAAAATTATATCTGTTAAATACTTTTATTAAACAGGTTCAGGGATCCAATACTTTTTAAATAATCAATTTGTTATTTTGAGGTAATAATCAGAGAAAATGACGTTCAGAATGTTCAGCTTTAGCCACTTTTTCAATTCAAGGAAATATAATTTATTTTATCCAACTAAACATTTGTTAAAATACTGATCAATCACTCTCCTTAGACCCTGACCCAACATTTACTTAATATTATTCCTAAAGGTTAAGCATGAGACAATTCTGCACTTGATACTTTTACAACTTGAGAGAAACCTAGTGGAAAATTAACACCATAACCAAACAGCACCTAGAATCCACATAATGGGTAATTCTGTGAAACACGAACCCTAGGTATTGAAAGGGACTTTAGAAGTCAGGAGAGTATATGGGTCCAATAGCATGGTACTTCCAACTCCTGATGATGTTAATCTCTAAGATAAAATTTACCTAAGGGAAAGTAAAAAGGTCGGATCAGCCACCTCTATGAAATGATACAATTCCAAAAATTGCATTTGTTAGTGAAAAGCTCTCAAAATTCGCTCACTATTACCTGCATGACAATCAACTATATTGTACTTTGAGAAACAGTGTGTTCAAAAGAAAAAAAAAATATTTTATAAGGTGCCTACAAAATGAAGTTCAGAATGATATTTGTTAACATTCATTCTTAAACAAATATTTATTTCACATCTACTATATGCCAGCCATGGGCTAAGAATTGGGATAAAAAATCAGATAAGACTCTGTTCTCAAAAGCTCATAAATGAACTTTGATGAAACAAACAAGCAAACTGATGATTGCAGTAGAGTGCTATATGTATATAGTGTAAGTGCTCTGATAGATGTATGCATAGGGCAGCAGTGGGTAACAGAGAAAAGGAACCTAATCCAGACTGGGAAGTAAAGAAAAGCTTCCTAGAGGAGGTTTACAACTGTGCTGAGTTTGAGAGAGCCTTTCTAGGCAGAGAAGAATACAAGGAAAGATATTGAGGCACAAAACTGAAAATGTTGGGTAACAACAAGTACAGGCTCTGCAAAGTTCTATAAACATAAAATGATTAGATAGAGCCCAGAACACATGAAATAAACTTATAGAGATGCACAGGTGTTCGTTTTTGAGAGTCCCTTGGGTAAAGCTGGGGAGTTTGGACTTCATCCAAAACCAAGAACTAATACAATCAAGGTTTAAGCAGGGAGTGATATATAATCAGATTTGAATTTTAGAGATCTTTATGTCTTTTCTGTGGATAATAGATTGGAAGAGGCAAGAATAGAAGAATGGAGCCCAGAGAGAAGGTGGTTGACAGTGCTCCAGGTGGGAGATGAAGGTGGCCTGGACTAGACAGGTAGTGGAGACAGATTGGGAATATATTTTGAAGGTAGAATCAACAGGTCTTATTTGAAGGATGAAAGAAAGAGTTAGGGATTGCTCTGAGGTTTTTGGCTTGAAGACTGGGTGACAACCTGGAGGATGGTTTAAACTATATAGAGCAAGTAGGAAGGAGAGATGAGTTCAGTTTAGATATGTTGATTTTGAGTACCTATGATGTAACTAGGTGGAACTCTCTGGTAGGCAGTTGGATTTTCTGAATCCTGGACACCTACTAAGTGTAAGACACTGGAGAGGCATAGGTATACAGAGACAGTTCTTGACTTTAATGAGTTCACAGTTTAGTAGGAAAGTTGGAGAGGTAAACAAGATAAAGTAATAAATGTTATGACTGATAAAAGCCTAGAATGCTATGGCAACATGGGTGTGGCTAAGTCTTTTTCCCCACAATGGGTCCACAGGCTGAGTCTTTAAGAACAAATAGAGTTAAGCAAAAAGAATAAGAATATTCAGGCATAGTCAATAGTATATTACATTCCCTGATGAGAACAACAGGGAATATCCAGGGAACTAACACGCAGTAGTTAGGTATAGCTGGAATGTAAGTCGTAAAGTGGGAGCCAAGGGAAGTAATGCTGGTCAAGTAGGTTGTGCCAGAACATGGAGAGTTTAGTAGGCTATGTTAAAGAGCATGGACTCAATACACATGTGCACACACTAAGTAAATATAAAAAACCAATAATTATTGAATCTAGATGGTGGATATATAAGTAATTGTATTATTTTTTAACTTTTCTCTGTATTTTAAACTTTTTGTAATGATAAATTTAAAATTGTGAATTTATATTAAAGTTTATGGAACAAATGAATATGATCAGACTTAGACCTAAATAGATCCTCTTGATTGTATGAGGGCAAGACAAAATGCAAAAACTAGAGAGGAAGCTAATATCCCAGCACTATTCTGGAAGTCTAGCCCAATTGTGGAGATAGAGCTTATCAGACTATCATAGCTTGATGACATGAACCATTAAAATCATCCTATGAACTTCCCCTTGCTATAAGTTCATCCTCACCAAGCAACCTTCTTATTATCATTTAGTTACTCATGTAAATATACCTACAGGAAGATAATGCACTGATCAGCAAACACTAGTATCTGGAACAGTTATACTTCTCATTATAAATTAATTCATTGGCATTCTGGCTTATATATTAGTCTCTTGTGAATTTGGTTACGTGTGAGTCAGTCCCCAGGAGCCCAGTCTCTGATTATACCACCAATCAAGTTTCAAAGTTTACAAAGCTAAGAATCAGTATGTAGATCACAACTGTATCAAAGTCCTTCCACTCCATGGAAATTTGTCTAGGTAACTCTCTAGCTTTCCCTAACCATATCCTTCTGTCTCACCGTGATTTCTTTTCAAACTGCAACAGAGCCTGGCTATCAGGAATGAGGTCTCTTGATGGGGAGCATCATCAGAGAGCTTGTGAGAAACAAAGGATATTGGGTCCCACCCCAGACCTGCTGAATCAGAATCTGCATTTTAACAAGATTACCAGGTAATTTGTACCCACATGTAAGTTTGAGAAGCCCTGAGGTAGACTAGAGTATTCCTGAAAAGTAGGGTAGCCAGCACCAAACTTCTGCTTGGACTCTCCCATGTTAGAGCTTACTACCTCATAAAGTATCACATCCTGAGTAGTACTACACATTTCTTGTTGGAAAGTTCATATAAGTGTGGTTTGACTTTGCTTCAGTCCTTCCTCTTCCTCCAACCTAACTCTTCCAACCCCAGGTCCCCAGAGTTTCCATGCTACTCCCTGGCTATATTGACACCGTGCCAGGGCCTTTGCTTTGAGAAGTTTCCCTGTATCAGACCTCACATTTTCCTGACCCTCAAACCAGATTTATTAGTCCTAGATGTATTCCCTCAGGGGCCTTCTGTCCCTAAGACTAAGAACAGCTACTGTTCATTGAGCATTTATTATGTGCTTTACATGCATTATCTCATTAATCTCACAACCATCTGTAATTATCCCAATTTTCAGAAAAGGAAACTGGCTCAGAGAGAATTAGCAACTTGCCTAAGATCATATAGGTAATACCTGAATCAGGATTCCAATGTAGTTCTGACTATAAGTATTAACAGCTGATAATGACTCAATATCTTCTCTCTGGAGAGTGACATTTGGATTTTAACATTACCTTACACCAAATGTTTCTTGTATGCATTTCAGGCACTATGACCAGTGAGAGAGATATATTTGGAGAAGGAGTCTTTTTGAATTTCTCAAATCCTACCACAAAGGCTAGCCCTGCCAAATATTTGTACCAGCAATACTGAACAGAAAGCTGTCCTGAGCATTGCAGTATCTAGTGATGACTGATAAACAGAGCAGCATCCTGTAGGAGCAACAACAGGTCACCATTTTGGCTGATTAAGTTTCCAGACACACTGAGTTTCTGCAGAGGTGCAGAGATGAATGACAGTGTTCAGTTCTCATCTGTAAGAACTGAGATATCACATCTGGCTTCTTACCACCAAATAAATGGCAAAAGCATCACCTGAGACAACTAGTGTCCTGGCATCTAAGTGATGCTGTGGCTACACAGCTTGATAATATAGGTATAGAGAATGTGTGGAGAAGAGAAGGCAATAAATTTCCACTAGGCAAATGCTCTATGGATAGTAAGGAAAAAAAATGGTGGGGGTGTAGAGAAAGGGAGCAGCCAAAGAAAACAAAGCAAAAAGCCAAAATGTGATGCTGCAGCATATTTTCAAATAATATAACATCACTTGTAAATTCAGGTAAACCTCAGTGAGCTCAAGTGCGTGGGTATACAACCATTAGAAAACAGAGGATTTTGTAAACAAAGCTTTCATGCACTCAAAGAAAAGAGGATTTTTAGAGGGGGGATTTACAACACATGTGATATATCTTAAACTAAGAACAGTCTTCTCACATCCGTAACATTAATAGCTACCATTGAGAGCTTACTATTTATTGGCCAGTTGCTTTATACCTGTGACATAAGTATTATACGCTATATCTTATAGGAGAAGAAACTGAGGCTCAGGTTACATAACTAGCTATGGTCACCAAGGTAACCAAATGACAGAATTGAAATTTGAATCCACATCTTAGGCCAAAACTACACTCTTCCCATTATAGCACTTTCTACTCTATACAACACTACCTTCAAAAGTAGAAGTAGGAAGGAAACATATTTATTGAGAACACTACTATGTGCCAGATTCTTCACTTGCATTAATTATATCATTCGATTCTTATGACAGGTAATACAATTCTATTATGCAGTAATTCCCATTTTTTAGATGAGGAAAATGAGATTCAGAAAGGTGAATTATCTTGCCAAAAATCACATAGCTAGTTAAGTGGCAGAGGTGAAATTCACATAGGAGTATGTTTGACTCCAAATTCACTCTGCTGTACTACCTTCCCACATACATAGTAAGGATAAAATGACAAGGTGGAAAGAATGGGTGTTTTTCAGCCACATCCAGTAACACATTTTAGCACATTAAGAACCCCCCCGACCAGAGGGCCGTAATTTCCTGCTGAGCAGCCCCAGAAGTCCTAGATTAACAGAGACTAGGAGAGCACTTAGTAAAGTGCTTCATCATCATTTGTAAATGTCTACATCTGTGGTTGCTCACATGAGTGTGTGGAGAGAAGTGCCTGAACTTGTGTTAAGTGCAGAAGGGTGTTTGATGTCCACTGATGAAAACTGGCACGGAAAGGACTTGCATTGACGGAGAACAATTCAGAAAATTTGAGCTAGATCATATTGACTTGATTGCTACTGGGGGATCAGATTAGCTATTTTGAGTTTGGGGAGATAACTGACAGGATTTCAGATTGCTTAAGAAGGATAAGAGTGGGGAAGGGCCCAAGGCATAGGGCAGAAATGGCTTCAGGGAAAAGGTGAGTAGGGGAAGTGCTGGAGGAAATGATTGACATGAGTGGTTTTTACCCTCCACTGCTGTATCAGATCAATCTATTTAGGAAACTCAGCTAGTCCCCTATTGTCTCCTCTCTCTCCTTTTCAAGTTTCTAGTATGATGAAGATTTCAAAAGAATTAAATCTGTGACTACAAGAGATTTGTGTATGTTATTAAAAATTGCTTGAGGAAAATGGGAGAGAAAAATATTTTTAATGACTTTGCTTCCAATCTATTCATACTATTCAGTAGACTAGATCCACGGAGCTCCCCCATTCGAGTTTATGTTATTTTTAACTTTCTGTTGACTGGTTATGTGACACCGAGGAAGTATCTTTCTTTCCTCAACTACAAATAGGGATAATAATAATAATAAAAAATTATATTGATATATTTGAACCGCTTAATAGTCCCTCAGATTAAAGCCTAACAAATCAAATAATATATGTGAAATAAATGTCTATGATATTGTCACTGCCTAGGACAAGTGACAGAGACCTGTAGAAAAGAGTGGGCCTGGCAGGCATGGATAGGATCAATTTACCAAATTAGGGAGGAGTTAAGTTCTTAAAAATGTACATTAGCAGTATTTTTTTAACCTACAGACAGAATGGGATTCTTTCTTAACAGGAACCGAATTTGATAATTCCTAGTAAAGCTGGGGCTTCGGTAAAGCAATTTAAGAATAAACATATGTATATGGTAGTACGTAACCACAATCACCTACTGAGGCCAAAGCCTTGCCCTTTAGAAGCTAAAGTCTGCCTGAGTGTAGGCAAAGGCAGCCTTTGTATTCCAAGGGGCAAAGTCACAGCTGCCAACTAACTATATGCATTAGGATTAGCTACAGCTGGTCAGGGCTCAAAATTGATCAATAACTCGGAGTAAATAAGTATCTGGCAATAAGTGACATGGTGCTAGTACGTAGTTGAGACAACTGAAATTGCTGGTTTACCACTCGTGACTCACACCGTAATTAAGTTCTGTCACAACAAAAATGGGAAAGGGTTATGGCTATGTTGGTCACAGGAAACGGGAAAGGAGCAAGCAGGCCTTCAACAAAAGTGTTTTATGGCTACAAAAATTACTTTGGTTTGACTTCACCACAAATCATGCAGCATAAAGTATAGGAACTTTAACGAGGGAAAACACTAACAGGAACATCAAAACGAAAAAAATTGCTCAAATCCATTCAACCACAGCACACTCTGGAATCTATAAAATCACTTCTCCCTTAGCTGATAATCTTCCAATTAGAAAGTAGTAAGTACATTTTTTTTCTCTAAGTTGTCTCTGTGTAACTTTGGGTGCAGATAGTATTAATATCCTTCATGTTCTTCACAGAAAACTAGCTCAGAAGCACAAGTCAGTAACTGCTTAATATTCTGGAAGTTGTCAACTCTAGAGCCACAGAAAGCTTTTACCAGAGGCAATAAAGTGGCTCAGCAATGTTTGATTTTCGTGGGAAAAAAAGAAAGCAGAAATCGAAATCCTGCAATCTCGTTTGTTTGAAGAGGCTTATCAAGTTCACCTTCAATGATTCCACCAGTTCATTAAAGGTCTTAGGTGGTGATGTTTGAAGTATTTGGAGACCTGATGAGAGCATATGTTTGGGCCTTACATGATGTTTAGGACACAGCACCCTGCTGGTTTTAGGACCTTCTATTTTATTGGATTCAAGGCAGTATGAAAACTTTTCAGCACACACATTCCAGGAAGTAGCCTATCTTATATCAGTGTTTTTAATTATGCCCCATATAAGGCATTTTCAGCAGAGGTTTCAAGTCCCAGGACAGAATGGTAATAGTCAATTCCTTAAAAGTAGTATACTAAAAAGTGAATTTATAGTGCCGTTAGCTTTCTTTTTAACGGAAACTTATCTCTGTCACTGCAAATTGTTAGTTAGCAGTTAACAAGCAAAGAACAAGCAGACTTTCTGGGGAAAAAATGTGCTAGACTAATCCCACCTGATCATGACAGTCAATATACAAATTTAAGAATAAAACATTTTTACTAACTTTGACCCTCTGGGCTGTCTGACATACAAAATTGTAAGTGAAAGCATCATTGGACATATAGGAGTAATAATATTCTTTTTTGGGGTTTCAGTGATTTAAAAGAATATTCACCCATTCACTAATTTATTCATCAGAATAAGAAACTTTTTTAGAGCTTCTAATGTCTACAGAGTCTTGTGATGATTGCTGGGGAAGATTAAAAGATAAAAAGATGAAAGTTCCCTCCATTAAGTATCTGAGACTATTGGGGGCTAGTTGTATGAAGACAAATTTTTGGTCCCTCTCTTTGCTTTTGCTTACATGCATTTAGATTATCAGCAGTACATGCTTTAATTGAAAGCATAGTCTAATCTCAATTTCTACTAATGGAGAAAAGAAGTGACATTAATTTTCTTTTAGACTATTGTAAATAGTCTAATTGATTTCTCTGCTTTAAGTCTCTCCCCCACTCCAAATCATTCTTCATATCCCTGCCATATAATACTTTCTAAAACATAGCTATTGTAATGTCACTTCTCATTGCATATTGAATTAAATAGAAATTTCTAAACTTGGAAGGCTAGGCCCTCAGCAATCTAGGTCCATCTGACCACTGCCCGCTCTGTGCCACCACTGTATCTGACATATATCTGTATTATATATAGCATCTTCCATACTATGCTGTATTTATTTACTTACAAACCAATTTCCTCCATCAGGGACTAAATTACTTGAGAGGAGGGACCATATATTTTCTTTCTTTGTAGCTGAGCTCTTAGCCTGGCACATTAGAGTACATTTGAAGAGCAAGTAGATGGAGGGCAAGAACTGGAAGAGAGGCCAGCTAGTTTGCTGGCTAGGCATCATGAAACTTTTTTCAGTGTTTTTAAGGTATCATTTACATAGAGAGTAAAATTCACCCTTTTTAGTGTACAATTCTATAAGTTTTGACAAACATATAGTCATGTAACCACTACCACAATTAAAATATAGAATAGTTTTGTCATCCCCTAAATTCCCTCATGCTGTGCCCTTATAGGCAAACCCTTTCCCACACTCTTAACCCCTGGCAACCTCTCATCTGTTTTCTGTCCCTATAATTTTCCCTTTTCCAGAATGTCATATAAATGGAATCATTCAGTACGTAGCTGTTTGTGTGTGACTTCTTTTAGCTAGCACAATGCATTTGAGATTCATCCATGTAATTGTGTTGGCACGGCTTTTAAACAAAAGAGTGGTCAGAGAGATGGGTGCTGTGATGGGGTGCAAAATCCTGTGTAAGTATAGAGGCAGGAATGTTTGCTTCTGACTCAAGGAATTAGGGGAGATTTCATGGTGAAATTAACATCTGAGCAGGGCCTTTAAAGATAGGTGGGATATTTCTAGGTACACATGGTAAGGGAAGATATTTCAGTAAAGGATATAGCAGGAACAAAAGCTCAAAGTCAGGAAAGAGCAGAGGAGATTTGGAGAACACTATTTCAGTTTGGCTAGAGCACAAGAGGAGGAGAAGTGGGTGGTAGGACAGAAAAGGTAGGTTAGGTCTTTGTTGTCCTTGAATAACATATTTAGGAGTTTGGTCTTCATGTTAGGCAGTGGGAGAGCCATTGCAGGCTTTTGATTCAGGCTCTTTTTGGGGGAGAGTAATAGTTCTGCCTGCAGGTAATTCTGCTGCCCTGTCTGAGCTGAAGGAGACTGCTCTCTGTTTGAGTGGGTATACAAAAGTGACTCTTAAAACAAGGCAATAAATGACATCTAAATATATCAAAAGCATACCAAGGGTATATAATATGTGTACTGCCGGTATATATATGCTAGAAAATGTATTTGTGACATGACTAAATCCATTATCTACCAAAGGCTCTCCTATCTCTCCATTCATTTGTATTCTCTCAATTCTCTCTATTGTCAAAGTTTCCTGGATCCTATTTTCCTAGTTCTCCATAGAAGAACTGGGGTAAGTAAGAATTAATGTTAGGGCTTCTGTCTTAGTATATAAGCAATAAAAAATTCTAGTTGAACAGCATTTCTTTCTTCTGTAAGACCAAACTATCGAGTGATATTAGTCAAATTCCTATGTAGAAAGAACTCATTCCTATTTTGTATGCTTACAGACATTTCACCACAGAGGATATACAGATGGCAAATAAGCACTTGAAAAGATCTTCAAGATCATTAACCATTAAGGAAATGCAAATTAAAACCGCTGTGGCTAACAAATAAGATAAAAAAATAAAAATTAGAAAAATAACACCAAATTATAGCAAGAATATGGAGAAACTGGATTGCATATACGCATACAGTGTTGGTGCGAATGTAAAATGGTACAGCCAATGTAGAAAACAGTCTGGCAGTTTCTTACAAAACTAAACATACAACTACCATATGACTCAGCAAATTTCAGTAATGGGCATTTATCTTAGATAAATAAAAACTTACATTCACTAACAGCTATAAAAATGTTCATAGCAGCTTCATTCATAATTGCCAAAAACTGGAGATAATGAGATAGGTGAATGGTTGAACAAACTGTGATACATCCATACCATGGAATACTAATTAAAAATAAGAATGAACTATGAATATATGCAACAGTCTGGATGAATTGCCGGAGAATTATGCTGACTGAAAAAAGCCAATCCGAAAAGGTTACATACAGTATGATTTCATTTACATAACATTTTTGAGATGAAAACATTATAGTAATGGAGAACCAATTAGTGGTTGCCCAGAGCTAACGAGAGGGTATGGGGTGGAGGTGTATGTCACTAAAAAGGGGCAATGTGAGGAAGCCCTGTGGTGATGGAACTGTTCTGAATCTTGCCTGTGGTGGTGGTCATACAAACCTATGCATGTGATAAAATTGCATAGAACATGCAAATGAGTACATGTAAAACTAATAAAATCCAAATAAAATAGGTGGATTGTATCAATGTCAGTCTCCTGGTGGTGATATTGTACTATACTTATACAAGGTGATTCCATTGGAGGAAACCAGGTGAATGGTATACAGGATCTCTATTTCTTTCTTACAATTGAGTATAAAATTATCTCAAAACAAAGAGTTTTTTAAAAAGAGAAATATGCATTGGTTGTAGAAATATATAATACATTACTTGAATTTAAATTTAGGAAACCTTTTTTTTTTTTTTGCTGAGGAATTTAGATATTTTCTTATGACATAAAATTAAAAAATAATTCACAATGTTTCTAGTTTTAATTATGTTTTCAGAAAACATGGAGCCCAAACAGGGGCACCTAACTTCTGTTCCTTCTATGGTGGTTCTTAACCTCATTTGGGGTCAGAATTTCTTCTGAAAATTTGATAAACTCTATGTACAAAATAAATGAACATACACAATTTTGTGTACAATTTCAAAGAGTTTTATGGACCTCATGAAGTTTATCCAGTGACCCCATGTTACTATCAGTCTACTGCTATGCTGTTCAATAGGATAGCCAATAGCCATATTTTTGCCATTTAAAATTGAATAAAATTAAACATTCAGTTCTTCAGGCACATTAGCCACATTTCAAGTGCTCAGTAGTCACAGGTGACTTGTTGTTATGTATTGGACAGCACAGAAATAGAATTTTGTATCACTGAAGAATATTCTCTTGGACAGCATTGCTCTAGAACATTTAAAATAAGATTTACTTTATTTTTGGCATTATAGAGATTGTATTATTTAAAATTTTCCTTTGCATTCCAATGGTTTCTTAATCACCTATGATATGAGAGACTCAGATTTCTCCTGAAGCAGATTTGATTAGGGAAGAAAGATTTTTACATATTTTAAGACATCTTAAAACATATAAGGATACTTATCCAGGAAATTATTGTCTGGGAGTTTGATTCTACTTTATGGTTTTGATTTATAATCACTAGACCCTATGTAGGAATGAAGGATATTCCGAGAATACCAAGATGTCATGAATGTGATTTAAAGGTTTTGGAGCTAAAAAAGTTTTCCATTCTAACAAAAGGAAAAAAAAAGAAAATTGTGATCTTGAAATATCCTGTGGCTTGGTGATATATTTTACCCATGTCTTTGTTATCATCAGCCTTTCTTAACATGTTTTTTAAGTTGCAATACTCCTGGAATTTTAGTATTCTAATCAAAGTTAGTGGTGCCATACAGAAAGGAGCCAAAAGAAATGGCTAAATTTGCAGCATCACCATTTAGATGTCCATTGTATGCATGTCTGTCTGTCTGTCTGTCTGTATGTATGTATGTATGTATGCATGTATTTATATGTTTTTTGTTGTATTTCATTTATTTCACCTTCCTCATTTCTTTTTTTTTAATTACTAAAGTATATTTTGGCATACAATATTATACCAGTTTCAATTGTACAACATAGTGATTGGACATTTATATACTTTACAATGTGATCACCACAATAAATCTAATAACCATCTGTCACCATGCAAAGTCATTATGATATTATTGATTGTATTCCCTGTGCTGTATACTACATCCATCCCCGTGGTTTACTTATTTTATAACTGAACTAAAAAGCTTTTGCACAGAGAAGGAAACCAACAAAATTAAAAGACAACTTACTGAATGGGAGAAGATATTTGCAAATGACATATTCGATAACAGGTTGCTATCTAAAATATATAAGGAACTCATACAACTCAACATCAAAAACAAACAATTCAATTAAAAAATGGGCAGAGAATCTTAATAGACATTTTTCCAAAGAAGACATACAGATGGCCAATAGACATGAAAAGATGCTCAACATCATTAGTCACCAGGGAAATGCAAATCAAAACCACAATGAGGTACCACCTCACATCAGTCAGAATAGTTGTTATCAAAAAGTCAACAAATAACAAGTGTTGATGAGAATGTAGAGAAAAGAGAACCCTTGTGCACTGTTGGTGGGATTGTAAATTGGTGGAGCCACTATGGAAAACAGTCTGGAGGTTCCTCAAAAAATTAAAAATATAACTATAAGACCCAGACATTCTACTTATGAGTATTTATCTGAAGAAAACAAAAACACTAATTTGAAAAGATATATGCACCCTTATGTTCATTGCAGCATTATTTACAATAGTCAAGATATGGAAGCAACCTAGGTATCCATTGATAGATGAATGGTTAGAGAAGATTGGGCATATATATACAATTAAATATTACATAGCCATAAAATTAATGAAATCTTGCCATTTGCGACAACATGGATGAATCTACAGGGTATTATACTAAATGAAATTGTCAAAGATAAACACTATATGATTTCACTTACATGTAGAATCTGAAAAAACAGAACGAACAAACAAAACAAACAGAAACACACTAATAGATACAGAGAACAAATTGATGATTTCCAAAGGGTTGTGTGTGGAGGGGGCGGGGAGTGGGGTGGGGAGTGGGGTAGGGATGGGTGAAATAGATTTACTTTATTTAAAAAAATCAATTCTACATATTTATAACTTCAAGACTATTTCAGCTGCACAACTACCCTGTATTACCCATTTGGGTGCCTGCAAAGAGACCCCAGCCTAAGAACTCCCTCTTTAGATGGATTCTATTTTATTCACAAATGTTTTCTTTTGTATTGGGTTTAATCAAGGGACTACTTTAAACCCCCTTTGAATTAGGTAGGATATAGATCCTAAAGTTTTATCATTTCAGTTATAATATACAATGGAAAAAGACAGGACTGGCACTTGCAAGTGGGAAGAATTGTTTCAAGTATATTAGGTATTTTTAAAGAACAGATACAGATGAATAAATACTAGGAGATAGTCAAAAGTCAGGCTTATCTACACAATACCAAAACAATTGGTTAAAAGTGGAATATTCGGTTGCTTTGTTGACCTAATATCTTTGATTTATTTTAGAGTTATGTAAACATATATGATACTAACTGTGGCAAAATGTTATTAAAATAGGGGGGAGAGCAAGATTTAAATGCTCTGATGAGAAAATAAACAGTTGAGCTGAGTAACATTTTAGACGTATAGCCAGAAAAAAGGTGGAGAACATGTAAGGGAAATTGTGTCATGCAATAAATAGCTTTCTGGTTCATTGTACTTTGTCAAGTATTTAGGAATAGAAGGTATTCATGTTTAAAGTAGTAGTCATTTACCGAAGCTCTGATGATCCTTCTCTTATTAAGAGAATTATATTCTTAAAATGTAAACAACATTTCTGCATTCTGGCTTTCTCCTTCAAATATTGAAATCAACTTTTTTTCTTTTATAAATTGAATTGAATTTTCCATCTAAAGCTAGGTACACATAATAATTATTATATTAAAGATATAGTTTTCTCAGGGTCATTGCTTATTAGTCTCCTAAAAAAGAATTGTTTCAGATCTCAATTATAGATACCAATAGATGGGAAGCAGTGATGCAGATAATATGAATGAGGAGATAATCAAAAAGACACTTGAAGTTGGCTTTGAAATGCATTTTTCAGCATGTTGTCATCTTATGTTTTACACAAGCATATCCTTTAGACCAATAATTGGTGACTCTGAAGTGGTTTGAGTGATTGAAAAAAGTTAGCCTGAGATTTAAACACTGCCAGTGAACTGGCTGCATGCAGATAATAAAATGAATGACATGACAATATGTTTATGTTCTGTATATGTCGCCTTACTCCCATAAACATGTAATCACTAAAGAAAATGTATGGACTCACTGGTCTTATTCATTCTGGGAATTTATTGACATCTTCAAGGTGCTTTTTTTTTTTTTACAGCTTTATTGATATATAATAGACAATTAGTTGCTCATATTTATAGTGTACAATTCAATGAATTTTTTCAATTATAGTTGGTTTGCAATAATATATTAGTTTCAGTTGCACAGCATAGTGATTAGAGATCTATATAATCCATAAAGTGATCACCCCAATAAATCTAGTACACCTCTGCCCCCTTTCATATTTATTACAATATTATTGACTATATTCCTTAGGCTACACTTTATATTTGCATGACTATTGTGTAACTATCCATTTGTACTTCTTAATCCCTTTGACCTTGTACACTGACCCCCAACCCCTCTCCCATCTGGTAACCCTCAAAATATTCTCTGTATCTATGAGTTTGTTCCCATTCTTCTTGTTTATTTTGTTATTTAGATTCCATATGTACGTGAAATCATATGGCCTTTGTGTTTCTCTATCTGACTTACTCCATTCAGCATAATACCCTCTAGGTCATCATGCAATACCTTTTTCCATCCTCTTCCTTTTAGTCTGTGTGTGTCTTTTAATCTGAAGTGAGTCTCTTATAGGCAGCATATGTAGGGGTCTTGTTTTATTATCTATTAAAATCTCTTATAGGCAGCATATCTAGTGGGCTTGTTTTCTTATCTATTCAACTACCCTCTCTGTTGATTGGAACATTTAATTCTTTTTCATTTGAAGTACCTGTTGATAGATATGTGTAGTTATTGCCATTCTTTATTCTTATTTTTGCTAAATGTTTGTTCTTATTCTTAGAGAAGTCCTTCCAACATTTCCTGTAATGCAGGCTTAGTGGTAATGAATTCCTTTTTCTTGTCTGGAAAGCTTTTTATCTGTCCTTCGACTTCAAATGATAGCTTTGCTGGATAAAATAATCTTGTTTGTACATTCTGGGTTTTCATCACTTTGAATATTCTATGCCAAGCCCTTCTGTCTTGCAAAGTTTCTTTTGAGAAATCAGTGGCCAGTCTTATGTGAGCTTCTTTGTAGGTAACTAATGGCTTTTCTCTTGCTGCTTTTAAGATACTGTGTTTGAATTTAAACTTTGGTACTTTAATTATAATGTGTCTTGGTGTGGGCTTCTTTGAGTTCCTGATTTTTGGGACTCTCTGAGCTTCCTGGGGTTTTATGTCTATTTCTTTCACCAGGTTAGGGAAATTTTCCATCATTATTTCTTCAAATAGGTTTTCAACTTCTTGTTCTCTCTCTTCTCCACCTGGTATCTTAGGATGTGAATGTTGTTACATTTGATGTTGTCCCATAGGCTCCTTAAATTATTTTCATGTTTTTGGATTCTTTTTTCTTATTGCTGTTCTGATTGGTGTCCTCTGCTACCCCATCCTCTACATCAGTGATTTGAATGTCTGCTTCATCCACTTTGTTGATTCCCTCTAATATACTCTTTATCTCAGATGTTATATTATTCATTTATGACTGATTCCTTTTTATAATTTCCATCTCCATTTTTATAGTTCTTATCTCTTTGTTAAAGTTCTCACTGAGTTCATCTACTCTTCTACTAAGTTCATTGAACATCCTTATAACCAGTGTTTTGAACTCTGCATCTGGTAGATGATTGCTTGATTCCATTTTTCTTGGAACTCTGTACTGTTCTTTCAGATAGGACATGCTTCTCTGTCTCCCCATTTTGACTGCCTTTCTGTGTCTGTTTTTATGTACTAAGCAAAACTCCTAAGTCTTCCAGTCTTATTAGCATGGCTTTGTGTAGTAGGCATCCAGTGGCACAGTCCTGAGAGGGGTTCAGCTACAGGCCAAGTTTAGCCCCAGCCTGTGCCCCTTGGGAGCCACCTGTTAAAATTCAGTAAGCAATCTCCAATTGGCTAATACCCATGCTGTACTTATAGTTGCCTCAAGAGGCCAGGCCAGAAACTGAAGCCAGGTGCCACCAGTGCAGGGCTTGGAGCTGCTAAGCAAGGGGCATAGGGCATAATAAGGACACCACTGGATGTGGCTTGGGTAGGGCTGTGAGTTGGGGGAGGCAGAGTTTCAGAGAATCCTCTGGGCAGAGCAACCTCTGTTATCCAGTCTGATGATGTCTCAGCTATGGTGGTCCACACACTGGCGGGGGTGGGAAAGTCTCAACAGAGGAACAGTGGATGCCGCCAGCACTTCAGCCTGAGGGAAAGCCTCACTTCCAGCCCTCACCTTAAAGTCTGACAACTCAGTGTTCCCCCTTCTGTCACTGGCACCCTTCGAGCAGCCAACCTGATGCTAGAGCTCAGAACAAGTGAGTCCATCACTGCAAAAGTCCAGTTGCAGTCCCTTTAAGAGGAAGGTCTGTACCTGCCGCCTGCAGTTGCCACAGCCTCTGTCTCACTCGGTTACATGGGAACAGATAGCCTTGCATCTCCACCCACTCCTACCATTACAGAATGATTTCTTATTTCTCTACCTAGTTATAGTGCCTCTGTTCATTCAGACCACAGGCGACTCTGCTTGTTGTTTGCTCTGTGGTTTCGTCAGGACTCTGGTGTGGTTGCAAAAGGTGATGTACAAAGCCTCTACCCTCTACACCATCTCGACTGGTGTTTAAGGTGCTTGATTTTAAAGTAATCAATTTGATTTATTTTTGTTTTATTCAAATCTATCTGGCTGACCTTGACTGAGTATCTTGGTGTTCTCTTAATTGAAAGAGTTGCCATATGGTGTCAGAAGACATTGGAAATTTTACTTCAGATGCCAATGTAGCACACTACTATTTAAATGTGCTTGAGACAAATACCAAAGTGTTTGGATTAGCCATGAAAATTCTCCACATGCCCTCTGGTGGGCCTTTCTTTTATAAGGTTGGAACAGGAAAATGCTGTGTCATCTGGTTGTACAGTGGGTTGGAGAAAAAGAATTCCACTGTAACTATCTGGTGATAAATAAACCCTAAATACGAACTCACAAATCTTTCTGGTACAGATAAGTCTGGCTCATTTAGCTAGTTTCAAAGCTAAAAGAAAGATTTAAAATGCTAAAATGAAAACTTTGTTAGGTGCTTTGTTATGTGTTATATGAAATAAAGTTATCGTATTTTAATACTGTTAGGTAATCTCTCCATAAATGTGTAAACCAACTAAATAATTCTGCCACAAGATGATGTCTGTGAAGAGGTGGATTTTAATTCAAGATTTTTATAGGGTTTGCAAAAATGAATTTTCAGATCCTCCCCCTTTCCCAGGGGGGTTCATATGAGGCCTAATCCTGTAAATCAGCACATATTTCTAGAATTTTGCTTATGGAGAAGGATGGAAAATTATATTCAGTGTTTTCTTTAGCAAAAATTATTTATATATTTTTCTTGGATCAAAATATATTTTAACATCCTGTGTGGTAAGGTAATAAATATCCAGCACTTATCTTCCCAACAACTTCCTTTATAATCAAATGGGGTTGTACACAGTTAAATTGCAAAAATTGCACAAATAGCCACATTTTAGTTGCCCACACATTCTTGCTTATAGCTTCAGAAGAAGCAAATTATGATATTAAAAAGAATCTAGAGAGGTCTTTGCTTCTACTCTCCCCAGCACCAACTGCCACTGAAAAACTGGAACTGTCCAGAACATAGCTGGCTATTTTCTTTATGAATATCTCCCTAAAGCACCAAGATCAGCTTTTCATACTCCTGAGAATAAAAAAGATTTTCATTTATCAAACTAAAATTCTTCTCGACTCATTTAAGTCAATGTCCTCAGTTAAATCATTGTTCTCCGAGTTTTCTAAAACATCATCTTCAACTGCTTACACCATTAACAAAATAAATAATAACAGGTGCAAAAGTAATTCCTAGAGCATTAGAAATTTGCCTTTTGGTATGTATTAATCTTTACTGTTCTCCTTTTGTTACAGATGTTAGTCATATGACAAAGACAAGGGTGAACCTGATTCCAGGACAGGAAAACAAACATATTAATGGATTTGTATTATCTATTTTTTCATATTTCAGTAGAAGATGGTACTTTACTCTTTAGCCTCTGAATACAGTCTATGTAGTAATTAAATTTATCTGAAAGTAAATTTAGGACAGTGGGGTTTTTGTTTGCTTTTGCCATTTTGTTTGGCTGATGGCAAAGAAGTCTTGAATTACGCTTCTACTCTTAGTATTTTCTTTCTCTAAATAGAAAATAGGTATGTGATTTGAGAAGACATTTTAAAAAATATATGCTATCTCCAAGATCTCACTGTAACAAAATGGAAGTATTCCCCTAAGAAGTTATAGCATAAAAAAATCCCAAACGAATGTCAAATAATACCCCACAAAACATCACAACTTCATGTTTTTAAAATGTAATTACAGGTTAAGGGCACAGGTCAGTTAAATGGAAGCCTAAAGTACCAGATTTCTAAAGTATTACTGCTTGAACAGGACGTTTTGTCAGTATTTACTGCTTTACTAACATTTTAAGTATTCATAGAGAGAGGATTAATGGTCCGTGGATATCTGATTTTTTTTTCTTTCAGAGAAGTATCAAGAAGCTATCCAAAAGTTTAAACAATTTTCACAAATGAATGATGTGGATATTTATTTATTTATTCATTTATTTATAAATTAAGTTTATTGGGGTGACATTAGTTAATAGAATTATATAGGTTTCAAGTATAGAATTCAATAATATGTCATATGTATATTGCAAAGTTGCATTTCCTTCCACCACCAAATGTTTGACCTCTTTTACCCTCATCTACCTCCTTCTTCTCACCCTTCCCTCTGGTAACCACTGTCCACTAATCTACTGTCCATGTCCATGAGTCTCTGTTTGTCATGTTTGTTTGTTGCTTTCAGTTTTATATCCCACATGAGTGAAATCATATGCTTCTCAATTTTTTCTGTCTGACTTATTTCACTTAGTGTGATTACCTCAAGATCCATCCATGTTGTCACAAATTGAATAAAGATGTGGTACATGTATACAATGGAATGTTACTCAGCCACAAGAAAAAATGAAATACTGACATTCGTGGATATTCTTTTAGATTTACCTTTTTTTTTCATTGCCAGAAGTATAGTCCAAACATACAGAATAAAGAAACTAGAACTCTATTTTCATTATGAAGTTGTTTTGCTAATAGAGTAAAACTTTACTAAATAAGATTTGCTTGAAGTTGGCAAGTTCTACAATTGGAATTGCAGAGTGTAGTAACATCTCATTATTTTGGAGAAAGGCTAAGACTTATTCTATGATAAAAGAAAATTCATGGTATATATAAGTTCTGCACTGGGATCAGTTACATTGTATAAGAACACCAATTTTCTTAGTGCATTAGCAAATAATCATTTACATAAAAGTAATTGGATTATTAATTAAATAATTTACATTGTTCTTTGAAGTGGATTTCTATATTTCATTAGCTTTGATTACATTACTGTATATGTCTAACAAAGTACTTTTTAAAATGCCTTCCTTAATTCTGAGATTTCCTGTCAGATAGGCCTTCCTCTTAAAATTTTAATACAAAACACAGGTTTATTATTTTCAGGTAATGCAATAACACAAATGAATTGCTACTAAAATCATGCCAAAGAGAAGCACTGCTGTCTATCCTTTAATGAATAGGCAAAGATCGTTTGAAGGAAAATAGTTACTTTTATGTAGTGCTTAAAGAGAATTTCTATTCTCTGAAGGCAGTTAATCATCTCTCCACTCTTCTAAGTCCCAACTCCACATTTTTAACTAAGATTAAACACTGGTGAGTATACTTTACTCAAATTCACATATTATGATGCAGATCTCTACATTTACAATAGCAAATATAAATAAGTGAAAGAGTAATGTTAATTTGGAAAACAAGATATGAACTAGAATTTGGTTCCTTCACTCTCTGCCCCTGGGTGGGTGTACACACTTCTGGGAAGGTGTGTGAATCACAGGTGGCAATCTAGGCAGTTCCTATTGCCAGAGCTTTATATAGAAGCAGCCTAACAAAGATATCATGTCCTGGACTGCCAGCTGAAGGTGAGATACTAAATAGCTTCAGGGAGAGGTGACAGAGATAAAAAAAAAAAAAAAAAAAAAACACTGTTAATATCCAGTAAGGCTGTCATTAAGCTGAGGAACCCCAATATTTCTGGTGTTATCACACTCCATTGGCTATTGTGAAAGAGATAGAATTGTGAAATAGGTAATATTCTTGGGGAGAGAATATTTTCAGCCACATTAATTCATTTGTTCATTAATGAGGACCTAGTGTTAGTCACTGTGCTAAGTTCTGTATATAATGCAATGAATGTAATAAGGTCCCTGAATCTCCAGCAGTCTAGTATTGCGTCCATATCACACCTCATCTTATCTGCTAGTTTGCACTCAAGTCACTATCAACAAATTAATCTCTGCTATGGTATCGCTTGTTAAGTTGAAGATGTTACCTTTTTCAGGACCATGTGCCTTTTAAACAGGGACTTAAACGACCCTATAACTTTTAAAACTCAAAGGGATGCTTCTTTAAATGATGGATGAAATTTCAGATAACATATCATAGGGAGGAGGATATTGTTGGGTAGGATGATTCTTGGGACCCAATAAGTCACATCACACAAGTGACTGGCTCACAAATCCTTCTCTAAGACACAAAAAGTAAAGTCATTCTTAAGAAGCAAAGGAAAAGACCCCTCTTGATTAACAGACAAAAATATATATATATTTGTGGTAAGAAAAATTGAAATTAAAATTCTACCATTAGTAAAAAGCCAAAAAGTCAATAACACTAATTGAAATTTAAGTGAATAATATAGAGTAAATAGAAGACAATTTCACGTAGTGAGCAGTCTAATGTCCTATATTGTTCAAGAGGGCACAAATAGGAACAATGTGTGAAAGTTAAAGGGAGGCACATTTTGGTGTAGCTTGAAAAATAATTGTCTAAAAATTTAACCTGTCCAGCAATGAATTGAACTGTCTTGTGAGATGATGAGTTTTCTGTCACTGAAAGAGTGCAAGTAGTAAATGGATGGCCACCAGACAGGATTTTAGTTGAAGGGATTCCTGAAGTACATGGAAGATTTATTTTTTTAATGTTTAGTCTATGCATCTATTAGTCAATGATAATTAGGAATCCAGGAAAGATAAAAATGGATACATAACAATACGTCAAAAATAGGCAAGAAGCAAATTAATGTGGCCTAAACTACGTTTATAAGTGTTGAATAGGTACCAAGTAAATGAGAGGTCGGGGTAAATTTTTTAGTCAGAAAAGGCTCTGATAGGAAATAAATTTTGCTCAAGATTTTAAAGTGAGAAAAAGACATGGGTAAGTGCAGAAGAGGGAGAATAAACCAGGAGAGGGGATGACCTCATCAGCATCATCTTACTACTACCATTTTTTAAAAATTAAATTTATTGGAGTGATATTGGTTAATAAAATATAGGTTTCAAGTGTAAAATTCAATAATACATCATATGCATATTGTATTGTATGTTCACCACCCAAAGTCAAATCTCCTTTTGTCACCATATATTTGAACTCTTTTAACCATGCTTCTACCTTTATTTTTGGCTGTCTGCTATAAAACAGGCACCATGCTAAGTGCTTTCCTTAGATGTGGTATTTCATTTAACCCTTAAAACCTCCCTATAAAGTAGTACTATAGTATTTGCATTTTACAGATGAGATGCCTGAGATGACAAAACTGTAATTTAGAAAGGTTAAATAAATTGTCCAAGATCACACAGCTAGAAAACAAATAGTAGGTCTGGTATTCAAATCCAGATCTGTCTCCCTATAAAGCCTATAACCTAAATCACTACTACATTCCACTGCTTCTCATAGAACCAATTGTATGAGATTTTGATTTTAGTAAAAACTAGTTGTATGCTCGAAGTCTTAGACAACTATGAAATGTAAAAATAGTTGGCCCTCAGTAAATATTTATTGAATGAATAAGTAAAATCTTGCTTTTTACACGAAAACACACACACAGACACACACATTTTTACATTTATTTTATTCCCATATTAGAATATCTAATTGTTAGCCAGAGTTTGCTCTCCCTAAGAGCTTACCTCCTAACCACAGAACAGCTTCCCTTGGCCCAGGCTATGGATATGTAAACAAGAATGAATAGCACCTCAGGGCTTTACACTCTAGGGTTTAACCTCGCCTCTTGTATCTCAGGTGGGTGAGGTATCATGTGGTAATATGCAACACTTTAGAGTCTTAGTGTTTCTCTTTAGGACTTTGTTAAGCTTTCCTTGTTGAGCCAAAGGGCTGCAGTTTTCAGGAAAGTAATGATGAGTTCTTTGTGAAATGGTCAGAGAAACTACACATCATCCTTTAGCCAAAATGCAACTTAACCCTCTCTCCATCTGAGTTCTGTTCCAAGAATTCTCCACAACGCCCTTTGGTAAATATGGCCTTTTGAGCATATCCTGTTTTTTTTTTTTCTAATTTATATTTTTATAAGACTAATTTTCTAAGGACATTTGCCTATATGGTTGGGATGATACTAAATTTCTCAGAATTAACCACTGTGGCCTCCAACTACAGCTAATTTTATTGTACCTAAGTTATTGAGAGCCTTTAGATGCTGGTTGTATCCTATATGAGGCTAATAAAAGTAATCAGTGTAAAATTTATTTTAACAAATGGTTATTTGGTTCACGTAGACATTTTTAGAGCTAAAATAATGTCAAACATCCTATTTGATTTGATTCTACACCCCTCTGCCTCCTCCTCTGCTGAACTGACTGCTTTGTGGAAAAGAACTCAATTTACATTTTTATTGAAAAGCTAAAAATACATACAAGTGAATGGAAATTGGATTTAATTCAATTCTGGAATGCAAAGCATCCAGGCATTTAATGATTGCAATTTTGACGTCCTAAGCCTTTGACTAGGTTTTCTACCAATTTTTACTAAAATCAAAATCTCCTCAATACAAAGATAGGTAATTAGCATTACTCATAACAAATAGATCATTTCCCAGAACACTTATTAAAATAGCCCAAAAGAATTTTGTTATGTGCTCTTTTTTTATAATTTCATATTTTTATACAATATCCTCCAGGTACACAGTTTCCACCTGATTTAAGAATTTAAAGCAGTTCCATTAGACATCTTAGGTCTGGTCAGTTTTACATTCAGGTCATTCAGCACCAATTACCATCCACTGTGTTCCCCCTTCCTGCCCAAAGATTATATGCCCCTCCTTCACCCTTGTAATCTACAATCACAGGTCCTTCTGATCTAAATTCTTTCATATTTTCATCTCTACCCATTCAGCTCTGCCCTATTCAGCTCCCTCAAGAGTACCTGCTCTTTTGTGAATAATTCCCTCATGTTTTGTATACACTGCTGGCCTTCTACGTCCTCTACTTGTGTGAGATAACTTTAGTTCAGAATTTAGTTTGAAACCTTGGCATTAATGCTCCCTGGTCTCACATTAATGTCATCCTTAGTTATTGCCCTAAATGGAAGCTAATTTAGTTAATGTTCACTCCTGCGCTCTTCTCTTCATACTACTTTTTACTTTATTCTTTCACTGTTTCCCTCCCAAAAGTTTACACTGTATCTTCTAGCTCTCTGGTTCATGACACACGCTTAACTGGTAAAACTCCCTCGTTTCCTTTTCACTGAGGGTTATACTAAAGCTTTTGATATTTTCTTATGATTTCTGACTCATCTTACCCTTGAGTCATCACTCAATAGAAGCAGTTCATCCTTCTGTACCCCACATATTTCAGGTCTATAAGGGGTCTCCTCACTCCTGCATGGTTGTTTCCAGACCACCATTCCCCCTTTCCTCATGAATAAAACTCCTGCTTCTTGGTGACTCATGGCAGCCAAGAGACTCATGGCACTTGGTTTTACAATCCTATATTTCTGCCTTCCCTGTTTGGTCATGTAGCAACCTTGCAGTCAATTCTCCCTCATATATGAAGACTTTGTCATTTGGATCACAGTCATCTTCTCTATCCTAAGTCCTTCTATCATCTAACACTCTGGCCTAATTGTGATGCAACTTCAGGAATCTTTGCCTCCATTCCACTTTCTTTTTATCATGTATGTATGTATGTATGTATGCATGCATGCATGCATGTATGTATGTATGTATTTATATTATGGTGACATTGGTTAATGAAATCCAGTAAGTTTCAAGTATACAAGTCAACAGTAAATACACACACACACATACGTGCGCGCGTGCACACACACACACATATGTACATATATTGCATTGTGTGTTCACGTCCCATAGTTCCATTCCACTTTAGGCATCCCACTGTCATGGCCATTCACTGGACATCGTCAGTCTGATCTGTTCAACTTCTGAAATCTTCACAGAAATACTCTACTTTCTGATTGCCTACCCTGTAATTCTCCCTTTTATACTCCCACTGCTGATCTTTGACTTCTCTATCATCTTCTATAATATTAATATCCATGTTGATAACCCTTCCAATGCCCTGAAATTTCTTAATCTCTCCAGCTCCAATAACCTTAACACTTCCATGATAGTGCCTTTCATATTCTGTCTTCTACTAGTTGTATAAATATCCATTCTCCCTATTACATTTTCCTCCTTGATGACAATGATCATGTTTTTGTACCACTTTTGTACAGTGCACAGTACATACTCATTAGAGAGGTAGTATCAGGTACTGATTAAAAGCATAAACTCTGGAGTCAGGATATTAGGATTTAAACCCTAGCTTTGCAACCTACTAGCTGTATCACCATGGGGGACATTAACCAACCTCTCTATGCCTCAGTTCCCTTATATATAAAACGGGGATACTAATACTATGTACCTCGCGGAGTTATCGAAATGATTATACTTAGAAGAATGCTTGAAACATAGCCAATAGAATACTTACTATTAACAATTGCAATCATTAAGGGCAAGGAAAATAGATTTTAATAGGAATTAGGTGCAATTCTGAAAGAAAAAAGAGCTCTAATTATTAGAAATAATGATACTGAGAGTCATTGAAAATAGAAGTTGAAAGCAAGTGAATTATTAAGCAAATTTCATTCTCTTCTATTCATACTTTCCACTGAGGAGATGTCAATGTATTGATTATTGCCAGATAATTTGCTTGTCCACATGGTATCACTATCATTGCATGGTGAAGTCATTAGAAGGTCACACTGAAAATACGTTATTAAAATTTTGGATAAAATATGATATGCATCTGAAAGTCTAAAAAGCTATAACCAACATTATTATATTGTTACACACTTATGTGATCATGACAGGTTCAGAGCATAGGTGGAATAGGTTGCTATCACATGATGTGATGAGTGATGCTCTGAAATAACATTCCCCAAATTACTGTTTCATAGTTCTGTCAAAGGTCCTGATAGCAGTAGTTAGAAATCAGGTTTGTTCACCTAAGTCATGCTGTTTCCAGGTGCAACAAGTAATGTTCCCCCTGCGATACTTTATTAAAGTAGCTCCTGCATAGCTAACAATTCCCTAAATGAGCAGGACATAGGACTTGCAAGTTTAGAAGCAAATGGATATGATTTATTTACTGCCTAGGGAAAATAGGCTCCCATGAAGAGGGGTAGTTGGGGTAAGAGGACTTAGAAACAAAGACTTGCTGAAGAGGAAGGAAGAGAGTACTTAAGAGAAACTAGCCTGTTTTTCACAATCCCACTCATGCATTTCTGTCTGTATTTACACATACACACACACATGAGCATGCACATTCTTTCCTAATAATTACCAGTAATTTTTGGGGAAATCAATCTCCTGATAGCAAATCATAATATAATAAATAAAATATTAAAATTTTAGGAGGAAGAAATCAAGAGTTAAGCAAAGAACATTAAGGAACATGTCATGAACCAGACTCTCACAAAACATTCCTTTATTTTAAAATGGAGAAAAGGAAGATGAAATGTACTTTAAAAAGCTCAGTATAATTTTACTCATTTTGTTTCCTGGAAACCAGCATCCATACGTACTATATCATTGACTTCCTTATAAAAATATAAATTCTTAGGCAATTTTGTATGTATGTGCCTGGGGAAAGAGAGGCAGAAAGAGAGCACTTGGAAACTTATATGAGAGTATGAGAGAGAAGTACCAAAATTCTGTTATTGTTAGCTGGGTGATATTAAAGCTTGTGATGTTTCTAGAGCTTCATGAATTCCAAGCTTAACTGACATATTTTCCAGACCTGACATGTTATGTATTTGTTAGTACATCTCATGATCATACCAGTTTTTAAAATAATTGTTCCATTTTTTGTTTAACTTGTGGTATAATGCGATTGTCTAATATTTTGCTTATAAATCTATCTTTTTGCTCATGTTTTTCTATTTTACATCTGCCTCTATATTTGTTACTCTTTATTATTCACTATGGCATTGCATCCTGTTTTAATAAACAATTTTTCTAATTTTTCAAGCTGTTTTAAAATTTTGTTCGTGTCTTACAACTTGGCATTCAACTTGGAATCGTATTTACAAGCAACGAAAATGTCTTTAATCCTTTTATCCAGGACACCAATAAAAAAACTATATTTGAAAAAAAAAGAAAAAAATTCCCTTTTATCTATTGTTTCTGTATATCACTTAATTATTTTTCCTAGGCTGACAGTAAATTGTTGGATTTCCCATTGGGGTCATATGCTACAACAGTGAATATACAGTCATGTGCCATATAGCAATATATCTGTGAAAGACAGATTGCATATATGACAGTGGTCCCAGCTTAGGAGCAAGAGGCAATACCATATAGCCTAGGTGTATAATAGGCTATATTAGCTAGGTTTGTGTAAGTACACTGTATGATGTTCACACAACGATGACCTCACCTAACGACACATTTCTCAGAAGTATCCCTGTCATTAAGCTGCACATGACTGTATCTATATTTATATGTTGATCTACATACACACAGATATATCTATATATATTATATATATAAATTTATTTATTCTAGCTTGCCGGTAATAATGAGATTCAGAAGCCTTACTGAAGTCCTGAAACTTGATAAAAAAACACCTCACAGTAACTTCTATCAAACAACACAATGATGTAACAGTGAGAGCATTTTTTTTAGTAAAGTTGAGAACAAGTCAAGAATGTATATACTATTACTACTGTTAGAGTCCTAGACAATGAAATAAAACCACTGAAAAGAATTAAGAGGTACAATTAACATAAAAGATGAGGCAAAACTTTATAGAGAAAATGATCACTTATCTTAAAAATTCAAGAGAATCAATGGACAGACTATTAAATTTAGTAGGGGTTCAACAAGATATTCAGGTGCAAGATCAACATCAATATCTTCCTTAGTTATTAGTAATAACTATGTTCATCGAAGTATTGTCTATAAAACAACAGAATGGAAAACAAAGTGTTCATTATTAGGGGAATGGTTAAATAAATTATGTGTGTGTACACACTATGAAATATGTGGTATTTAAAAGAATGAATTAGATCTAAATGTAAATTTATTGACATGAAAATGACTCCAATTCCCACTGTTGAGTGACAAAAGCAAGCTACAGAATAACTTTGTTAATTTTAAAAATAAAATGCAAGTTTACATATATAGAAAAATAAATAGAAGAAGCTTGAAGTGTTAGCTAACAAAATGAATAGCAATTCATTTATCTCTTGGGAGAAGACCCAGAGTCAGTATGGTAGTTGGAGGAACTTTAATTATATCTTTAGTGTTTTTATTTTAGGAGAAAGTATTGCTTGTATAGATAAAAATAGAAACAATTTAAAAATTCAATGGTTTGCTGAATTCCCCTAATCAACTTCATTTAAACCTGTACATCTTTGATATATGAATGGGAATTGCTTTCCAGTTTCTTAAACTTTAATTTATTCAACAACTAGTGAAAACCATGCACTATGCTCAGTACAATAGATACAATGGCAAGCATGGCAGACATAGTCTCTGTCCTTCTGAAACTTACAATCAAGTGGGAGAGACATATAATAAGCAAATAACAAATATTTACAAATGAGAAATTTAAACAAAAATGAGAAGTGGGTTTTGATGGAAAAAAGTGTGGTCGAGGCAGACTTCTTAGAAAAGATATTTAAACTGGGATTTACAGGACCTGTTATATGTGATAGTGATGTTGGTATTGGGGAGAAAAGCTAGTAAAAAGGCTCTCAGAGAAAAAAAAACTTCAGGTGTTAGAGAACATATCTGAAATCCAGAGGATTATGAGGGAGAGGGAGAGTGGCACTGTTAGATTGGAAAGGTAGGCAGAGGCCAGATCATGCAAGTCCTTTTAGGCATGGTAAAGTTTAGATTTTATTCAAAGAATAACAAAAGTCTGGCGGCTTTGAATAGAGGAACAAATGTAATCTAGCCTATATTTGTAGTAGATTGCGCTGGCTGCCATGTAGGGAAAATATGGGGTAGTCAGCAAGAGTTGAAGCAGGAGCACAAGTTGGAGGCCATTTGCAGTAGTCAGTGTGAGATAGGATAGTAGCCTGCACTAGGCTGGTCATAGTGCTCATGGTTATCTTTTTGGAGGCAGCATTACATAAAAATATGAAGGAGAAATGATTTATGTAGAGGGAATAGCGGGTGCGAAAGCTGGTTATATTTCTCTATTGATTTAGAAATAAAAGACTAAAGTGACTGAGGCATAGTAATATGGAGGAGAGGGGTGTGGAATAAGGTTTGATCATTTAGGCTCTTTAGGACATGGCATGAAGCCTGGATTTTATTTTAATTGGGACTGAATTACATTTTCCCTGGATCAGTCTGGCTGCTCTGTGGAAGACAAGACACTGTAGAGGGGTGAGAATAGCAGGGAGACCCATTGGAAGGCTATTGTAATCCAGATGAGAGATGACTTTGGCCTGGGCTTGGATACAGGTAGGAGGTGGGAAAATGAATGAACTTAATAAATGCTTGGAAGTGGAACCAAAAGGACTTTATGTTTAATGAGATGTGGAAGTGAAGAAGAGGGAGGTTTCAAATACCTTTAGGATTAAGGGTGGGGAAGAATTTAGTGGAATTGAGAGACTGAAAGGAACCCAGTGGCTAGAGCTCAGTGAGTGTGTGGGGAGGTGAGAAAAGTTAAGGTCAGAGTGGCAGGCAGGAGCCAAGTGATTCATGGATGGTAAGGACATGTAAAGGAGTTTGTATTTACTCTTCAGTGCCATGGGAAACCACTGAAAGATTTTAAACAGTCTGATTTATCTTTTCTAAAAATCGGTTTTGGCTTCAGTGTGGGGAATGGACTTGGAAGGGGACAAGAGAAGCAGGAAGATCAGTTAGGAAGTTATTGCAGAAGTCTGAGGATGAAGTCTTGGAGATGGATACAACTAGATAGATGAGATTCGTTTGAAGTGGAACTGACTAGTTTTCTTGAAGTAAGCTTGTCTTTGTATGTATGAGTCTAAGCTTTATTGAAGTTTTTATTATCTTCTCACTTTGTTTATGTGCTATGTTTTTATTTCTCCTCTCATTCCTAGAAACATTTTTTCCCCTAAAACATGTGAGTTTCCTGCTCTCATTAAGCCTTTCACTTCTATGTACTTAACTGCTCTGGAATTGGTGAGTTTTGGGGATTCTGAAATGCTGCAAACCACACCCTGTAATTCACTTTGCTAGACAGTCAAAATGATAAAAACATAAGAACGATTTTATCTCTCCCAAATTATTGACTTTGCTGAAATAAGTTACAGTCAAATCTAAGCATTTCTATTTAATAGTATATTTAACTTTCAAAGCCTGTTTGCTCAACAATCAAACACTAAACTTGTTCTGAATTTTCTGTTTTAATAACTGAGAAGTCCTGACTTTTCTTGCATATCTGGGACAGAACTGAATGGATGTTTGTGAAGCATTTGGAAAGGATAGTTAAGAAGTTATATGATTACTTAAGGATACTATAAGCATATCATTCTATTTCCAATGCCATCAAAATACCAAGTCAAAACATATTGCACATCAGGAAACTTTGAATTAAAGGTTTAGCTGCACGTACTTGGCTATACAGCATTCCTCTTCAGTGGGAGCTCTTCTCAGACTGAAGTTTTCCCCTTCAGAGAAATAATCCTGCTAGTAGGGAGGCTGTAAATAGACTAGGCCTAGGAATAAGGGCATTCTGTCCCCACAACATGAAACCATGAGAGGCACGGGGTGCAGAAGCATTCCTTAGTCTTGTTTGAGACCTTGAAGGCAGCGCATAGTGGATGGAGAGGCACAGAAATATGAAGTGGGGGAGAGAACGTATTCATACAACAGTAAGAATGTGTGCATAGTGTATTGTCGATCAGAAGGGGACAAGTAGCCCCTGACATCTGGAACCTGGCCTGACTCTATCAACTGGGCCTTGGTGTTTCCTTGTTGAACATAAACAATCTCACAGAACATCAACATGAGAGGTCAGTCTGTGATGATGGATCAAAACAAAAACAAGATCACTCCATCATCATGTCTGAACAGTCACAATATGAACAGTGTTCAAGCCATAAAAATGATCAGACATCTGCCACCCTGGCTGCTTCCTTAACAATTACAGTTCTAGCTTTGGGTTAATCTTCCTTATTTACAAATATGATTTATTTAGAAATCTAATCATTGAATTACCCCCATTTCCTGTTAGCATCCAAGTCCAGAACAAACACAGCTAGAGTGACCAACTCAGCCTGGTTTTCCCATGAATTTCCTACTTTCAGCACTTAAAAGTCCTGCATTCCAGAAAATCCCTGTCATAGGCAAACTGGGATGGCTGTTCAATGGCCTGCTTCCTCAAACCTTCCCCCAAATCATCTAAAGCGAGTCCAAATCCTGTAAGTCCTTTCTAATACCCTCTTATTGAGATACCCTATAGTTTCCCATGGTATACGTTCTCCCCTCATTGTAACAAGTAATAAACCGAACAGTTTCAACTATAGGTCTGCTCCTAATGGTCTCTGGCTGGAGGTCATTGACATCGCTAAGAAGTAAAGAGACACTATATTGTGGAAATGCTAGTAAAACCTAGAATGGAAAAATGGGACTTAAGGAATGAAGAAGTAGGGGGAATCGGGAAAGAACGAAAGGTTCCATAGCCCTGAGGGGGCAAGTGTGTGGTTTTCTGAAAAGGTGGCTTTTAGGGGTGATAAAGGATGAGGTGATGGACAATAAAGCTATAAGCTTTTGTAAGAGGAGGAGGAACTGTTGCCACACCCTCTGTGCTTAAACATCATGAAATACTAATGAAAAAGAGCAAAAATAAAAAAAAATGGCTTATGTTATAAAATAATGATTCAATCTTTTTTTTAGGTGAGGTAACCCTTGGTTGACCTCAAAGATTGCAAGGACCTTGTAAGCTTACAATCCTTTATTTTTAAAAAAATTATTTATTTTTAATAAATTTTATTTACACCTACAGCACCTGGTCTTCCTAGGTGGTCTCCCATCCAAGTACTAACCAGGCCCAAACCTGCTTAGCTTCCACAATCAGATTGGATTGGGCTTGAATTACTCAGTCTTTAATAGCCTAGAGGCTGATCATAAAGTTTTCCTATCCACACTTGTTTTCCTATCTTTATCAACTGAATTATATAATAGTTTCTATATAAGAGACATTTCTGAGAAGGAAGAACTGCAATGACACACTAGTTTACAAGTCTTTTAAGTGCAAAACATTAAATTTATAATTTTAATTCTCTGGGGTTGATATTGTTCAGTGTTAAAGATCAGTATTCATTAACTAAGTGTCCTAGAACAGAGTCTGACACATAGTAAATAGTAATAAATATTAACTATGACAATTACTATCATTATGCTTTATTTCAATGTATTTATTTAAAACAGGGCAATGCTGCAATTTCTTAAAAATGTTTTTGACCACACATCCTTGATTATATTGGAGGTATATACTGAATAATAAATGTAACTTCCTTGTTATTTAAACTTGGCTCAGAGCCATATATTCAAATGACTGTGTGCATGTCTTTTGGAGAGATTTATTGTAAGTGACCTTTGTTAAATCTTTTAAATTCAGTGGGTGTTGGCCCCTAATGCATGTTGCAAATCAAGTTTTGAAAACAGGACTACTATTTAGTTTCATACTGTTTATACTTTAAAAATGGCTGTGGAGTGGATGAGCAGAGTGTGATCGTCCACGTAAAAGGAAACCTAGAGTACTCAGAATCTAGAAGTTGAAACATAAAGGAAGTAGTTTCCTTAGAGCAGGTTTAATTTCTGATTTCCATCAGAAAGCTGCCTCATTTATTTCTACAGAAATAAAAGTCACTTGTAAAAATATAGGAACATACAGGGAATGCTTATGAAATGCTCTTAACTTAAAAATAATGTAAATGTGTGAGTTCTGGCAATGTCCAGGATCTGTTACGAAGGTAGCAAGTAGAGTTTTGTACAATTACAACAATTTTGTATTGCTGAAAAATCACCTTACTTGTTTATTTGGTACCCAGAAAAACAAGCAGCATGTTTTTCAAGCATTAGTACTACATTACTATATTATATGTATATGACCTGAATGTTCCAATCCCTCTACTACTCTTAACACAAATTTGATTTTCTCTCTTTTACAATTCTGACATCTGTTTAACTTACAATAATTTTCTCAGAGGCTAAATTTCGTGGTGATAACACCAGTTTTCCTGATATTGTGTTCTGTCAACTCTCACCTTGTTTGAAGTTATTACCATTTATTTTTGGCCACATCTGGAGCCCAAAATACCCATACCCACCTATAGTATAGAAAACTTGGGTCAGTAGTCTATTTCTTCAGTGACTTAAACACCTTTATTCAGAATGTGGCATTTTTTTTTGCAAAATAAAACAAAAACAGTAATTCTCAGAAGTAAATGCCTTTATAAAGTTAATAATTGATGATTATATTTTCTTAAGAAGTCATAAGTAAACATTTCTGAATCTTTACTTTTGATGTGAATTACTGTTATCCTATTTCTGTCATACCCTTTTCAATGTAAAATGTTTCTTACAGAGTAGTTTTATATATATTAGTCCCACGAACAGATTCAAATCTCACCTGCATACAGCAGAAAGATTAATTCTTATTTCTGTAAACATCTTGCACACTTATAATCTGCTACTGTTTATTCATAATAATGAATCAGTTTTGCAACTACCACATACTTGAATACATACAACACCCTTTTGCATGAGAAAATGAATTAAAAGTACAAAGTAACAATGAAATAAAAATATTTTTCTTTAATGTTTGCAGGTATAGGCATATATTATTAAAATGCAATCATATAATACACACTGAGAAATCTAATACAGATAAGAAAACTGTGAAAGAAAACAGGAACTACTTCACGAATTGCTTTTGTCCTTGGAGAAAATTAATTATAAATATTAAGTAATAGTAAAATAATTCCAAGTAGTGCCAGGAAAGAAAATTTAAAATTAAATTGTTTTACACTCTCATTGCCAGATCTTAGAGTAATCCTAGATGGAAATAACATTTTAAAATAAACAGAGACAGAAACCCTTTTTAGGAATCTATTATTACTTACCAAAATTTGCCATCTGTGTCGTCTTGTTGCCAGTCTCAGGAATGTTGTAAATCACAACAGCATTAGCATTTCTTCTGACTGCTGTTTGGATTTTTTCTGAAAATGTACAATTACCTTTTTCTATGAGCGCAATCCAGGGCTTCTCAATATTAGTAAACTCAGTGTTGTAGTCACAAGCTTGGTAGTTATTGTTCTTAGGGATGCCCACCACTCCCATAGCAGTAGCCACTGGTGAGGCTAATCCATAAACACCACATTAACATGTCTCTGTTGTAGTGCGGTTGCTGGTTTCATTGTAATAAGTCACAGTCACATAGGCATTCATTGAAAAAGATGCTGAGATTTTAAATGAAAATGTAAAAATTAAAAGCAGCCAAAAACAACTGGACTCATTCTCCCGGTTCATTGCTCATTCATTTGAGCATAAAATTTAAGATGTTTGCTGATATTTCCAACTATCAGTCACCATTTGTCCACTTAGGTCCCTGCTAAGCAGAAGTTTGAAATTTCAGTTGCAAGTAGGTAACTGATCTCACCTCAAGCAACATAAGCTCTGAATACATCAGCTCTATTTCACTTTAGTTATCTACATTCTCTTTTGCCTGCCCCTCCTCCAACTATACACACATGCAACCTTTAACCTGGACTACCTTAGTAATAAATAACACCATCAACTTTATTCTACATATCAGCTTATTAGGGTTGGATGACTTCCTTCACTGACATTTTTTTCTTGCTGTTGCAAGCTAATGCACCTTTATAAACATGAAGTAGATTGGAGCAAGGAATTGGACTCTTGGGAATCCCACATGACAAGTCTGAAAGTCACCTCTCTCAGACTATCTAAAACACCAAACTGGTTTTCCAAGTCCTGCTGAAATGTGCTATCAACCAGTTCAGTCAGGAGCAGGTTAAGATCCACAATTTTAATTGCTGTGGCATTAGTGGAATTTTTCTTAACAGGCTCCCCATGGAATATCTTCTGCCACCTGTTTATTCATTGAAAAGTAAACATATTTCAGTAGCTAGAGATCTTTTCCTGTCAAGTACAGTGCCTTGCCCATGGTAAGGACTCAAATATTTGTTGATTGACTGATACCTATAAGTTGCTGCATTCCATTAAGTTTTATGTCCTATGTGTTACACTCTAACAAGATTGTTCAAGATTTAATTTTTAATATTTAGAATTTTAAATTCTAGTTCTTTATAATGTATAGACAGGTTTATATTTTTTTCAATGCTTCTTTTGTAAGTTGTTTTTAATCAGGAGCACACAGGACACTAGCACCACTCAGACATTGCTATGGAGTCAACTGGTCTGGGCAAATTGCTGTGATAGGGAGATTGCAATGTGTGCCCAGGGCTGGCAAAGGAATAGATAAATGGACAACAATACAAACAGAGATATCAGGTGTCTGATTGGGCCAAGACTCAGAAAACTAGATGAACAGACATCAGGATGTCAAGAAAGCAGAAAGACACCAGGTCAAAAGGAGGGCAGGCACAATGGTAGTCAGAAGTCTAAGAAAAGTAGTCTGGAATCAGGAAGGCTACTAGGCTCAAGGAACAGGACAACATAAAATAGGAAAATAGGAGACATTGTTTAAGTTGATGATCAATGACACTATATCTTTACCCTACTTCTTGTCTGTTCTTAAGCATCTGAGATATTAGGGCTGGAGTGGACCCTGCAGTGGGAAGCAACAGTTAACACCACTCAGTGGAGTGGAAGAGTTTAGAGAATCTACATTTGAACCTAATGAATAAACCCCAACAAAAGCACAATACCAATACAAGCCTTTCTATCATAGCGCCAATTACACATCTATATATCCCCTCCCCTACAGCACCTGGTATTAGTAACACTTTACACATAGTAATCACTTAATAATTATTTGGGGACTTGAATTGAAAAGTTTAAAGGTCTTGTGTATTATCTTTTGGTCTATTTAATAGTAAACACAAGTAGTTTATTATTTTGCTATTAGCACTACCATTTTGACGTTAAAATTCATAATAAAGCCTGTACTCACTAGACAAAAACAAATTATTGAACTGAAAACAGAAGTGTTATTATTGTCAAAACCATTAGTTTGTTGATAGCTAACAGATATCTATGATAAATTCAAAATCAGCATTCAATATGCAGATAATTAGCAAAGTCATAGACATTTTAAAACATTTTCCTACCAGTTATTAAATTGTTTCTAAAGGAAAACCTTTTCCTAAAATAGTTTAAAAGCTGATTAGTGAGGAGTTAGCTAAATTCATTAGAAATCAAATTTTGTTAAATAATATTAACACGAATAGTATTAACGGTTTCAAATATTTACATTATATATATTTTTTGCATAAAATAAATCATTACATGCCTTAAAAATGACAACTTTCCCATAACACTTTGTGGCAGTGCCTGTGTAGAGAACTTTATTAAACTTAAATTGCTGCTCTGGAGGTTGAAGAGCATGACTTTATATGATAACCAGCATTATACACCTTGTATATAAGTGCTTTTATGTTTACATTTATGGCTTTCAGAGAGAGTCATAACTTACAAATATAATTTTAGGTTGTTTTTAAAAAATTGCAGTTACATAAAATTAGGCCTGGAACAATAAATACACATCAATGCAATTTTCCTGTTAACTCTTAAGGCAATTTGCTGGAGAGTAAGGGGTCTAGTGCTTATTCAGTGTTGTTAAGAGTTTTGTCTGGGGAACGCCTATGTTAGACTCACTTGGAAGTTTATTAAAAATGAAGATTTATGGGTTCCACCTCCAGTCATCCTAAATCAGAATGAGGAAAATACCTAGGAATTCACATTATTAAATAAGCTCTCCAGGTAATTCTTAATACATTTTATAATTTAAGAACTTTAGATCATACAAATTGTACATGATGAATAGTACTGGATCTATTTTTAAGTTTGACAGATTAACTGCTGTCATTTTATTTCAACCTCTTTGTGCTTCAATTTCCAATCTATAAAGGTTTGATGTTTATTTGTACTTTAGGTGGTGCTCCGAACATTTTTGAAGCATCTTAAAAAACAGAAGTTTGTACAAATGCCGATTCTACAACTACTATTATATCCTCGGGAAAATAAAAACCTATCTGGGAATTTCCTGTCATTTACACAATAACAGAGATTAGGATTAGAATTTATCAGGTCTTTTCCAGATCTGACATGCTAGCACTCTATGAAAATGAAAGCTGTTTAGAAAGGATCCACTATTATTTTTTCCTTTCTATCAGCACAATTCATGCATGAAGCTGCACTGAAAGTAGATGAAACTGAGGAGGTAAGTTCAAAGTATTGGGTAAAGCTTGAACTCTAAAAAAACTAGCAAGTGCTTGAAACAATACCATATACCAGCAATTTTCAAACTTCTCTGCACATTAGAATCACCTGGGGGAGCTGTTAATTATCTTTGATGCCCAGGTTATACCCCAATCAGAAACTTGGGGCGTGACATCTAGGCATAATTTTTAAAACTCTCCAGGTGATACCAATATGAAGCCAAGTCTGAGAACCACTGCTATGTAGTACTGTTTCAAACACTTAATACTAGACTTTTTCAATTGTGTGTACCTTAATATTAAGTATCTTAGCAAAGTTATGTAATTAATATTGATACAGGCATAGAAAAGGAAATTACTCATCTCTTAGGCAAGGAACATTTCAAATTTTTTCATGTGAATGAACGACAACTGTGGCAAACCCAAAATTTAAAGAAGAGGAAGCACAGGACTGTGTTTCTAATAGAATATGGGTACCCTTGATTATTCATAGCAATCTTCCAACTTTGGGCTAGGTGACTTTAACTTGGTGTATGTTCAAAAGGAATAAAAATTAATCTTAATATTACCCCAAGCAAAATAAGATAAATGAGACCTGATATTATAAAATCACTTGATGTCAAAATTCAAATATGCCTAGGACCATAAGACAGCAAAGATACCTGAAAGTCATTCAATTTTACTTTGTTAGTAAGATATTGCCTTTGTGATTTGGGGAGGAAGAATTTTTTGTGTTAGAATTTTTTTTTTCAGTGGGAATTTGTTAATAATTTGACCATGAGAATCAGGCAAGATGCCTAAATCTGTATTATAATGTTACCTACAAAATGTATATGGACTATATCCACTTCTCTCGATCTCATTTGTTATCTAGCCAGTCTTCCTGATTTCACTTTTGCTCCCTACATTAGTAGGATACATGTTTGACTACTGGTCAGAGACCCAAATTAGTGATGGCATAAACAAGACAGAAGTTTATTTTCCTTTCATGTGACAGCCAAAACAGGTAAGCAGTACAAAGTTGGTATGGTAGCTCCACGGACTTGGGCTCTTACTGGTTGGTTGTGTGGACATCCCTAGAGTGTTGTTCTTTGCATGATCCAAGATATCTCACGACCATGCTCACATTCCCAGTGTAAAGGGGAAAAAAAAAGAGAGCATTTCCTCATAATCTTTGAGAACAGTTCAGAAAGTGTATTTATCACTTATGCTCACTTCCCATTGGCCAGAACTTAGTCATGAGACAATATATCTAGCTACAGAAGAAACAGGGAAATGTATTTTTATCCTAGGTAGCCATGTGCTCGGGTAAAAATTAAGAGATCTATTACTATAGAAGAGGAGAATAGGTATTAGGGTATAACTAGCAATCTCTGCAAACCTCCTTATAATCTATTCTCCTTCCAGGAGAGAGTGGCCATTCTAAAACATGAATCAAATCATGGCATGTACTGGCCACAAACCATTTAATGGCTTCTCAGTGCTCTGAAGATACAAACTAAAACCCTTACCATGGCCCCAAGGCTCTGCATAGTCTATAAGAGCCCTTGTGTATTGGCTTGTCTCATCTTGTACCCCACTTTCTGGACTCCAGCCATGTCAGTTCATTTTCAAGTCTCCAAACACATCTTGTGCGGCAAGGCCTTTGCATCTCAAGTTCACTTCCTCAGGAAAAACTTGTCCAGTGCTCCCCTCCCTGGCCCGGGCAGGCTTCCTTTGTTAAAAAACTCTAATATAAACCACATATATTTCCTTTGGGGCACTTATATCACATTTGTCCACTTATTTGAATGTCTTTCTTCTCCACAACACTGTAAGTTCTATGAAAATAGGCACCATGACTGTTTTTGTGCATAGTGTATTGTGCTCCTAGTGCTAACCCAGTGCTTGCCCAAGTGGGCATATTTGGATATATGCTGCAATAATTCAGCTCATTCTTTTATGAGCTCCAGGATTTGGAAAAGTTTATCTCCCAGTGACCTGATACACTAACTGAAATTTTATTATTATTCAAACATTTTACTTTGTGCTCAAATTAGACATGAAAGAAACAGACTTTGGAGTTGTAAGCCTAACTATACAACTTAATTGTCTTGGCAATTTTACATTAAATCATTCAGTCTCTTTCTGTTTCAGATATCCCTCTACAAAATAGATATTAAAATCTTGTTAGGGGCAACATCTAGATCTTAAGCTACTAGAAGTGAAATACAATAATCTCAGAATAGAATCAGAGGTACTTGAATTCTTTAAAAAGAGTTGCTTGATTTTCAATGAAAATGTGCATATGATTAAAAAAGTTAAAATATTTCAGATTTCTGTTTTGAAAAAATATATGTATCACTGAATAGGCAACAACTTAAGAAGAACACTAGAGTAAAAATAACTGAGATTCAAAGATTTCAATTTTTTTTACAATGAGTTGCTCTAATTGATAATAGTCTAATCATAACTTTAAAATGTTCTTCATAGAAAACCACATTTTCATGAAACACATTAAAATAACACAAAGACATTTTCAGTGTCCTAATAACATATTAATATACCAAAGAATAATATAACTGAATGGGACCATTATTTTTCAAATTTTACAAATAAAGAAATTAAGACCAAACAGTTTAAGTGGCTTTTCTTAAAGTTCCACAGGGATTTAGGGATGGAACTATAGCCAGCTTTAAATCTGCTTCCCCCCACCCCCGCAAATCTACTTTTTATTTCTTTAGTATAAAGAAAAGCAAAAACTTAGGGCTAAAAGTGATATCAACATAACAAAATAAGAATGAGAGATAATATAGTGGGTAGTATGACCTGGACCAATAAATAAGTTTATATGTAATGCTTCTATTTTGGAGAGTTGGGGCAAATATAATACAATATGACTTGATGCAAATGTAATCTCAAATAACTGTAATTTTCAGATAGTCCATGTACCTTGTTTTACTTATTAAATTTTAACATTTTTTTCCTAAAATTCTTTCAGTAAAAGAAAGCAGTTGATCATTGAAATAAATAGGAACCAGCAATAAATATTTCATCTCTCATCTATTTACCTGCAAATTCTTGAGTAACAATGCATAAAGAAGAAAAAAAAAATAAAATGTACCTGAAAAGGTAACCAGTGAAATAGCAACCAGCTCAATTATAAACTATATAGATGATTTTGGAATAATAGAATTGGTTATAATCTATAGTCCATATTAACAGAAAGTATCTAGCTAAAAACATCAAATATTTTAGTGTTACCAAGTAAAGGTTTCAAGTTTCTTAAAAGTCCTTATCTTAATATGAGTAAAATGAACGCAGTATAATTCCAACAAAGAAATAAAAATGGCAGAAAGAACATGTGCTCAGATTCTTCCCTTCCTTTAGTAGCTTACCAATGGATTTCAATGTCTATGTCTATATCTCATGTACCATAGAAAATTAGAAACTTCAGAGAGAGACTGTGGTTCTCTGGTAGACTATGTAATATTTCTTAATTTAGTAATTGACTTGTTAGTATGAAGGTGACATCACAGTAGTATATTTGGGTTGCTTTGGAATGAGTGAACACATATTGCCACTTAAAGATAAGTTCTGATGGTAGTTTGCTATTTTTCTTAGGAAACTACCACAGTAGCTATCTAATTTTGCAACATCCTGAAATGTGGACAAAGATGTTTAACTCCAAATTGGGGTAGAAATGTTACTAGGATATAAAATAAATTGCCAGAGAATTTGTCTTTAAAAATCCTGAATTAAAAAAAATATGTTCATATTTCTCATTCAATATGAGAACAGAAATTATACCTGCTAAAGTGTATAGTTTTGAAATCTCAGCCTGAGGTTTTAGTCAATAGCCACTTAAGTATTATTTTTTCACTTCCCCAACATTTATGTGGCACTAAAATTGATTTGTTTGATAAAGTTTATTATAGCTAAATACAAAAAACTCAGATTTCTTGATAAAACAACATTCTTCAACCCATATGGAAGAATCATATTAGCTCATTTAGCAAGTACATTGTAGGTCTATTATAAACTAACAAATATAAAAGACATCAAATCCATTCAAAATGAGATGGGTGACCAAAAAAGTTATTGTTTTAACTTCTTTAATAGTTCACTTGAATTTCAACATGAGAAGGATTCATAATTTTAATTAACATTTAAATACACTTATAAAGAACAAAAGACTGAACACATTTATGAACAAACTGTAGCATCTGTCTTTAGGTTCATGAGCTGCTCAACACATTTAAAACATATAACATGTGAAGTCACAGAACCATAGGGCTAGAAGGAAACTCCACAAGTTAACAGCTTACTACAATCAGATTTATCTTAATACAGAATAACTTTTAACTCATGTGATAGTAATAGATACACGCAGAGGTCAACCACATAGATGTCAGCCATATGGCCTTGTAAATGTGGAAAGACCATTTACACTTAAACAGATAACCAGAATAAAATCAATTCCCTTAGTTACTGTTTTATACTTTGAATATGAACACTTAAATGTTAATTTGAGATAAAATTTCACTAAACTCACATTACGTGTATCAAAATTACAAATGAATACAGCAAGAACATAGACATACTGTAGCTTTTGGCTTCAAGATCACACACTGGTCAAAACATTTAGAAATTTAAAGGATATGAAGTCACAATAGAGAGTGGAAAACCATTAAGACAATTTAATTTAGCACTCACATTGTACAGCTGACCAAACTAAAGACCTGGGCAATTGACCCATAACAACTAATGTGTGCTTTTGAAAATAATAGAAACTACTTTATTTATGAGAAATGCAGGTTTGCTACTTTAGAAGAATTTAATCGTCAAATTAGCAATTCAAAATTTCCCATTATAGGTGAATCAAAGTGGCAGGATGTTAAATGTTCATAAAAAGTTACTCTTCTAAGTCAGGATGCCTTACGCTGAGGCTTTATAACAAAAGTACACTTCACGAATAAAACAGTGAACATAAATTATTATAAGTCAAGAGAATAGTCATATGAAAGATAAATTTTCTTGATCGACAAAAATTGTTTTGATGACTGTTTCAGTAATAAATTTAAAATGAAGTATGTTAGCTCCAAATATAAGGCGAACATAAAACCACTTAATAACTTTAGAGCTTAAGTAATATTTTTGCAGAAAAAAGTTATTGATGTTACCAACAAAATAATAAAATATCTTTAAAGCAGTGCCCTCTTTATAACCTGTAATTCCATTTTTCAATTTTTAATAAATATTATCTGGACTATAAATTTTATGCAAACAGACTTCTACCTTGTTGTTACCCAAATTACAGATATCCAAGATACAGACGACATGCGTTCTATCCAGCTCAGTTACTGCTTTTATAATATCACCTAAAAGTAAAAAGCATATGGTAAGTATTGTAAAATAGTTAAATATTTACTTGGATTTAGTATCATATAAGCTGATGTTTTTTCTGTTTTATAATATCAACACTGTCTTTCACCTTTTCCCTCTTCCCTCCATTCATCACATACTTTCATCAAAATTATGTTATAGTAACTTCTGCAGAAAATAGTGAATACATCAAACAGATGCTGCTAATAATGTTAAGATATGGGCTGGTACTCCAAAGCCATATTTAGTTATTTTTATTTTTTATTTTTTTTAGTGGAGCAAAGTAATATATACATTTTCATGGTAACAAAAAGAAACTAGTTCGTAAAAAATGTTTAAAAGATGACACCACCAATGTTACCTTATAAGCCAACACATTACATTATTCTGTACCTATTTTTATTTCTCAGTTTGGAATCACAGAAGGAATAAAAAAAGTTTTAAATCAGACAGATCTGAGTTCAAATCCTAGCTGTCATCATGCTGGTAAATCTGATTTTCAGTCTAATTATCTATAAATAGGGGATAATGATGTTCACCTTGCAAGGCTTTTATTAGGATTAGTTGTGACTTTTGAAAATGCTCAGGCACAATTGTTGGCACAGAGCTAAATGGACACCATTATTATTAATAATGCTATGTCATGAAAAACATGAAATGAATCACCTTGCTTTTGATTACATTATTTTTCTCCTCTACTGATTCTTGCCCTTCATCTCCCAAATGTTAACTGCTTTGGCAGAATGGCACTAACAACTTGTATGTGCCTGAGAATTTTGTCTTGATATTTTATTTTAATAATAACATATACATATAGCAGAAGAAACGTAACAGAAGTGAATATTGTATGAAGCAAGAACATGAGTGAACAAATATTTAAACTACATATTAAGGCATGAATTAAGAAATGTAGAATTTCTGGAAGTCTAAGGAGCTGCAGTGTAAGAAGTAATACTGCAAGTCAGCTAATATGTCATCTCTAAAAAAGACTGGGGAAAAGAAACAAACTTCATCTCTTTTTAAAAAAATCATTTTATTAGTTTCAAGTATACAGTACATTGATTAGACATTTATATAGCTTATAAAATGATCCTCCTAATTTCTCTTTCTCTTCTCTGGCTTTCCACCTAGTCATTACATTAATGCTAACTGCATTCCCTATGCCGTGCTTTCTTATAAAATTAGCTACTCATGTTCAGTTTGCAGTAACCATTAATGCCAAAAGTTAATCATCAGGCACAGCTCATAGGATTTATTTAAAAACAACATACACCCAAGAGTTTCATCAGCATAGAAAGACACACCACAAAATCCCAAGATAATAAAGACTTTCTTAAAAGTGAATAAGATATATAAACACATATATTTGGTATATTATGTAGAAGCCTAAACAATTAGTTGCTTGAAGGGCTTCACTATTGGGATTGCATACACTTTTAGCACTCCTCAAGGAATTTATTTGCATAGCACTTGAATAACTAAATGTTTATAAGAGAAAATGATTGTACTATACTATACTATGGAGGTATTAAAATTTCAGGCAATTATAAGGTGAAAGGACAAATTATCTCACTTGAGTTAAAAGGAGAGAATAGCAGAATCTGTACTGTTCCATATGCATACCACTTAGGTCTAATGAATACTTACATTTAGAATTGTATTTGTATTATAAGAGAACATTCTTAATGCTTGCCTCGAATAGAAACGATTAATCCATTCAATTTTATTTAAAAGTATATTCTCACTTATAAGTCTTGGGTATGTTTACCAAATGGGTAAACTGTATTAAATGTTAAGGTTAGAACTGTTTATATAATATCTTAAGGTTAAGACTGTTTACGATATTAATTTTAATTTCTGAATGAAAAGAATAATGAGATTGTCTTACCCGCAATTGCTCTTGGACCTGGAACCCTTTCATTATCATTTACTTCCTGTGGATACACACAGCTGTAATTCATGCAGGTTAATAACGTGTCTATCTGAGATGCTCGGATATCTTCTGGACAATACATGGGTAGGAATGCAACATCAATTGCTATCTCATGGTTCAGACCTGTTATTGAAAAATCACACTTTATTAAAAGTTCATTGGGTTAGTACATGGTGCTAAGGAGGTCAAATTTGCTGGTTTGATCCCAACATATGCCAAAAAGCTTCATACCTGTAAAAAAACTGTGTTTCAAAACTACAGACTAAACTCTTAGCTGTGCAAACATTTATGAATACGTGCTATTGGTTGAAAGAGGAGACACTTCAGCACAATATATCACTATTGCTGGAAATAATAATCCAAAAATTTTCCCTACTGATGAAAAGTTGAAATCTTAATATCCAGAGGACAGCCTGGTCACATAAATGAAAACATGTAGAGTGCTTTCTTGGTCATTCTTGACAGATGCCATTACAAGATAGGTGAATTTAGAGAAGTATTGCTTCTCTTATTGCTATTTGGACTTAAATATATATGGTACAGTATGTATAGTAGTAACTAGGTTCCATTTGTCCTCAAATATACAAGACAAATGTCAAACCCTTACCATTAGGACTATTAAAAGCTGCAATAGAAAAGGGACTATTGAAAAATAACCAAAGTGAATCCTGACCTATGACTGTCATCTCTTTATATGGGTCAATGTCAGATAAGTTGGATAAAAAGCAAGGGTTTGGGCTGGGTACTAAAGGCTGAGTAGAATTTAAATAAACAGGAGAGTATTTCAGGGAGAAGCCAAAAGTAACGACCAGAGTAAGGAGCCCATTGTGGCTGGAGCAAGGGTAAACACAAAGAGCAAAAGCTTTAAAACTCTATGAATTCTACCCAGTCACCCAAAAACCTGGGAGCTATCTTTAACTCCTCCCTTTTGTTCTTCTCTGACATTATTCACCGTGTCCTACAGATTCCATGACCTTAGTATCTTTCTTATTCATCCCTACAGCAATTCTTAAGTACTGAGTATGGGCCAATTATGGGTAAGCAAAGTTCTTCCTGTAGAGCTGTAAACTAATTCAGAAACGCAAGTTCACTCTTTCCTTTTTATGGGCAAATGATACTAAATTCCATAGCTTTAATGTAACATACAACTAAAGGCTACTTAAAGATTTCTAAAGATTACTAAAATTTGGTATTCATAAACTAAAATAGTCATGGTATCTAGAATTTATGGAGTATTCCAACTCAGTCTTACAGTAAGTATAGTTACCCAATGAATTTTAGCAATGCTGCAAAACTCATGTGAATGTGCACATTCTGGTATCTTATTTCCTTGATACCAAGACTAAATTTAACACTAAGATATATAATCTACTGAATAAGTTTGTTTTAATAAAAAGGAAACACTGCATTAAATGTATCCACTGACCATAAGATGCATTCCAACTTGCAAATGTGAAGAAAAACAAAGTACACCTTAGAATTGAGAATATATTGGAAGTTGAAAATCCTGATATTTTCAGGAAGGTTTCTTGTCAGCATGTCATTGAAGGTACTTTTTGAGTTGCTTTCTAAATTATAAAATAAGGTGATTTATACTCAACATTATTAATAACATTTGCTGTGAGTTCTTTAGTTAAAATTAGAGTTCAGAGTTATGTTAGAGAAAAAAATGTCAGGTTCCCATATAATTCAATTTCTATGTTTCCAGAAGATCTCATGATTTCAATGGTTACATTTTGTGATATATGGGAAATCTTTGCTATAATTTTTGTTTCCTAGATATATAACCAAGATTGGTAAAGTACCCAAAGAGAACAAGTCATGCAGTCTACTGAAAAGAAGCATTTGAAACTTAGGTCTAAGACTGTCTAACAAAGTCAGCGTAAATTCATACTTTTCATAGATTATACAGATTTTCTTTCAGGCATTAAATTAATTTACAAATGATTTTTCCTCTTTCTTTCATTTTAAAACAATGAGACCTTCCTTTAAAACACAAATACAAAATTTTTTTTGACTTTGAGATTAGCTCATTTTGGCTAAAATTTTATGTTAAAATTATTTTTTGTGTACATTTTCCCTCATTAAAAACAAATTTAAAAATAAATATGTTTAAAAATGTGTTAACTCCTTTAAATTTCTGTAAATTCATTAGCTACTTCTAACTTTTGAACAACTTGAGAAAATCAGCTTATTTTCCCTTATCAGACATGAGAAGTTTATTCAGTGGCTTCTTTCTGTTCAACCTAAGTTACCTGAGAATTTTATTTTCTTCAGGGCTGAACAGATCTCTGTTCATAGGAGCTTCTCATGATCAGCACCCTTTCCTCTTTAACCTATATTTTACCTTTCAATGGTTCAGGTGCTCTGAGAAAGTGGCAGATAATATAGGCCGGAAGCTGATGGCTAATAGAGAACAGAATCAGTTTCAGATGCAGTCAGATAGGGGCGAGGAAAGTTCCCTAGATTCCCAATCTTTTCTCCTCAAATACTTTCTGAGGACTTGCCAATGTTCAAAAGCCCACAATTAGAGCTTAATGTACATTATTCCTTTGGTTTGAGCCAAATAGGAGTTCTCATTGGGCTTAATTTGTGTGTGTGTGGGGGGATGTGCTTATTTTTTTTAATCAAAATATTACCATCTATATTTAAAATATGCTAAATACATAATATTCAAAGAGAAGAACAGTTGACTTACCTAGGATGGTTACTTCAAAATGTCCAAGGCTTCGGGCACTTTTAAAATCTTTAAGTTTGGGGGGCCTTTCTTCTGGTGGTATGTATTTTGCAGGCTGAGAATTATACTGCTGAATAAGAAAACTTTTGTGTTCGACAGGAAATTTCCGTGGAATACTTTCAGGATAAACACAGCTGTAATGTAGGTGATCTATTAAGCCAAACTTTTTCTCTCTCCACAGCTGACTTTCCCACCCATGACTTATAGTTTTTCTGGCTTTCCCCTGCATACTATTGCTTATGCTTTCTCGACCTGTTAAAGACATGATGAATAGACATAACTGACATATAAACTAACCAAGTCAAATCATTCACTTCAAAAAAGTACTGATTAATGAATAGTTTAACTTTAAAAATCAAACAACCACTCAGAAAAATGTACATTGAATGTCCAAAAGATAATTCTTATTAAAGTAAGGAAAGAACTAAATTCACTTTAAAAATAAATATACTCCAAAGTATTCAAAAGTGATAGTTTTCTCTGTTAATAGCTTTATGGAGATTTGTAATTATCTTCTTTATACTTTTTCTATATTTTCTAAATGCTCTTAAATAAACCTGTATTCTCTTTAGATTCAATGACAAATTCAAGTTAAGTCAAATTCACAAAAATAATTCCCTTTAGAGATGGGACCAATGCTCAATATTGGTGAAATTTAAGCTTAAAACAAAATTTTGTTAATCTTTGCTAATAGTAACCTGAACAAATACAAAACAGTCTTTTTCTTGGATATAACTCACCTTCAAAAAGACCATTAATTTATTATATATTATACTACTTTCAGATATAAATAGCACATGGAAAACAAAGAGGGAATTAAATTGAGATGAAAGATCACTTCAATTCTTGATTGTTCAATTCATTTATGTACAATTTATCTAACACATTTAATTTTTAAGGAAGAATATAATTTCTCTCCTATACATTATGACTTTCATTCATTCAGAAAATAATTACTGAGTACCAATTTTGTACAAGATACCATGCTAAAGAATTTTGTAAAATAATATTTTAATTGAGTAATATACCATGGGAACTGAATATATATGGTAGAAACAGAAAAAAAAATTAGGTTTTTGGAACAAGACTCTCATGTTGTCAGTTCTGCTAGCAGAGGCAAGCTGACAACAATTCTGTTTATGAGTGTACCATGGTTGCTGAATTGCTTCCATGCACGCTGCCTATACTTTGGTGTTCATTATCATCCTGGCACTAGAAAACAGATAACAAACAAACAAACAAACAAACAAACAAAAACTTGCTGAGGCAAGAGGGAGCATCAACATCAACAGTAAGTTTTCAGTGTGGTTAATATACTACTTCTCCTTTCTTAACTTTATTCCACATTCCCAAACTACTTTCTTGGTTCCTTAAATCTAAAAAGAGACTTACTGAAAATTTATTACAAGGTGAAATACTAGACTGAATAGTAAGAAAAGATGAAGCAGTTGAATACCTACTTGTTACTTACCAGGGATGCAAAATATTACTATATTACAATTTAAACTCAAAATTCAGTTGATGAATGCACTTAATTTCCTATAATCATGCTTAATAACAAAAATAATAAAACATTTAATCACGCATAAAAATCAAAGGAATCAACCAAAGCCAAGAGAAAAATTCAAAACTAATAAGACTAAACTGAAGATTGGGCAATGAAAAAGTATATAACGCCAAATTTAATAACCTACAAGAAATGGACCAGTACTTAGAAAAATACAACCTTCCTAGACTGAATCAAGAAGAACTGCAAAATCTAAATAGACTGATCAGCAGTATGGAAATTGAAACGATCATCAAAAACCTACCAAAAGGTAAAAGTCAAGGACCAGATGGCTTCAACAGTGAATTCTATCAAACATTCAATGAAGATTTAATACCTATTCTCCTCAAACTCTTCCAAAAAACTGAAGAGGAGGCAAGACTTCCCAGCTTATTTTATGAGGGCAATATTACTCTGATACCAAAACCTGGTAAAGATAACACAAAAAAAGAAAACTACAGACCAATATCTCTCAAGCACAGATGCAAAAATCCTAAATAAGATCCTAGCGAACCGAATACAGCAACGTATTAAAAATATTATACACCACCATTGAGTGGGCTTCATCCCATTGGAATGGTTCAATATATGCAAATCGATTAATGTGATACACCATGTAAAACAATTAAAAAATAAGAATCATATGATCATATCAATAGATGCAGAAAAAATCTTGACAAGATACAGCATGCATTTATGATCAAAACACTTCACAAAATTGGTATAGAAGGAAAGTACCTTAACATAATAAAGGCCATATATGACAAACCCTCAGCCAACATTATACTTAATGGTGAAAAAGTAAACCTTCCCTCTAAGATCAGGAACAAGGCAAGGCTGTCCACCATCGCTCTGTTATTCAATATAACATTGGAGGTCCTAGCGAGTGCAAGCAGACAAGATAAAGATATAAAAGGCATCCAAATAGGAAACAAAGAAGTCAAACTGTCACTATTTGTGGATGACATGATTCTCTATATAGAAAATCCTAAGGACTCCACAAGAACACTACCAGAAACAATAAGCAAATACAGTAGTCTTTGGATACTAAGTCAACGTTCAAAAATCCATAATGTTCCTATACTTAATAATGAAGTGTCAAAAAAAGAAGTGGAAAACATAATTCCTTTTGCAACTGCAACAAAAAGAATAACATACCTAGGAATAAATCTCATGAAACATGTGTAGGACCTATATAATGAAAACTACAAGACCCTATTAAAAGAAATGGAGAAGATACAAAGAAATGGAAGGATATTTTGTGTTTTTAGATTGGAAGAATCAACGTAGTTAAAATGACCATATTATCTAAAGCATTATACAGATTTAATGCAATCCCCATCAAAATGCCATAGGCATTTTTTAAAGAAATAGAACAAAAAACCATCAGATTTGTATGGAAGCACAAAAGACCCCAAACTGCCAAAGCCATCCTGAGAAAAAAGAACGAGGCTGGAGGCATCACTCTGCCTGACTTCAAATTACACTACAAAGCGACAGTAATAAAAACAGTGTGGTATTGGCAGCTAAACAGACACATGGACCAGTGGAACAGAACTGAGGGTCCAAAAGTAAACCCATATTTCTATGGGCAATTAATTTTCAGCAAAAAAGCCAAAAACATATAGTGGAGAAAGGAAAGCCTCTTCAATAAATGGTTTTGGGAAAACTGGAAAGCCACCTGCAAAAGAATGAAACTAGACTGTTGTCTATTACCACACACCGAAGCTAACTCAAAATGGATTAAGGACCTGAACATAAGACCTGAAACAATAAAGTGCATAGAAGAAAACATAAGAACTAAACTGAAGGACTGTAGACTTAAAGAGGATTTAATGAATTTGACCTCAAAGGCAAGGGGAGTAAAAGCAAAGATAAACGATGGGACTACATCTAGGTAAAAAGTTTCTGCACAGCAAAAGAAACCGCCAACAAGGTAAAGAGATAACCATTTGAATGGGAATGTATATTTGCAAGCAATGCCTCTGATGAGAGCCTAATATGCAAAGTGTACAATGAACTCATACAACTCAATAACAGCAATAATAATAATAATAATAATAATAATAATAATAAGATCAAAAACTGGGCAAAAGACCTGAATAGACACTTCTCCCTAGAGGACATAGAAATGGCTAAGAAATATTTGAAACGATGCTCAACATTGCTAGCTATTAGGGAAATACAAATCAAAACCACAATGAGATACCATCTCACACCTGTTAGAATAGCTGTTATCACAGGACAAGTAATAACAAATGTTGGAGAGGATGCGGAGAAAAAGGAATCCTCATGCATTGCTGGTGGGACTGCAAATTGGTACAGCCACTATGGAAAACAGTATGGAGGTTCCTCAAAAAACTAAGAATTGATCTACCGTACGATCCAGCAATTCCTCTACTGGGTATTTACCCCAAAGATTTGAAAATCTATATCCGAAAAGATATTTGCACACCAATGTTCATAGCAGCATTATTCATGGTGGCCAGGACATAGAAGCAACCGATGTGTCCTATAATAGATGACTGGCTAAAGAAGCTGTGGTTCATACATACAATGGAATATTACTCAGCCATAAGAAGAGATGAAATACTGCCATTTGTGACAACATGGATAGACTTCGAGATTATCATGCTAAGTGAAATAAGCCAGACAGAAAAAGCTGAAAATTACATGGTTTCCCTTATATGTGGGATATAAACTTAAAATAAACAAATGAACAGGACAAACAAACAGAGACTCATGGACATGGAGTACTGACTAGTGGTTATCAGATGATTGGGGTTGGGGGAGGAGGAGAGAGGTGGATGGGGTAAAGGTGGTCAAATGTGGTGACAGAAAGAAATCTAACTATGATAGGTGAACAACAGTGTAAATATACACATGATTAACCAATGTCACTTTAAAAAATAAATTAATATAAATAAATAAATAAATAAATAAATAAATAAATAAATAAATAAATAAATTGGACTTTCTTATTCTATGCACCATGTCTCTCAACTTCTCTTTCACCTTCCCAATCTCTGGTATGATTTTCTCTGTATCTATCTTCCAAATACATTAATTCTCTCTTTATCTGCATTTGCTTACTTAATCTTCAACTCGTTATATATATTATTACTTATATATCATGTATATTATATTTTAAATATACATTATACTGATATATTATATATGTACATATATATTCATATATGTTCATTTATATATATGTTGAAATATGTATATATGTATATTACACAGTCCTGGAGTTCCAATATGCCTGTTCTTTTTCATATTGATCTGTTTCTGACTTATGGCTTCTATTCATTTATCTTTTTTAAAAATTTTATTGTATTAGTTTCAAGTATACAGTATATTGGTTAGACATTTATATACTTTATAAAACGATTATCCTAATTGCTCTTTCTCTCCTCTGGCTCTCCACTTAGCCATTACATTAATGCTAACTGTATTCCTTATACTGTGCTCCCCATCCTTGTGACAATCTATCATCTACTAATTTGTACTTCTTTAACCCTTTACCTGATTTTCCCAGCCCCTGCAACCCCCCACCCCTCTGTCCATCCCCAGATTGTCCTCTATATTTGTCTGTTTTTGATTAGTTAGTTCTTTTTGTTCCTTAGATTCCACATATAAGTGAAATCATTTATCTTTTTAAAATATTTATTATAAAACCTCTTTCTGATTGGTCTAGTATTTCTAGTTCTTGGAGTATAAATTTTCCCAAATATTACATTTGATCACATTGCCTCAAGGTAGTTCATTTCCTTGGGAAGTCTGTAATATTTTTAACCATGAATTTATTTTCTGTAAATGTTTTCCAACGGAGTCCCAAATACCCCAGGTTATAAGTCTCCCTTTAAAACCTTAGAGGTTTCTCACTGATTTCAGACTAGTTATTAGTGTTAATTCTTTAGCTCAGTGCCCTTGCCATTTCATAGTTATCTTATCTGTGATCACACATCCATACTACACAGTCCTGGGATTCCACATTTTCTCGGGTGACTTTTTCCTACCCATTGCCCAGGGGATCAGGAAGTTTTTTGATACTTTCCCATGCTGATGGGCATAATTTCTCTGGCCATCCACAACTTTCCAACTTTATATTAGTTCTGCTTCACATAGGAGGAGGCTTGTGGTCTGGACCCTCCTTTCCATATCATTAGTATACTTCAGCCTATAATTATTTAAGCTTACATCTAGTTTTGTATTGCCCATTAAAGTTTTAGTTTTAGTTACTACTCACTACTAAATTTAAATTATTTTCCTTCTGGCATCTAAGTGTTGTTCATTCTTGTTTTAAGCTTGGTTATACATTTATACTATAATTATTTCCCCTTTATTTTCTACATTTTTTTGGGGGGTAGTGCAGATTCCAGATACTTTTGTGAGTTCTTAATCTGTCAGAATAACTAGAGGTCAATCTCAAAATAAGAATAACTCTAAAAGCAAGAAGAATATAAAGTGGGAAAAAGTCTAGTCCAGAGAAATGACTCCTTATAAGATCTGATTTAAACCAAATACCTCTAAGGATACCCTACCAGAATTAAATTGTTTTATGAAATTACTTCAGAAATGAACCCAAAATTTAAACCAGTCAACCTAATAGTGAAGAAAGGAACTATATATTTTGAGCTTCACCTGTATTTATTGTCAAATTAAAATTAAACTTTCTATTTAATTATTCTTCGAATAATTAAAAATAGTACATTTGAAGGGATATGCTACCAAAGACACAGATTGATAAGTATATGTTTGTTCATATTCACGTTCACTTCGGTGATACTACCATATTGTTTTAAAGTTGGGACCAGTATTTTTGACAAGGACCTAAGTTAATATAAAAAAAAAAAACAGAAAAAAATAACTAGTTATATAGCTATTTTAAGTACTTATATTATGCTAGTGGCCGGCATGACACAAAAAATGCAAAATTGAACCGTTTTCTGTATATAATAGTGTTCCATAAAGATTTCATTAATACTACTACCAGTAATAATTAAAGCAACATACGTTGGAAGATGCTCAGAATGCCTGATTTATTTCCTTTTGTTTGTGAAGAAAAGTCTGGCTGAGGTACAGGAACTCTATAAAAGATGAAAAAATAACCAATAGTTATAAAAAGAGACTTGGATGAAAAAAAATGAATTGGTTCCATTCAGAATTTATTCTAATTCGATAAATTTAGAAAATAATAGGCTTTTTTTCTTAAAGTAATGCATTAAACATATAAGGAAAATACATTCAAATTATGAACAAATATCTATATATAACATAATTCAAATATTCCAATAGATTTAAATATTATTATGAGAAGTATTCCACAGAAAGAAGTATTCACTTTATTAAATATCAACTGAAGATGGATATATATTTTTTTGTTCTCTACAACAGGAATTTAAAAATTAGTTCAGTGGCTTATTTTCATGTTTGCTCTATTCAAATTTTCTGAAAAATTATATGACTTAACTCTCCAACCTCATTCCAGTTTTTTCTTATAAGCCTCATGGTGCTTCAAATCTTCATTCATGCTTTTCTTTCTGCCTGGAGCAATCCTATTTCCCTTTTCCTTTGCCTGGTTAACTCTCACTCATCTTTCATAATTTAACTCAGGCATTATTTCCTATAAGAAGCCATCACTGATCTCTAATCAAGGCTCACTGCTCCTTGTATATGCTCTCACAGCACCATGAATACACTTCTATCATAGCATTCATCAGAGTGTATTGAAATCCAAGGTTTACCAGTCTGTCTCTTCTACCTGATTCTGCTATAAGCTCTACAAAAGTATAGACTTCATTTTACTTTTGTATATCCACATAATATCTGTTAACTAACTGTTTATTGAACTGAAATGAATGTAGGAAAAGGGAAGTATCTTATTTTGAGGCTAAGGAGAAGCCTGCTTCCATAAGGAAAGATTTCCATCTTATGGGCTTTTAGTATATTTCTATGATGAGTTTTTTCTGTATTCCAAAACTAAAAGCATAAAACGGAAATGCCATACTGTAGAATGCCACATAATATTGGTCAACTTATTTTATCAATAGATTGCTCTTATAAGAGTATTATTTTTCATTTTACTAGTAGTTATTAATGAACTAAAAAGAAGTAGGTTTCACAAAAAAGAATGCATCCATTTAACTACAGCACTCCAGCAAATAAAAACATATTTTACAGTTGTAGTGTTAATTTTTTCAATTATTGAAAACATTATATTTCTAGAAATCAGTAAATTAAAAACATCTATTTTGAGAGAAATGTAAATAACTAAAAATAGTTAAATTATGTGTATTTTGAGATACTTAAACAGCATGTTTATACTTTTAAATGCATGTGACTATAAAATAACCTTTTCTTTCATTTCTGAAATAAATTATAAGAATTAGTTTTCCAAACTCTAACAGTATCATTATATTGTGCATAATTTTGAAATGTGCCTTAGGAGATTTTTACTGGAATTTAATCATTCGTTTGTATGACTTAATGTCTTAAAGATGCTGAATGATATAAGTGAAGTATACAATGTCTATCGGTATCAACTGAGAAAACTGAAAAAAAGAGGAGAGATAAAAAATGAAATCATAAGAAGTACTGAAGGATAACTGAGGACAGAAAGGGATAAGAGGGCTAAAAGAAGAGAAGATAAAAGATACATATGGTGGGTAGTGGCTGAAAGAGTTTGAGATGCATAATAGAAAAAGCCTCAACTGCCTTCAAGAGAATTTTGGTAGAAATACAGATTTTGAAGGAAAATCTGTTAAGGGCTCAGAAAGAAATCTATAGACAACAGCTGAAAGAATACACATATTGTCATGAAGGAACTCGTATTAGAAATGTGAATGTAAAAGGAGCTTCTGGTGAGATCTCAGACAGAAATAAAAAACATGTTATTGGAAACTGCATGAAAGGTGAGCCTTGCTATAAAGCAGTAGAGGATTTGGCTGAATTGTGTTCTGTTGGATGGAAAGAGAAACTTGTATGCAATGAACTTACATATTTAGCTGAACTTTCTAAGCAATGTTTTCAAGGCACAACTTGGTTTTTCCTTGCTGCTGATAGTAAAATACAAGAGGGTAAAGAGAGTTTAAAAGAGAAAACAAGGAACCAGAATTTCAATACTTGAAAAATTCTCAGCCTATTCATATTGAGAGAGAGAGAGAGAGAGAGAGAGAGAGAGAGAGAGAAATTTGCTCTGAGGAGAATGCCAAGGGTGTTGTTGGACAACAATTTGCCCAAGAGATTAGGCTTGTGACTTGTGGATCCAATAAACCAACTCAGGAGGCATGCTGCTCTCTTAGACTGAAAGAAACATAGGTGGGATGAAATGAAGAAAGATTGCTGAACTTCTGGAATTCTACAGTCAGGAAATGAGCAAAAAGAGATATCCAGCTGTGATCATGTGTTATCCTTCAGAATAAAGGAAGACTGTCTACAGCCATGCCACCTTGAATAAGCCCGATCCCATCTGATCTCAGAAGCTAAGCAGAGTCAGGCCTTGTTAGTACTTGGATGGGAGACCACCTAGGAAGACTAGGTGCTGTAGGTATAAACAATAAAAAATAAGAGATTGTAAGCTGACAAGGTCCTTGTAATTTGTGAGGTCAACCAAGGGTTGCCTCACCTAAAAAAAAAAGGCAAAAATGACCCTGACAGTGAAGTTTTCCTCAGGTCCAGATGACAGGGCCACCTCCTCAATTCCAGAAGGCAGGGCCAAGAGGGTGGGGCCGCCACCTTGGTAGACCCAGGGAACATAGTATCAGGCGAGAAAGAATAATTTTGGAGCCTGAATATCAAATGGAATTAGCCTTGCTAGGTATTGGATTTGCTTATGACCCATGATCCCTTTTTTCCTTCCAATTTCTCCCCTTTGGAATGCCTGTCCCACTACTGTATTCTACAAAGATAACCTGTCTAGTTTCACAGTTTCACAGATGGAAAATAATTTTGCCCCGGGATGAATCATGCTGTATCTTATCCATACATGATTTAGATGAGATATAGATGAAATTTTGGACTTACAGTTGATGTTGGTATGAAGTAAAACTTTTGGGGATGTTGTGATGGGGTGAATGTATTTTGCATGTGAGAAAGATACGCATTTTTAGAGAACAGGGGGAGGATTATGGGTTGTTATGGGTTGAATTAGGTCCCCACCAAATATCAATATGACTACCAGTATATAACCAATTACATCTTCAAAGACATTCAAACTGTGACCTTATTTGGAAATAAGATTGTTGAAGATGTAATTGGTTAAGATAAGGTAATATAAGAGTAGATCAGTACTCTAGTCCAATATGGCTGGTATTTTTACAAAAAGGGGAAATTTGGATACAGATGTGTCCCCAGGGAGAATGCCATGTGAAGATGAAGGCAGAAATTGGAGTAATGCTTCTATAAGCTAAGAAATGCAAAAGGTTGCTACCAGTAAGCAAGGGAAGTACATGGAACAGATTCCACATTGCAGCTCTCATAAGGAACTCACCCTGCCAAAATCTTGATCTCAAACTTCAGCAGCCTAAAAAACTAATATGGCTTTTAGTATCATTGCCTATTTTGCAGGGTAGAAACAAATCAAAAAATTAATCTGCTTTGTATACAATTAATACAACTGACTTACAGTTTGTCATATGGCCCTTGCACAATCCTTTTTTTCTTGGTAGGGCTCAAACTTGTATATGTAGTTTGACAACACTGAGGACTGACAGGACCATCCTCTTGATGCTGTTTACCATCTCTTTCCTGACTCTGACTTTCTCTTCCAGCTGCTTGCGATGTTGAGAGTCGATTAGCATTCTAAAACCAAAATTTATAGAAAATGTTTTTAATTTATAAAAATTATTTTTCTCTAAAAAAGGTCTACAATTTTAGATTACTGATTTTTCATAATCTTAAGAGTTGTGACAAAACGTTGCAACCATAACAGTACTTCTGTAAAGATGATTTATCTTAATTCATCTGCTATACAAATATTTTTAAAGGGAAAAATCCCTCTTATATTAGTATAGCTGAAAAATTGGATCAGATGTATATTTCCATATGAATAGTAATCCAATAAATAATTTTTAAAACATAAACTCATGGGGAAACATGGCAGAGTGAGAGACATCCCCGGATCTCTCCCCTTGAAACAACAATAAGCTGAACATCTAAAACTTAACAAAAAACACCCAAACTGCACACCAGCATGTCTGAGGGTGGGATCTGCGCATAAGAGCTACCACAAGTCAGAACCCCGGGTGTTGGGCGGTGGACTGGGAGAAATAAAGAAGCTGACTCTCAGCCTCAGGAGCTCTCTGCAGGAGGAGAAGGAGGGGAGAAGATGCAGTGACTTCCCTGAACAGTCCTGCCTAGAAGTGCTGCAAGTTCCACGCAGCATGTGGCAGGGCCCAGTCATCAGGGCAGAAAGCAGAGAAGCAGGATGGGACTGCAGAGAAACAACAGTTGATTTTTACTGGCCGAAGATGCAAAACTGAGGCTGAGGCACAGCAACCAACTCCCAAACCAGAGGGCCCCTCACCCCATATCCTCCAAGACCAATCACCATGGAGCCCCAGGGGAATCAGCAAATGCTGCTGAGACTGTAGCTAACACTGACAAGGGCTGAAACTGAGGATAGTGAGTGTGATTAAATAACTACAAGAAAATTAAAAAGGCATTATTTAGGCTTTATATAAAGCAGGGATCCAAGAGGCTTAGATGCCACCTGAAGGAAACCAAAAGAAAAGTGCCTTCTTTGCAGCATGCTAAAGAGAAACTTTTATATAATAAATCTTCTTTCTGGAAAAACAGCAGAATATATTTCCATTAATCCCCAGGCAGAGAAATAGTCCATTAAACACCATGGTGACAAGGTGGCAAGGCACTTCAGAAAGAAAGAGAAAAATCTCCAGAAAATAAATGTACATATATAGAAATATGCAACTTAAATGACAGAGGATTCAGGATGATACTTCTGAAAAAGCTCAATGGGATGTGAAACGACTCATGTCAACAATTTCAGAAAGTGAAAAAAAAAAACAACTAGATAAACACAATGAGTTCTTTAGCAAGTAGACTGAAAGCTTCAACAAGAAACAAATAGAACTTCTGGAGATAAAGAACACATTGCAAGAATTGAAAAATGAAATAGAAAGCTTGGGAAATAGAGTTGACCAAATAGAGGAAAGGATCAGTGATATCGAAGACAGAAATCTAGAAATAAATAAGAAGGAAGAAGAGAGAAACCGAAGAATGAAAAATAATGAAAGAGAAATACAAGAACTAGCTGATACCATCAGGAGAGAAAACAAAGAATAATGGGCATTCTCCAGGAGGAAGGGGAGAAAAAGGAGCAGGGATTAGAAAGCATTTTCAGACAAGTAGTTGACGAAAACTTCCCAAATCTAAGGAATGAGCTGGAGCTTGGTATTCAAGAAGTCAACAGTTTACACAATTATCTCAACGCAAAAAGATTTTCACCAAGACACATCGTATTATAGTTATCAAAAATCAATGACAAATACAGAATTCTCAGGGTAGCTAGGGAAAAGAAGACAGTAACCTATAAAGGAAAACCCATCAGGTCTTTGTTGGACTTCTCAACACAAACATTACAAGCCAGAAAGGAAGAGAATCAAATATTTAAACTATTAAATGAAAGGAACTACCAGCCAAGAATAATGAATCCAGATAAACTCTGCTTTAAATATGAAGGAGAAATAAAGGCCTTTCCAGACATACAAAAATTGAGGGAATTCTCTACTATGAGGCCTGCATTATAGAAAATATTGAAAGGGGTCAGCTCACCTAAAACAAAATGACAAAAAAATACATTATTAGGAGTAAGGTGACTAGGAGTAAGTGTGATAGAAGCAGAGGGGTGCAACCCTTACTAAGAACAGGGCATTATAAGCTTAAATAATGAGAAGAGAATTGCTATAGCAAGATAGTAATCAATGTTCCACATACATAGGGACAAATTGAGACAGCAATGACTGAAAAGGGGAGGACTCAAAGATCCAAATTCACAGAGTGAATGGAGATAAGGTGTCTGTAGAAGAAAATGGAAAACTGTATATATATCCTTTTCATATTCTTAATGGTAACCACACACCAAAGATTCAGAACTGAAGTACATAACATAAAACTAGAAGAACCAGAGTAAAAATGCACAAAAGCCAACCAAAGTAAAGAAAACAGAAACATAAGGACAAGGAACCAATAGAAACACTAAGATACCAGAAAACAAAAGATAAAATGGCTATAAGAAGAGTTCATATTTCAATAATCACTCTAAATGTAAATGGATTGAATTTACCAATAAAAAGGCGCAGAATTGCAGAATGGATCAAAAAATAAAACAAAACCATATGCTGCCTCCAGGAGATACACCTCAGCTCCAAACACAAATATAGACTTAAAGTGAAAGGTGGAAAATTATATTTCAAGCAAATGGCATTCAGAGAAAAGTGGAGTAGTGGTACTAATATCAGATGAAATAGACTTCAAAATAAAAAAAATGTAAAGAAAAATACTGAGGGACATTTCATAATGATAAAGGGAATCATGCATCAAGAAGACATGACACTTAATATCTATGCTACTAGTCAGAAAGCCCCAAAATATGTAAAGCAATTACTAACAGAACTAAAGGGAGAAACAGGCCATCACAATATCATAATAGGGGACCTAAATACCCCACTGTCAGATATGGACAGATCATCCAAACAGAAAATCTATAAGGAAATAACATCCTTAAATGACACATTAGTCCAACTGGACATAATTGACATTTACAGAGCCTTCCAACCCCAAACAGTGGCTTACATATTCTTCTCTAGTGCACATGGCATATTCTCAAGAATCAACCATGTACTGGGACACAGAGATAACCTGAACAAATATAAGAGGGTTGAAATCATACCAACCATATTCTCTGATCATAATGCATTGAAACTAGAGATCAACTGCAAAAAGAAATCAGGAAGGACCGCAAATACATGGAGATTAAACAACATGCTACTGAAGAACAACTGGATCAGGGAAGAAATAAAAAGAGAACAAGATATACATAGTAACGAATGGTAATAATAGTAAAACATATCAAAACTTTTGGGAAATGGCAAAAGCAGTCATAAGAGGAAAGTTCATATCATTACAGGCCTACCTCCAAAAACAAGAATGAGCTGAAATAAATGACCAAATGCTTCATCTTTAAAAAATAGAAAAAGAAGAACAAATGAAGCCTAAAGTCAGCGGAAGAAAAGATATCCTTAAAATTAGAGCAGAAATAAATGAAATCGAAAACAACAACAACAAAAAACAATAGAAAAAATAAACGCAACAAAGAGCTGGTTCTTTGAGATTATTAAATTGAGAAACCCCTGGCCAGACTCACTAAATTAAAAAGAGAAAGGACACAAATAAACAAAATCAGGGATGAAAGAGGGGAAATTATGATTGACATCACAGAAATACAAAGGATCATTCAGGAATACCATGAAAAAGTATATAACACTAAATTTAATAACCTAGAAGAAACAGACTAGTACTTAGAAAAATACAATCTTCCCTGACTGAATCAAGAACTGGAAAATCTGAATAGACTGATCAGCAGTATGGAAATTGAAACAATCATCAAAAATCTTCCAAACAGTAGAAGTCCAGAACCAGATGGCTTCACCAGTGAATTCTACCAAACGTTCAATGAAGATTTAATACCTACTGTCCTCAAACTCTTCCAAAAATTCGAAGAGGAGGCAATACTTCCCAATTCATTTAATAAGGCCAGTATTACTCTGATACCAAAACCTGGTAAAGATAACACAAAAAAAGAAAACTACAGACCAATATCTCTCATGAACACAGATGCAAGAATCCTAAATAAGATATTAGTGAACCGAATACAGCAACATATTAAAAAGATTATATCCCACGATCAAGTGGGCTTCATCCCAGGAACACAGGGATGGTTCAGCATATGCAAATTGATTAAAGTGATATACCACATAAACAAATTTAAAAAGAAGAATCATATTATCATATCAATAGATGCAGAAAAAACCTTCAAGATACAGCATGCATTTATGATCAAAACACTTAACCAAATCAGTATAGAAGGGAAATACCTTAACATAATAAAGACCATATATGACAAACCCTCAGCCAACATTACATTTAATGGTGAAAAACTAAAAACCTTCCCTCTAAGATCAGGAACAAGGCAAGGCTGTCCACTACCACCACTGTTATTCAATTAATTTTTGGAGGTCCTAGCAAATGCAAGCAGACAAGATAAAGATATAAAAGGCATCAAATAGGAAACGAAGAAGTCAAATTGTCACTATTTGCAGATGACATGATTCTCTATATAAAAAACTCTCAAGATTCCACCAGAACACTACTAGAAACAATAAACAAATACAGTAAAGTCTCTGGATACAAAATCAATGTTTAAAAATCCATAGCGTTCTATACTCTAATAATGAAGTTTCAGAAAGTGAATTGGAAAAAATAATTCCTTTTGCAACTGCAACAAAAAGAATAAAATACCTAGGAATAAATTTAACAAAACATGTGAAGAACCTATATAATGAAAACTACAAGACCCTTTTAAAAGAAATTGAAGGCCTATGGCCATACCACCCTGAATGTGCCTAATCTCATCTCATCTCAAGATGAACAGGGTCAGGCCTGTTTAGTACTTGGACTGGAGTCCACCTAGGGATACCAGGTGCCGTAGGTGGTAAGAAATAAAAATTATATATATGTAGTATGAAAAAAATAATAAACTGGCATTTAATTAAATAAATAAAAGAAATAGAAGATACAAAGGAATGGAAAGATATTCCATGTTCTTGTATTGGAAGTATCAGGATAGTTAAAATGGCCATATTACCTTAAGCATTATACAGAATTAATGCAATCCCCATCAAAATCCCATTAGTGTTTTTTAAAGAAATAGAACAAAAAACCATCCGATTTGTATGGAAGCACGAAAGACCCTGAACTGCCAAAGCCATCCTGAGAAAACAGAACGAGGCTGGAGGCATCACTTCCCGACTTCAAATTATACTACAAAGTGACAGTAATCAAAACAGCATGGTATTGGTAGCAAAACAGACACACAGACCAGTGGAACAGAATTGAGAGTCCAGAAATAAATCCATATTTATATGGGCAAATAATTTTTGACAACAAAGCCAAAAATATACAGTGGAGAAAAATCTTCTTCAATAAATGGTGCTGGGAGAACTGGAAAGCCACGTGCAAAAGAATGAAACTAGACTGTCTATTACCACACACTAAAAGTAACTCAAAATGGATTAAGGACTTGAATATAAGACCTGAAACAATAAAATGCATAGAAGAAGACACAGGAACTACACTCAAGGACTTTGAACTTAAAGAGGATTTCATGAATTTGACCTTAAAGACACGGGAAGTAAAAACAAAAATAAATGAATGGGACTATATCAAATTAAAAAGCTTCTGCTCAGCAAAAGAAATTGTCGACAAGGTAAAGAGATAACCATCCAAATGGGAAAATATATTTGCAAGCAACGCCTCTGATATGGGCCTAATATCCAAAATATACAAATAACTCATGTGACTCAATAACAATAACAACAACAAAAAATGATCCAATCAAAAAATGGGCAGAGGACCAGAGCAGACACTTCTCTCTAGAGGACACACAAATGTCTAACAAATATTTGAAAAGATGCTCAACATCGCTAGCTATTAGGAAAACGCAAATCAAAACCACAAGGAGATACCATCTCATACGTCTTTAAATAGCTATAATCAACAGGACAAGTAATAACAACTGTTGGAGAAGATGCGGAGAAATAGAAACACTCATATACTGCTGGTGGGACTGCAAGTTGGTACAGCCATTATGGAAAACAGTATGGAGGTTCCTCAAAAAACTAAGAATGGATCTACCATATGATCCAGTAATCCCTCTACTGAGTATTTACCCCAAAGACTTGAAAACTCATATCCAAAAAGACATTTGCACAGCGATGTTCATACCGGCATTATTCACAGTGGCCAGGACATAGAAGAAACCAAAGTGTCCTACGATAGATGATTGGCTAATGAAGCTGTGGTACATATATACAATAGAATATTACTCAGCCATAAGAAGAGATGAAATACTGCCATTTGCGACCACATAGATGGTTCTCGAGATAATCATGCTAAGCAAAAGGAGCCAGACAGAAAAAGTTGAACATTTCATGATATCACTTATATGTGGGATATAAACCTAAAAACAACAAATGAACAGGACAAACAAACAGAGACTCATGGACATGGATAATGGACTAGTGGTTACCAGAGTGTAGGGGATGGGGAGGAGAGGGGAGGTAGACAGGGAAAAGGAATCAAATATACGTGGGTAGGGGGAGGGTGAAGTGAGTAAAGGCGATCAAATATATGGTAGCTGAAGGAAACTGGACTTTGGGTGGTAAACACCCTAGAATATACAGATGTCAAATTATAATGTACACCTGAAAATTATAGAATTGTATTAACCTATGTTATCACAATAAACTTAATTGAAAAAATGAACTCATGAAAAATTAACTTATTTGTCTTAATTGTGCCTAGATTTCAGAAATGGTGTCTTCTAGTACACCATTTATTTTACAAGAGTCATTGCTAACTCTTATAGAACCTGAGTAAGACTGCCATGATAGATATAGAGGTAAAAATTTCCTGCGGAAGTGTTTCTACAGTTCTGGTCTTGACAAGTAGGAAAAGGATATACAGGCATACCTTGTTTTATGGTGCTTCACTTTATTGTGCTTCACAGATATTAGTTTTTTTTTTTTGCTTTTTTTTTTCCAGTAGGCTCAGATAATGATTAGCATTTTTTAGCAATAAAATATTTTTTGAATTAAGGTATGTGCATTTTTTAAAGACATATGTATTGCACACTTAATAGACTGTAGTATAGTAGTAGAATAACTTGTATATGTACTTTTATATTTACTGGGAAACCAGAAATTTCATGTGACTTGCTTTATTGCAATATTCCCTTTATTGTGGTGGTCTGGAACCAAACCTAGAATATATCTAAGATATGCCTGTAATCATATATACCACCTGGGAATTTAAATAATGACATTATGCAGAAAGCAAAAACAAGATACTAAGTTTTCTGGGCCCTGGGAATTATCAGAGACTGCATAACCTTCAGCCCAGCCAGCTCCAAAATAAATGACAGAAAAGGAAAGCAAACAAAAACAATTTTTTTTCCTCTTAGTTTTACATCAGTAAGAATCAATAAAATGAACAAGGTACCAATTGTAATTATGATCACAGTGCTTTCAGAGATATACTGTTAATTCTCTGGCACCATACCTGAAGTGTTTCTGATGCTGACGCACTTTCAGTTGCACTACTATGGGGGATATACTTTATAACCGTAATTATCCCCTGAATTGCAATGCGCTTTTGTTCCCTATACTGCAAGTCTTCAATCTCCTTCCTCACTTCACTTATAGCTGTCAAGAGTGACTCAACTGCAAAAGAATAATTGCAAGGAAACTTTAAGTTTTAAATAACTGAAATGATAAAAGTAAGAATTAGATTTGCAATGTAATTTTACAACATGAAATTATAAACTTGCTACATAACTCAAATTTGTGAGACTTTGTGTTTATATCTGGCATCCTCTTACGCAATTTCTGTAAAATAGGCAAAACATATTTATCAGTTAAATGGTACCAGTCTTCTAGTCTGGAATTTTAATTTAAAACAGAAAATTTACATATTGAATATAATTTATATATCATATTTCAGACTATAAAGTGTCTGAAATAATTACCTAGCCACTTAATAGAAACACACATTTTAATATTTTCAAACATATACTACATATTGATGGCATTATAAAGTACAAGAGATGCCAATATTTAGATGATAAAAGGTCAATATTACCAAGTTTCTCTTTTTCCAAAATCATGTAATTATCCCATAGCTTCTTCAAAAGAATACGCTTACATTAAAATTTTCAACTGTCATATCTTAATTGTATTAAAATAATGTTAGGTCTTTCATCAGTACTTATTCTGCATCTCATTTATCTTGGTGTCATTTTTATTTAAAGGTAGCACTCTATTATGTTATATACAATATATATCACTCTACAAGAGCAGAATACAGTTGTTGGTATCTTGATTTATATCAGATTATTCAGTATCCCCTTAGTTATCTTTAATCTCTATGTAATGTCAGGAGTTGAAATCCACTAAGGTCAGATTTGATCTTAACAACATTAAATCAAGATATTATCTCTAGTCATCGTCTATGTTCTTTCTCTTCTTTCAGTCTAATAAAATAAAAATATTAACCTTTAGGAGACATAACATGTATTTTTAGGTCTTTGTAAAGAGACAATTATTATCAGTGAATGTTGTCACTCTTTGACTCACTCTCATTTAACTCTTTAAAAGAATAAAGATGGCTGAGATAGCATATACCATACACATAATATATAAACATCATAAAAACTAGCAATTGTATTAGTACCTTTAACAGAATTTCTATACTTTGAAAATGTCTCTGGCACTGGTGGAAAGGGGTAATATCCACCAATAACAGCATTCTTCATTTCTCCAGAATCAGTCTTTGTTTTAATCCAGCGAATAAAATTTTTTACTTTGCTATCATTAGCACACAGCTGGCCTCTATGACCTGTTTGCAAGAAGGTTAAAGTGAAGGGAAAAAGAAAAAAACCCATTGTAATAAACTGCATGAACTTTTTTGTGTAAAAATAGTTTAATATTAAAAGTTTCTTATGTCACCAAAAAATAGGTTAAGTTCACTTATTCTCTATGTAACATTAATATGCATACAAAAATTATCAAAAAGAATAAACAAATTCTAAATCAAGAAGGAAATCAGACTTATTAGTTTTAGTGGACTAAATGGTAGCTGTCTACAGGATACTCAAAACCCATAAGAAAAAGGAAACTCAATATGGATTTTTCTAACTATCCAAATGGTTGGCATCTTAAAAAAATGATTTTTAAATCATGTATTATCTTGAAGGTATGGTGTCATGTATGAACTAAATTGTCTATGAGTATAGCTCAGCATTTAAATTCATGTTTTTAAAACATACTTAAAAGTGCTATTTATATCTGACATTATTAGTATTTACAAAATGAGGTATTGATGAAGTTGTGTGTTACACACTTCCTAGGACTCCTCTTTTGACACATTTCTTTCTTACATGGTAGCATTCTAGTTAATATACCATTCCACAGTATTCCCTCACTCATCTGCAAACTTTTGTCTTTATTGTTTTGACCTCGTTATCAAAGAAAATAGAAAAAAAATTATGTACTTATAGGTAACTAGTGAAACTCTTCTTGCTCTATAAGTAAAATGAAAGATCCTGGGGCCAAAATTTGATGTATGTTTCTGATCTATGTATGTATGTATGTATGTATGTACGTATGTTATAGTTAGTATTATTTTTTATTTAATATTTTAAAATATTGTTAATTGAATCCATATTGTGATATAGAGCAATTTATGATTATCTACTTTACATAAAGCAGGAATTAAAGTTAGCCAAAGGATATAAACACAATTCTCCAGTGAGCCAAAAAATTATTGCTTTGAGCACAAATAATATACTTCGCAGGTTAAATATTCTTGGTTAAAACATTCTTCTAGTGATAAGAATGCTGTCTTGTGGTTCAATGCTCTAATGTAAAAGTTAATTTAATGACGAAAAAATATATTACATTTCCAATAAAGTATATGCAAAGAAATTGCTCACCAGTAATAACCACTTGACTCTCATTGGTAGTGGTGAGGTAAAGCAGTTTAGGTACTTGAGTGTTATTTCTGACAACTTTCAACTGTGTACACATGAAATATGTCACTGTAGAAAATGAAAACACTTAGGAAATTACTTCTGTATTTCAAAGAGGACATACCAAGATCAGGATCTAACACAGGGATCCTGAAACTTTAATAAACACAAGAATCAGCTGAATCAATTGTTAAAATGCAAATTAAGATTTACTAGTTTTAGGGTGGGGCCTGAGATTATCCATTTCTAATAAACTTCTAGGTGATACTAGTGCTGCCAGTCCCCTGACCACACTCAACAAGGATTTAACACTTACCTTTTCCTTTAGATAAAGGATCTAAAACCTACTTTTCCTTCAGAAAGTACCATAGATGTACCTAACTGAAGTCACTGTTTGCTACACAGTTGAAGAGTGCAAGAGTCTTTCTAATGGAGCATACAACTGAATGTGAATAGTTATTTCCTATAGAGAAAAAAAAGCTTAGTTTCTCCATGATGCTTTCACTGCTTAACTCAATCTAAGGCTAATCCCTCAATTACTCTGACTCCTTCTACTGGATAGGGGTATGCAGTGTTAATTTGAATTTGCTTATGCAAATTTTACATGTGTTCATTTTAATTAGACTTTAAGCCTCAATGATGGAGCTTATACCACCTATCTTCTTCTATTCCCCTTGCTAAGCAATTTGATAGACTAAAAAGAATTCCTGAAAATAAGATAGTAATGTCTCAAGACTTCAACTACTTTCAAGAGCTAACAATTGTTCTTAATTATCTATCAGGTTATTTGGGAACATTTCCTTAATCCAACAATTTTTAAATATTTCAACTCATTACATGCCCAAACAGTTATGGTCTTACAAACTAAGAAATGAAGAAATAAATGTAAATACTTGTAATCTCATAATAACAGTAAATTCTCATTTGAGAATATTTCCCTAGAGCATGATAATAATTGAAAATTCATCTCCTATATCTCATATTTACTAGACTTTTATTTTGTAGCAATGAAAATAAAGGAAATCTGTTCACCTGACTAAGAATAATTATCTTAATTTATATCGCTTTTTCTTTATTTCAAAAACTACAAATATGTGAATATTTGTGGTTTAAGATATTGATATAGGAAAATTAATGAAATCTCTAGTTCTAATATTACGGCTGTTAAAAATCGGACATTCAGATCTGACACTTTTAGCTGTTTGACCCCCAGGAAAAAATACTTAACCCCTCTGTACCTCTGTTTCCTCACCTGTAAATTTGTAAAAACACTCTTTAAAAAGTAACTGAGAGTATAAAATGAGATAACATCTATGAGCATCTGGTACATAGTAAACACTCGATATTAGTTTCCCTTAGTTTTTTACCTTCCTTAAAAGTAAAAATGATGTATTACCAAAGGATTCTGTTATTATTCCAGAAGATCCTTGATTGTGTTCCTCTTCATAGGCCTAAAGCCCCCTTAATATCATTCATTTAATGATTTTTTTCACTCTTGTCAAAAGATGAAAATAAATTCTGATTGCTGTCAACTACTGTATTAGAGAAAAATCTCACTAAAGTCCATGCAAACCTTAGAAAAATATTATTTCATATTATTGCAAGAAATAAAACATGCATGTTTGGCAACATTTCTGTGAAAAATCATTATCCTACATGTATGTCAGTTTGTTGTTTAAAGTGGCTACAAAGAGAGAGGAACTTGGCCATAAAACTGATCTAAAATGAGGTAATGGGATTGTTGTCATCAGAGGTCATTACTGCCATTCATTTATGCCCTTAGAAAGGTTATAAGATAGATTATAGCCCACTCACCTTGGCCTTGGTTTTGGCTAAAACTCTGCCCTCTCCCTTAATAGCTGGGGTGAGGTCTGGTTCTATTCAAATATATTTAAAATATTAATTTCACAAGTAGAGGGTGGAATCTAATGAGGTATTATCTGAATGGTGTTAATACTGTTTTGTAATAGAGAACAGCTTTGTATATAGTCTCTAAGTCTCTTGATGTTCCATAATTTCTACCATGTTGCTGATTTTAAAATAATTACCTGTAGTCAAGACTGGGAGTTTTCCCAATGTTGACAAGCATATAACAACTAGTATTTTATTCATATAATCATTTGGAAAATAGTAAAATAGCACACCATATCTAAAATAATTTTATGGTACAAATTCAAAGAAGGAAACAATTTGCTGAAGTTGTTAAAAAGTATTATGTACATTTTTTTCTTATAATAGATCTGAAGACTAATGTGATAAAAAATGTATAATAAGGCATACCTAAAATGTTTTCAAATAAGTAAAGTTAGTGGAAAAAATAGCTATAAATCTGAACGAATGCAAGGGAAAAAAGTCAATGGCAAAGTAGTTAAAATATTGCCCAGCTGGTATAACACCACCAACTTAGTATTAATTTGATACTCAAATGGAATCATACTTATCATTTTCAGTATTTAATTATACAGGCTGCCAATCCTCTACCAATTAATTTTACATTAGTAAGTCTTCATTGTCTTTTATGGGGTCTACTGAGTCAACTTCCAAGTGGATATAAAGGGAATCGACTGCGTATATTTTAGTTTCACTGAATCATAAGCTTTTATGCCTGAAATGCTAACAATGAGAACTGATGAATACCTGCTTTCTGAAAAAGTAGTTTCAATTCCAATTAATTCTGAATAGAAAATCAGAAGGTAGTTAATGTCTGTAATACCAAATATAATATTAATGCAGAAACAATTTAAACATGTTATCAGACTGCTTGAATTTGCTAACTCAATATCATGACACTCCATAATTAAGGTTTGCCATTTTTTAAGTTAGTGTCCTCACTTCTAAAAATAAAAAGATAAAAATACTGGAACTTAGTACTTGGGCAAATATTTTCAAAGATTTCTGGCTGAGATGTAGAAAATAGTTCCACTATAAATGGATTTTGTGAAGTCCCATCAGCAATGTGAATCCAGCGATATGACCAAAAATCTTCACGGTTTTCTATATGGATAGAGAATTAGAATAAATGAAGGTAACTATGCATATATGGACACAGAACTGTTCACTGAAATACATTTTAGGACTTCCAATTTCAAAAGCTTACCTTTCTTTTTTGACCGCTGGACCCTTCCTACAAAAACTAAAATGCCAATAACATCACAGATTTGCTTTTCTGCCATATTATCCAGTTCTGATCTAAAAAAAACAAATTTTTTAAAAGGATATATCTTTAACAGTGAAAAAAGTATTTTGTAATTATGATTGTGAAATGTACACTTATGTAAGTACTACAGCAAAATTTGGGGTAGATTTTGAGCAAATTACAATACAGTATTTCAGTAACTAACACTGAAAATTCTTTAAGATATTTTACAAGAAGCTATTTTACCTTGTGACAAAGCGGTGATTTAGTTTTGGTAATCTCCACTCTGGTTTCACCTGCCTTTCAGGAATTATTATTATATTAGTTGGGGGATCACGAAGGTTCAGGCAGACTTCTGAAAAACAAATATATTACTTTAATAATATATTTAATACATATAAAATAATATTCATGTGTATAAATTACACAGGAAAATAACAGACTGAACACTTTTGAGCCCAACACTAAACCTAAGAACTAGACCATTATCAATAGCTTTCTTCCACCTGTTACTATATTGTCACATCCACTTATCTCCCCACCAATGGTTAACCATACTTTAAATTTTGTGTTTTATCAACTACTAACTTAAAAAAAAAATTAATTACTTATATGTTTTTGCCCAAACAAAATACTGTTAAGCTTTCTTTGTTTATGAACTTTAATAAATGGAATCATATCATACATAGTATTCTAGGGCTACTTTTTCCACTCAACATTATGGTCCTAAAATTCATCCATGCAGCTGTATTTATTTTTTTCTCATTTCCACTGCTGAATAATATTCCAGGGTGTTGACATACTTCAATTTTATTTACCCATTATCATGTTGACAGAATCGGAATTATTTCCAGTTTTTGGGTCACAAACAGGGTCACTATGAATTTTTTGTACATGCTTTCCTATGTACACAGGCAAGAGTTTTTTTATGGTATTATACCCAGGAAAGAACCCTTGGATTGTACAACATGCAAATGTTCCACTCGACAAGATAATTCAAAACTATTTTAAAGGACCTATTTATAGTTCCATTAACAACGTGTAAGAATTACCATTGATCCATATCTTCTCCAAATTTTGGTATTGTCGAATTTCTTATTATATGTCAGTCTAGTGACATAAAATCACAATATGTCATGGTTTTATTTTACAGTTCCATTATTGCTAATTATATTGAACAACATTTTATATACTTAAGGTTCACTCATGTATCCTCTTCTGTTAAATACTGTTACTATATTGTCACATCCACTTATCTCCCTACCAATGGTTAACCATACTTTAAATTTTGTGTTTTATCAACTACTAACTTAAAAAAAAATAACAGGTTTGTGTTTTTTTCTCATTTTTCTATTGGATTGTTTTTCTTTTTCTTATTTATTCATAGGACTTCTTAATATAGATTGGATACTAATTCTTTGCTGATTATATCACTACAAATATCTTCACCTACTTTGTGATATGTTTTTTCATTCTTTTTATGGTTAGCTGCATATATATACATACATATATATATATATATATATATATATTTCAATTATGGTTGACATACAATATTATATTAGTTTCAGGTGTACAATGTAGTAATTAGACTTTCATATAACTTATGAAGTGATCACCCTGATAAATCTAGTAGTATCCATTTCATACCACACATAGTACTTGCAATATTATTGACTATAGCTCTTAATTTTAACGTGGTTAGCTTTATTAATCTTTTTTTTTAGTTACTATTTCCTGTGTCTTATCCAAGAAGTCCTTCCTTATCCCAAGGTCAAAAACATACTTTACTGTTAAGTTATTCTAAAAGTTTTGTCTTTCATATTTAAGTATTTGATATACCTGGTATTTATTTTTTTATATGGTATGATAGGGATATAATGTCAGTTTTCCTCATATATATCATCAATTTTCCCAATGCTATTTTTTGAATGGTTCCTTTTTTCCTTGATGATCTGTATAGCACATTGGTCATATATCAAAATTTTATATGTCTAGAGTTGTTCCTTGACTCTGTATTGTGACTTGGTGGTCAATTTGTCTATACTCATACCAATACTGCACAGTCAAAAATACTTTACAATAATTTTTTATATTTCTAGTATAAGCCTTTACTCGCTCTTCAGCCCTCTACTTTTTGTCAGAAGTATATTGACTATTCTCAATAATTATGTGCTTCTGCACATAATCAGTTTGTCAGTCCCCCCGCCAAAAATCTGATAGAATAGCATTAAATCTACAGATCAATTTGCGGGACTTGACATACTTATGAAATGGAGAATGACCTCCTACATAGGAACATAGGATATTTTTCCATTTATTTAGGGATTATTTAAGGTCTTTCAATAAAGTATTATAATGTCCTCCAAACAGGTCTTACATATTTTCTGTTAGATTTATTTCTAGATACCTTATAGTTGTTGTTGACAAGGTAAATTGTTTTTAAAATTATAATATCTAACCATTACTAGAGTAGACAAAATGAATTCTACACTCCAATAACAAAGAGTTAGAAATTATTGATCTTATAACTGGCTTTGCCAATATCTTATTATTTTTTAATACTTTGTGTTAATTTGGATTTTCTTTGTAGAAAAATCTAATTTGTGAATAATGACAGTTTTGTTTTTCTTTAAAATCCTTATACCTTTAATGCCTTATGTCTTTACACACGGCTAGGACAGCCAGTAAAATATTAAATAGGAATAGCAATAGGTGGCATCCATGTTCCCCATTTTAAAAAGAAGTGTTTCTAAATTTTCCCCACTAAGAGTTGTGTTTGTTGTTTTGTTTTCATTTTGTAAATATCTTTTGTCAGGTTAAAGAAGGTTCCTTCTCTTGTTGTTTTCTATTTAAAATTTACAAATGGGTGTAAATTTTAATGAACGCCTTTCTAGATTCTGTTAGGATAACCATTATCTTCTTTAATCTGTTAATGTGATGAGTAAAACTTATAAATTTTCACATGTAAAAGGAACTTTGCATTGCTAAAGAACAATGCAACTTAGTTGTAGTGTGTGATCATTTTTTACATTTAACTGAATTCAGTTTGCTAATATTCTGTTCAGAATATCTATGTATATGTTCATGGCTCAAACTAGCCTTTAATTTTCCTTTCATACTATTCTTGTTTGGTTTTGATTATCAAGGTTATGTTGGTAAGAAGAATGAGTTAGAGAGTATGCCCTCTTAGTCTTTCTTGGGAATAGTTTTGGAATGCTATATTTCTTAAACATTTGATAGAAATTGCCTGTGAAATGGTGCACCTGGTATTTCCTTTGTGGGGAGATTTTAAACCTCTGATTTAATATCTTTAATAGTTATAGAACAATCTGGGCTGCCTATTTCTTTTTATACCAGTAAGTAATATTTTACTATGAATTTTCTGTGCAGCAAACAAAGACTAAACCAGGATGAAGATACTTGATTCCTCATCCTATTATGAAGCATGTAACTAGAAAATTTATTTTGTCTTTATGAGTCTCAGTCTTTTTTTTTTGCGTCTCAGTCTTTTAATATATGAGTAAGGCAAGTTTGTATTATATAATATTGTCTTGCATATGGCAGTTGAGCATAGGGAGAATTATCTTGGCTGCAGAGGACCTCCAGGAGAGCAATGGGTCCCAACACAATACTGGGCTCCCCAGCCCAGGATTCCAGTGCTGGAAAGAGAAGTCTCCATAACTTCTGCCTGTGAAAGCCAGTGGAGATTGTAACTGAGTAAGATAGACGGCTGAGCGAGTCTCAGACATTCCTCTTAAGAGGCCTGTGCACAGATTTACTCAGTGATGAATTCACTCGCTCTGAGCTTCAGCTCTGGGGCAACAGCTCGAAAGGTGCCAGGAGTATACGAGGACAAATTGAGTCATCTGGCTTCAGGGTGAGGGCTGGAGAAGCATTCTCCCAGACAAAAGTGCTGGCAGAGAACATTGTTCCTTTGTTGAGCTCTTTCTCACCCAGCTTGCAGACCCAGGCAGGCACCATATCGGAGTCTCCATTAACCTAACTCTAGTCACCTTGCCCTGGTGATTCTCCTGAGACCCTGACCCTCTAAAAGTGTGGGCACACCCAAGCCGCTGTCAGCGGATTTTCCATACAAACGGCCTGTCTTGGCTCATGCTGCAAACTTTCCTAAAATCTCTCAAAGGTTCACAAAACCTAAACAACCAGCATCTGGCCTAGGGGTGCCCCGTAATTCTTGCTGAGAAGCCCCAAGCCTGATACAAGCAGCAGCCAGCCTCAGTTTGTGTCTTGGCCTCTCAAGACACATCTAAGCCCAGTGTGGGTGGCAACCATCTGCAGATTGCTTGGTGGCTCACATCAGGTAGCCCTGGACAGGGCACAGGCTGCAGGTGAACTTGGCCTGTGGCAAGGCCCCTCCCAGGAGGCCCTGGTGAGCATGCCCGGAAGCCAACTTTGGTCTGAGCCAGAGCACCACTTGGGATGACAGCTTAGGTTAATACACCCAAAGGGCAGACTAGGCAAGCACCAGAGCCCCGTTAAAGTGAATCCTGCTCTGTAGAGTCAGCCCCTGCACAACAGCTCCTCCATGAGTCATGGCCAGTTATCATAACCAATCAGCCTGAAGGTCACTCTCACTGATGAGCAAACAGCAACACAAACTCAACTACAATGGGAAGGAACACACATCCCATAAAAGGGACATACGTGGAGCACCTGGCTCAGGTGACCAGGGAAGACTGTACCACGGGGACCCACAGCACACTTACTACATAAGGCCACTCTACTAAGACTGGGAGACATAGCAGCCATACCTAACACATAGAAACAAACACAAGTAGGCAGCCAAAATGAAAAGACAAAGAAACATGTACCACATGAAAGAAGAGAACAAAGCTCCAGAAGAAGAACTCAACAAAATGGAGACAATCTATCAGATGTGGAGTTCAAAACAGTGGTTATAAAGATACTCAATGAACTTAGGGGAAGAGTAGATGAACTCAGTGAGAACTTCAACATAAAAGTGGAGATAGTAAACATAAAAACAAACCAGTCAGAAATGAAGAATACAGTAAGTGAAATAAAGAATATCTTAGGAGAAATTAACAGTAGATTAAATGAAGTGGAGGATTGAATATGCAATTTAAAAGGTAAGGTAGCAGAAAATACCCAATCAGAACAGTGACAAGAAAAAAGAATTAAAAAAATGAGGATATTTTAAGGGACCTCTGGAACAACATCAAGCATACAAACATTTGCATCATAGGGATACTAGAAAGAAAAGAGACAGAGCAAGGAATTTAAAACCTATTTCAAGAAATGATGGAAAACTTCCCTAATCTGGTGAAGGAAATAGACATACAACCCCAGGAAGTGCAGAGAGTCACAAACAAGATGAACCCAAAGAGGCCCACACCAAGACACATCATGATGAAAATGTCAAAAGTTAAAGACAAAGAGAGAATCTTAAAAGCAGCAAGAGAAAAGTTGTTAGTTACCTACAAGGGAGCTCCCATAAGACTATCTGCTGATTTCTCAACAGAAACTTTGCAGGCTGGAAGGGATTGATAAGAAATATTCAAAGTGATGAAAAGCAAGAACCTACAACCAAGATTACTCTACCTAGCAAAGCTATCAGTTAGAATCAAAGGACGGATAAAGAGCTTTCCAGACAAGAAAAAGCTAAAGATCAAGCTAATGACCAAGCCAGTATTACAAGAAATGTTAGAGGGACTTTTTTAAGAAAAAGAAGAAAAAAGAAAAAAAAGATAAAAAATATGAATAACAAAATGGCAATAACTTCATATCTATCAACAATTACTTTAAATGTAAATGGATTTGATAGTCCAATCAAAAGATAGAATGGCTGAATGGATACGAAAACAAGACCCTTACATATGCTATCTACAAGAGACTCACTTCAGATCAAAAGACACATAGACTGAAAGTAAAGGGATTAAAAAGATGTTTCATGAAAATGTAAAGAAACAAACAAAAAGCTGGGGTGGCAATACTTATATCAGACAAAACAGACCTTAAAACAAAGGCTATAATGGAAGACATAACCATAAAAAAATAATGAAATCTTGACATCTTCAACAACATGGATGGACCTAGAGGGTATAGTGCTGAGTGGAGTAAGTCAGACAGAGAAAGACAAATGTCATATGTGGACTATAGAGAACAGGATAAACAAACAAACAACAGAAACAAGCTCAAAGATACAGAGCATTTTGATGGCTGTCAAATTGGGCGATAGGGAATGGGTGAAGGGGGAAGGAATTAAGAAATATAAATTGGTAGTTACCAAATAGTCATGGGGATGTAGAGTATAGCTTGGGGAATATAGTCAGTAATATTATAATAATTATGTATGGTGTCAGATGAGTACTGGATTTATCAGGGTGATCACTTCAAAAGTTATATAAATGTCTAATCACTGTGTGTTGTACACCTGGAACTAATATAATATTGTATGTTAACTATAATTGAAAAAAATAACAGTATAAAAATATTTTTAAAAGAGTGCCTACTCTGTGCCAGACAATTATTTTGCAAACAGTGGTAATAACAGTACAGTTTTAGAATGGTAATTTCTTAGTTTAGTGCAAACAAAACTAAAGTATACTGGAAGTATAAGGACATAAAAACTAGATCTTTAAAACTAAAAAAATGTACACATCTTAGTTTCTATAACTTGGAACTACATATAAGTGTTAAAAAATAAACCAAGATAAATTACCCCAACAGTTTGTCTTCCAACATCAAAACCTGGAAGGCAGCGATGGTATCACAAATCCATATTCGCTTACTGATCCATATCAGCACCCGATGCATACTCACCTCACTTACATTGCTCATAACATTTAAACGGCCCTGTTATTATTCACAACACCCAATTACACTTTCTTTTATCCAACCCGTTCTCCTACTCTCCTGACCATTTATCCTTTCCTCAACTAAATTTGTATTCACTTCATCTCCCCTTTTGTACCTCATATTTTCTTACTGTTTACTGTCATTAGTCTTCATTTTTCTGTAATTTGTTCGTCTTACATATCTGTCACTCCATTAGACTAATTTTTAAAAGCAAAACTCTATATTACTTATCTTTTCTTATCTCCTGAGATTTACAGAACTGCTTTTTTTTTTCTTCAAAAGATCACTAATCGGTTTGAGACAGGCCATTATTAAAAATCATAAATCAATAGTTCTCAATCCTATGCACATTAGTCATCTGAGAAGTTTTAATGACATACCAATGTTTTGGTTCCCTCGTAGTAATTAAAGCAGATTCTCAGAGGGTGGAGTGACTGTGGGTCTTTAAAGCTCTCCAGGTGGTACAAATGTACAGCCAGGATTGAGATCTACTTATATATTTAGGCTCAGCAAACAACAGCCTACAGATGGCTGCCTATTTTTTTCAAATAAAGTTTTACTGTAATACAGCCATGCCTATTCATTTACATATCATTTCTGGCTTCTTTCACTCTACAAAGGCAAGGCTGAGTAGTTGTGATAGAGAACATATTGCCTGCACAGTCTAAAACATTTACTATCTGGCTCTTTACAAAAATAGCTTGCTGACTCCTGATAAAGAGGGAAAACATCCTATTACCTATCAAACAATTACAGGATAAAATCGAGGCTGATGCTAGCACTGATACAACTGTTTTAAACACTAACAGACATATTTTCAATATGTTCTCATCAAGGCTCTGATTAAAAAAATAATTTCTATATTTTCAGTTATTTACTTGAAAGTATAAATAGCCTCTCATATCTTAAAGAGAACGTTTCTATTATGAAAATCTAGCCATATAATTCAATGTAGCAGAAGTAACACCAATTCTTGAATCATTTTCAGTGTTAAATTTTAGTGGCTGTTATTCTATTGGCTACATGCTTTCTATTGTCTTGCTTTTTATATGTTTTTAAGGGTTAGAAGCAGCTGTTAGTACCAGACACATTTATAGATTTTCCCATAGCCATGTAAAAACTCATTAAAATTAATTCTCTTTACAACAGAAAACAGTGTATCTAGTAGAAAGAACACTAGGTTAGGTATTAGGAAAATTAGATGTTGATTTCCATTATGCCAGTTATTTATTATGTGACATCTACAAAGTCACTTACCTTATCTGTTACTGACAAAGGATGTCTCAGTTTTTACTAAGCTATTTTGTCACCTGTATATGCTTAGTTGTGAAAAAAAAATTATAAATTGGTAGACATAATAATACATGTTGTTAATGAGCTTCCTCTTGCCAAATTTTATTGTATTTTATTAAGTCTCAACATCAATATCGGTTTAATTTCTCAACTTTCTATAATAAAGAGTAATGAGATAAATGGACTAATTGTACCAAACTATCTAGGTAATGACTTGTTCATAAAGCAAGATGGGATTGAAGCCTACCAAATGCTGAAGATTTTAATACAGAATCATAGGAAGTTTTCCAAAATAACCATATATTTAAGGAAACAATGAACAAAGGTTACATTGTCTGAACATTCTCCAAGTAATTAAGCTTAATAGATTAGCTAGGGAATTTAGAATACATGAAAAACCAGGTCCAGTATAAAACTATTATAACCCCAAAACAATACTTAAACTTGGTGAGTTATGTAATCTATAATTTTGAAAATGGCAATGCAAAAAATATCATATCAATGCAAAAAATATCATATCAAAAATATATCATATATTAAATCAATCACTTAATATATTAATTCTAATGCACTCAAAATATTTAGGATGATGCCAAGATGTTAAAACTTTGATTTCAACACTAATTAGAAAGAACCCTTTCAAGATTGCGGCAATTGGCAACATTTGACTATTAGCTATAGGTTAGATATAACAGTATTGTATAGTATTGCATTAAGTTTTAAATTTCCTGATTTTGATAACTGTACTGTGATTATGTAATAAAATGTTCTCATCCTTGGAAAATATAGACTGAAATATATTACTGAAGTGTTTAGAGGTTAAGGGGTATATATAATTGCTACTATTTACTCTCAAATGGTTTAGAGGACAAAATAAAGAAATATATACACATACACATATGTAGATAGATGGAGAGAGGGGAAGAGAGAGAGGGAGAGAGAGAAAGAGAAAATGATAAAGCAAAGGTAAATGTTAACAATGGTTGAATCTGTGTAAAGGGTATACCTGAGTTTTTTATACTACTCTTACATTTTATGTAAGTCTGAAATTATTTCAAAACAAGATGTTGACCAAAGCCCTTTTGAACTGTAGCACATAGTGACAGACAACTATATTCAAGTCATTTACTTAATATTATAATATAAAAAATAAAAGATAATAAAATAAGTATACACCAAGTAGAGCTCATTCATTAATCCACAATAAATATCTCAGATAATTTTTCTCAATAAATGCAAAATAAATAAGTATATTCTATAAGTGAGTGTTTAAAATTTTTATAGATATAGGAATTTAAAGATTTGTCAGGTTCTAACAGCTTCAGTAATTTTTAAGAGCCTATGGCTGATATGGTACTTTGCAAATTTATACAAACAAAATGGCAATAAAAGAAAAAAGAAACATTGAATACTTAACCCATAGTAGAAATTAGTTTGATTTGTGGATCCACAGGGAGAGGCTGCAACCTGAATGGATAACTCTTTTTAACAGAATAATCTTGAAGCAGAAGAACTAAACCAACCCGCAGACTTTTATACCACTCAGGACACAGGGCATTCCACATAATCACTGACACTGTGCCTGAACTGTCAGCAACTTCCAAAAAGGTCTTAAAAAAAAAAGAGTAAAATTACATTCATATTTGTTACTTTTATCTATAGGATGTTAAAGTTTTACAAATGAGGAAGTAAAACTACTGGGGAATGACTAAATAACTTATGATATCATATGACAGAACCTATAACTATAAAAACCATGAATGAAGAATTTTTAGTGATATGAGAAAATACTTAAGAAAATTTAAGTGATACAAAATCTTATGTACTATATATTTGCCAGTTTGTAAGACACTTTAATATATGACATAGTCATATGAATATGACATGCATACATACACACATGGATGTGATATAAATGATATACATATGATATCATAAATATGTACACATATAGAATACATATGTGGGTAGATGGGTAGATATATATACCCACAAAAAAAAAAAGGAATAAAACACACTATGTTAACAGTGGCTCTCTGATTGGTATGATTTGAGGTGATATTATTTGTCAGACTTATTCATTTAGCTTTCCATATTTTCCGAATATCCTAAAAATATATAGTTTTTATAATAAAATCTTAATAAATGCCCAAAATAATTCTGGATAACATGTGAAAATACAGTAAAATGTTAAGTTAAAAAAGGACAGAAATCAAGAAAGTTCTCATCAGCATTATATGGCAGAGAGAGTCAAGATAACAGAAAGGTAAGTGACATCAGAAACATGGCAAATGAGAGACATCCCCAGATCTCATCCCTTGAAACAACAATAAGCTGAACATCTAAAACTCAACAAAAACACACTGAAACTGCACAACAGCATGTCTGAGCATGGGATCTGCACATAAGAACAGGTCAGAACCCCAGATGTCAGGTAGTGGACTTGGAGAAACAAAGAAACTGCCTCTCGCAGCCACCAGAGCTCCCTGTAGGAGGAAGGAGACAGGAGAAGGTGCAGCAACTTTCTTGAACAGCCATGCCTGGGAGTGCTATGAGCTCGCTGTGGCCAGAGGCAATGCCCAGTCATCAAGGTGGAAGGCAGAGAAATGGGGATGGCAGAAAAGCAGGCACGGCAGATAAACAACAGTTGTTTTACACTGGCTGAGGTTGCAAACTGAGACTTAGCCACAGCTTCCACTTCCAATACAGAGGGGTCTTCTCCCATACCCTCCAAGACTGAAGGCCATGGAGCCCCAGGGAAATCTGAGCAAATGTTACCGAAACTGTCACTAACACTGACCGGGCCTGAGACTGAGAGTAGTGAGAGCGATTAAACATTTATAAGAAAAAAAAAGGCATTAGTAAGGCTTTAAATAAAGCAGGGATCCAAGAGGCTTAGACTCCACCTACTGGAAACCAAAAGAAAAACATCTTCTTTGCAATACCTTTAATGCCTGGGGGGAGAAACAGTCCATTAAACACCATGAACGACCAAAGTGACAAGGCATCTTAGAAAGAAAGAAAAAAATCTCCACTCCAGAAAATAAACTTACAGACATAGAAATATGTGACTTAAATGACAGAGAATTCAGGATGGTACTTCTGAAAAAACTCAATAAAATGTGAACAATTCATATCAACAATTACAGGAATTGAAAAAACAACTATATGAGCAGAATGAGTTCTTTAGCAAGGACATGGAAACCCTCAAAAAGAACCAAATAGAACTTCTGGATATAAAGAACATACTGCAAGAGTTAAAAAATGAAGTAACAAGCTTGGGATATAGAGTTGACCAAATGGAGGAAAGGATCAGTGATATCAGAAACAGAAATACAGAAATACATCAGAAGGAAGAAGAGAGAAACCGAAGAATTAAAAATAATGAAAGAGAAATACAAGAACTAGCTGATGCCATCAGGAGAGGAAACATAAGAATAATGGGTATTCTCGAAGGGGAGGAAAAGGAGTAGGGATTACAAAGCACTTTCAGACAAATAGTTGATGAGAATTTCTCAAATCTAAGGAATGAGTTGGAGCTTGGAATTCAAGAAGTCAATAGAACACCCAATTATCTCAACTCAAAATGAACTTCACCAAGACACGTTGTATTAAAATTATCAAAAGTCAATGACAAAGAGAATTCTCAGGACAGCCAGGGAAAAGAAGATGGTAACCTATAAAAGAAAACCCATTAGATTATCATCGGACTTCTCAGCATAAGCCTTAAAAGCCAGAAAGGAGTGGAATCAAATATTCAAACTATTAAATGAAAGGAACTACCAGCCAAGAATAATGTATCCAGCTAAGTTTTCCTTTAGATATGAAGGAGAATTTAAGACCTTCCCAGACATACAAAAATTGAGGGAATTCTCTACTATGAGGCCTGTACTACAGGAAATACTGAAAGGGGTCAGCTCAACTAAACAAAATGACAAAAAAAAACATAATTAGGAGTAAGGTGACTAGAAGGATGATAGAAGCAGAGGAGTGCAACCCACACTAGGAATAGGACATTATAAGCTTAAAAATAAGAAGAGATTTGCTATAGCAAGATAGTAATGAATGTTCAGCATACATAGGGACAAATAGAAACAACAATGACTGAAAAGGGGAGGACTCAAAGTTCCAAATTAGAAAGGGGAATGGATATAAGGCACATGCAGAAAAAAAGGGATGATTATGTGTGTGTGTGTGTGTGTGTGTGTGTGTGTGTGTGTGTGTGTGTATCCTTTTCATATTCGTAACGGTAACCATATGCAGAAGATTCAGAACTGATGCATAACATAAAAGAAGAAGAACCAGAGGGAAAACCCACAAAAGCCAACCAAAATAAAGAAGACAGAAACACAAAGACGAGGAAGCAATGGAAACATCATGCTACCAGAAAGCAAAAAATAAAATGGCTATAAGAAGAACTCATATTTCAGTAATCACCTTAAATGTAAATGGACTGAACTCAGCAATAAAAAGGCACAGAGTTGCAGATTGAATTTAAAACCAAAACCCAACCATATACTGCCTCCAGGAGTTATCTCAATTCCAAAGTTAAATATAGACTCAAAGTGAAAGGGTAGAAAATAATATTTCAAGCAAATGGCATTCAGAGAAAAGCAGGAGTAGTGGTATTAATATCAGATGAAATAGACTTCAAAATAAAAAAAAGGTAAAGAAAGATACTGAGAGACACTTCATAATGATAAAGGGAATCATGCACCAAGAAGTCATAACACTTATTAATACCTATGCTCCCAATTAGGGAGCTCTGAAATATGTAAAACAATTGCTAACAGAACTAAAGGGAGAAACAGACCAAAACACTATTGTAGTAGTGGACCTAAATACCCCACTGTCAGATATGAACAGATCATCCAACAGAAAATGAATAAGGAAATAACATCCTTGAATGATACATTAGACCAACTGGACATAATTGATATTTACAGAGCCATTCATCCAAAAATGTCTGCTTATACATTCTTCTCTAATGCACAGGGAATATTCTCAAGGACTGATCACATACTGGGACACAGAGATAGCCTCAACAAATATATGAGGGTTGAAATCATACTAACCACATTCTTTGATCATTATGTTTTGAAACTAGAGATCAACTGTAAAAAGAAAGCTGGAAGTACAACAAATACATGGAGATTAAACAACATACTACTGAAGAATAACACGGTCAGAGAAGAAATAAAAAGAGAGATCAAGTAATACATAGAAAAAATGATAACGATAATACAACATATCAATACTTTGGGACATGGCAAAATGGTCATAAGAGGAAAGTTAATATCATTACAGGCCTACCTCCAAAAACAAGAATGAGCTCAAATAAACAACCTAACACTTCAACTTTAACAACTAGGAAAGGAAGAGCAAACAGATGAAGCCTAAAGTCAGCAGAAGGAAAGAAATCATCAAAATTGGAGCAGAAATAAATGAAATTAAAAATAGAAAAATAGTAGAAAAAATAAATACAACAAAGAGCTGGTTCTTTGAAAAGATTAATAAAACTTACAAACTCCTGGCCAGATTCACTAAAGAAAAAAGAGAAAGGACACAAATAAACAAAATCAGGGATGAAAGGGGAAATTACGACTGACATCGCAGAAATTCCAAGGATCATGCAAGAATACTATGAAAAAGGATATAACACCAAATTTAATAACTTAGAAGAAATGGACCAGTACTTAAAAAAATACAACCTTCCTACAGTAAATCAAGAAGAACTGCAAAATCTAAATAGACTGATCAGCAGTATGGAAATTGAAACAATCATCAAAAACCTACCAAAAAGTAAAAGTCTGGGACCAGATGGCTTCATCAGTGAATTCTACCAAACATTCAAAGATTTAATACCTATTCTCTTAAAACTCTTCCAAAAAATCGAAGAAGAGGCAATACTTCCAAATTTATTTTATGAGGCCAATATAGCATCCTGATACCAAAACCTGATAAAGATAACACAAAAAACTACAGACCAATCTCTCTCATGAACACAGATGCAAGAATCCTAAATAAGATACTAGTGAATCGAATATAGTAACATATTAAAAGGTTATACACCATGATCAAGCGGGTTTCATCCCAGAGGCACAAGGATGGTTCAACAAATGCAAATCAAATAATGTAATACATAACATAAATTAAAAAATAAGAATCATATGATCATATCAATAGATGCAGAAAAAGCCTTCAACAAGATATAGCATCCATTTATGATGAAAACACTTAACAAAATTGGTATAGAAGGAAAACACCTTAACATAATAAAGACCAATATGATAAAACCTCAGCCAACATTATACTTAACGGTGAAAATCTAAAAACCTTCCCTCTAAGATCAGGAACAAGGCAAGGCTGTCCACTATCACCACTGTTATTCAATGTAACATTGGAGGTCCTAGGAAGTGCAAGCAGACAAGATAAAGATATAAAAGCCATCCAAGTAGGAAACGAAGAAGTCAGATTGTCACTGTTTGCAGATGACATGATTCTCTACATAGAAAACCCTAAAGACTTCAAAAGAACACTACTAGAAATAATAAACAAATACAGTAAAGTTTCTGGATGCCAAATCGATGTTTAAAAATGCATAGCGTTCCTATATTCTAATAATAAAGTGTCAGAAAAAGAAGTGGAAAAAAATAATTCCTTTTGCAACTGCAACAAAAAGAATAAAATACCTAGGAATAAATCTAGTGAAACATGTGAAGGACCTATTTAATGAGAAGTATAAGACCCTGTTAAAAGAATTCGAGGAAGATATATTCCATGTTCTTAGATTGGAAGAATCAACATAATTAAAATGACCATATTACCTAAGGCATTATACAGATTAAATGCAATCCCCATCCAAATCCCATCGGCAATTTTTAAGAAATGGAACCAAAAAAATCATCAGATTTGTATGAAAGCATAAAAAACTCCAAATTGTTAAAGCCATCTTGAGAAAAAAGATGAGGCTGGAGGCATCACTCTGCCCAAATTCAAATTATGGTTCAAAACAACAGTAATCAAAACGGCATGGTATTGGCAAGAAAACAGACACAGGGACCAGTGGAACAGAATCAAGAGTCCATATTTATATGAGCAAATAATTTTCGATAAAAAATCCAAAAACATACCGTGGAGAAAGGAAAGCCTCTTCAATAAATGGTGCTGGGAAAACTGAAAAGCCACTTGCAAAAGAATGAAACTAGACTGTTGTCTATCACCTCACACCAAAAGTAACTTAAAATGGGTTAAGGACCTGAATATAAAAACTGAATCAATAAAATGCATAGAAGAAAACATAGGAACTAAACTCAAGGACCTTGGACTTAAAGAGTATTTTATGAAATTGACCTCCAAGGCAAGGGAAGTAAAAGCTAAAATAATTGAATGGGACTACATCAAATAAAAAGCTACTGCACAGCAAAATAAACTGACAACAAGGCAAAGGACAACTGTCCGAATGGGAATACGTATTTGCAGGCAATACTTCTGATAAGGGCCTAATATCCAAAATATACAAAGAACTCATACAACTCAATAACAACAAAAAAACAAATGATCCAATCAAAAAATGGGCAGAGAACCTGAACAGACACATTACCCTAGAGGACATATAAATGGCCAACAAACATTTGAAAAGATGCTTAACATCGCTAATTATAAGGAAAATGCAAGTCAAAACCACAATGAGATACCACCTCACACCTGTTAGAATAGCTATAATCATCTGAACAAGTAATAGCAAATGTTGGAGAAGATGCAGAGAAATAGGAACCCTCATACACTGCTGGTGGAACTGCAAATTGGTACAGCCATTATAGAAAACAGTATGGAGGTTCCCGAAAAACTAAGAATTGATCTACCATATGATTCAGCAATCCCTCTACTGGGTATTTACCCTCAAAACTTGAAAACCCATATCTGAAAAGATATTTGCACACCGGTATTCATAGCGGCATTATTTACAGTTGGCCAGTCATCATCTACGATAGATGACTGCCTAAAGAAGCTGTGGTCCATATATATAATGGAGTATACTCAGCCATAAGAAGCAATGAAATACTGCGATTCGCAACAACATGGATTGACTTTGAAAGAATCATACTAAGCGAAATAAGGCAGGCAGAAAAAGTTGAACATTACATGATTTCACTTACATGTGGATATAAACATAAAAGCAACAAATGAGCAGGACAAACAAACAGAGACTCATAGACATGGACAATGGACTAGTGGTTACCAGATGGTAGCGGGGAGGTGGTATGTGGGAAGTAGATGGGAGAAAAATTTAAATCAGTTCTTCAAGTAATAAATAAATTAATTAATTTGAAAAAGATAACAGAAATGTGTCAGATAGATTTGACAATTACAAGATCTCTAGTGAGTCATCAGTTGAAGATAAACATCATACTAATTTGTTGAGAGGTAATGGGAAGCAAGAAAGTGAAACCATCTAGTGTAGACTATTTCTTTAAGTAGCTTGCCTGAAGAGAAAGAGACAAGAAATAGAGGGGTCTTGAGGTCAAAAGATATTTATTTTTTCCTTTTTTAAAATGGAAAACCAGAGTATGTTTATATTCTGGTGTAGAAGAGTAGAGTAGAAATAGCTGAAGATATATAAAAAAGTGTGAAGAAGACCAGCTGGATCAGGAAATTAAAGGTTGCCAATATAGAAAAAAATATTTTTACATAGAAAATTACATAGAAAAATACCTTGAAATATAAATTCATATATATATTTAAAATTATTGAATTGAACTTATAAATATTATTTAAACATAAAGTATCCTAATATGGAGTCAGTCATATCTGTAAGTTATAACCTACAGCTGTTAAATTAACATATAATATATTATCATTACTTATACCTGGTATGGCTCAATCATTTTTTTATCAGGTTTTCCATAGTATCGCAGTCTTGATTTGTGCAAGATTCTCACAAGTAAAGCAGGAAAATTCTTTCTGTTATTCCAGGTCATTTCAAGGTGAGAAAGGGAAATTATTCTGGTATCTAGAATACAAAAAAAAAAATCTTCCTTAGTATGTCGTGGTAATTTTAAAATTCTATTTTCATGGTTAAAAATGGGAGCCATATCATTCCCAAAGTAACTCCTTTTTTCTTATTTCTTCTTACATATAAAACTTAGTAATACACACTATGCCTAATAATAATGGCACATACAGACATGACTTTCTATGCGCCTGTAACATAGGTAAATATCTATATTAACTAACACATTGTTCCATCTAGAATGCCTGTCACCCTGTCAAACTGTGTAATTACTGCCTAGAAGACTTGGATCTAAACTCACCTCCCTCAAGAAATTTGTGGAAAACACTCAATGCCATGGATTTTCCCACTGTGAAGCACTTACATATTTAATTTATAGAATTGTTTTATGATATATTTCTGTATTGTCCACACCTTCTTCTGTTATGTGTAAGTTCTATCTTTCCCAAACATGCCAGACATAGTCCAGTATCAGGGTCTTTGCACTTGCTACTCCCTGTCTGGAAAGTCTTCCTCTTAGATACCCGAGTGACTTCCTTCTCCCTCTCCAAGTTTTGCTCAAAGGCCACTTTCTCACTGATGTTATCCCTAATCACCCTATTAAAGATTGATCCCTTTACTTTCCCCCATTCCATTTTTTTTTTTTACATAGCACTTATTATCTTCTTATGCCATATAATTTACTTTGAAATGTTTTAATCTCCAAGCCTGCTAGCAAGTACAAAAACTGCTTAAAAGCTATTTGCAATCTTTAAAAGATTAACTTGTATTTCTGATTTTATTCTTCCTTCACTTAAGAAGGTTCCACCTTCAATTCTCTCCACATTTTGCTCTCTAATAGCCCAGTCTCAACTTATAAAACCTGAATTTTGATTTGTTTCAATATTTATTTCACTAAGGCGGCCTCCATTTCTATTTTTATTTACATAATGTATCACCTACTTAACATTTTGGCATGAAAAACATACTTGTAATTTCTTTTCAATATGAGTTTAAATGGTATTTTATCATTATACCTGTACCATTAAAAAAAACCACTATTTTTAGTATTAGAATTTCTAGTGTAATTTTCCTTACAGATTCTCCCTATACATTACTAACCCAGGATCACAGGTCCTAATATGTGACCTGATGTAATTAAGTGATTTCCTTTTTAATATGGTCAAATCATGGATCAGCTCTGAATTATCTGGAATGCATGTGGAATACTGGTGAACAGTGAAGGCACATATGCCTCCCTTATTGGCTGGAATAAATTCGAGAGCTACGTGGTTTTGTAAAACAGAGTTCTAAGAGCCATTATTTCTGCTATAATTAGGTCCAGAGAGTTAGCTGTGATCAGACATCTGGCCGGTTACTGTTCCCCCAGTTTGGGTTTTTTACTCACAAATTTTATAGCATACACATATCTCTCAAATTCAAAAAGAAACTACAGGCTATACATAGATAATGAGGAATCTGTAAATTCACAGAAAAAGAAAGAATGAAAACAAACTATACGTTCAATATAAAAAGTTAGTAAACAAAAGAAGAGTGATTCTCAAACATTTTGGGCTCAGAACCCCTTTACAGTCTTAAAAACTACTGAAGATCTCAAAAGCTTTTGTTTCTGTAAATAATATCCATCAATATTTACCATATTATAAAAACTAAGAAATAAAAATTATTCATCAGTCCCCTTTAACAATAAACCTATTATTATCATATAAACATGTATTTTTTGAAAAAAATGACTATATTTTCCAAAACAAAGAAATATAGTGAGAAGAGGGGCATTGTTTTACATTTTTACAAATTTCTTTATTGTCTAGCTTAATGGAAGACATCTGGATACTCATATTTTCTTTGTCATTCTGTCTGCTTCAATGTCACATGTCATGTAGCCTCTGGAAAACTTCACTATATATTTTTGAGAGAATGAGAGTGAAAAAAGGTAAATAAGACTTTAGTATTATTATTATGAAAATAGTTTTGATGTTGTGAATTCCCTGAAAAGGTCTTGGGGACACCCCTAGTGGTCCTTGAAACATACAATGAAAAATGCTGTATAAGAATAAATATAAGGAATGCAAAAAGGAGTACAGATAAAAGCTGAAAAAAATTAGGAAATAGTAGAACTGGTAAATCTAATTACTTTGAAAAATTAAGAAAAAGGTAGACATTTGACAAGTGCAATCAAGTGCAATGTTTAGAATGTGATCAACTGTAAACATAGAGAAAACTTTTAAAAAGATTATTATACATCGCTAAACTTGAAAATGTCAATGAAATAGATAATCTTTTAGGAAAGTGTGCATTACCAATATTGCCTTAAGAAGCATAAGAAAACTGGAATAGGTTGATAACCATAAAAGAAAGTAAAAAAGTTCACAAATAATGACCTCTGAAAATGGCCCCAGGTTCATATGGTTTTACAAGAAAATTCTAACATCTTTAAAAAGCACATTAAAATACAGAGTTGTACCAATTCATTTTATAAACTTAGATAAATTATGACAAATTATAACAGAAATAATACATAAGAGAAAACAGAAGACGACTGGATACTTGTATTTTCTTTGTCATTCTGTCTGCTTCAATGTCACATTGAACCCAAATCATTTATGATAGCAAAAATCCTAAATAAAATACTTTTAAATCTCATATAGCAGCATGTCAAATTTCATCATGATCAAGTAGATTCCTAAAACATCCTGTCTTAATTAGGAAAGGGTTATTATAAATTTTGAATAATTCTGGAGATTGACACAAAAATGTAAGTTTAAATAATTTCATTAAAACATTAAGGGTAACCACTAGGAGAATACAAATATAATGTATAACTTCTGAAGCACTAGAAGAAAAAAAAATTAATTCTGCAAAAGTTAAAAAAAAAAAGCATGACATATAGTAAACATAAAGTAGGATTCTAAGATCAGGTACAAACATCATAATCACATTAAATTTAATTGTGTTAAATTCACCTCTTAAAGAAAAATAATTGATTTGGGTCAAAAAGCAAAATCTTAGCCATATGTTTCTTAAAAGAGAAAAACATAACAAAAAATGGAAATAAAGGGATGGACAAAGATACACACACTAGGCCAGTGATTCTCAAAGTGTGGTCTTTGCACCAGCAGCATCATTACCACCAGTGAACTTGTTAGAAATGTAAATTCTAGGGCCCTATCACAGACATACATAATCAGAAACTAGTGATGGGGTACAGCAATCTGCATTTTAAAATATTTTTGAGGTGATATGGATGTTCACTCATGTTTGAGAACCACTGCCTTAAATGCTAATTAAAGATAGCAGAAATAGTAAATCATACAATCAGACAAAATACAATTCAAGGCAAAAAGTGACACAGAGACAAATCCCATATTGACAAAGAGTAAAGCCCACCAACAAGATATTAACTTATAAAACTTTACACATCATAGCAATATCTAAATCAGAATATACAAGGAGAAATATAAGGAGAAATGAACAAAACCACCATCATAGAAAAGCTAGTATTTCTCTCCAAGAAATGGGCAAATAAAATAGATTGTAAATAAGAATATGAAATATTTTAATTAAAATTTAAAAACTTGGTACAATATAAAACTTCATATCTAATAAGTAAGCTTTTTCTAAACTTCTGGGGGTTAAATGGGCAATCAAAGCTAAAATCACAAAATATAACTAATGAGTTACAATAAAAACTGTATTTCAAAACCTGGGGGTATGAAGCCCATGGGGAATTTCAGAATTTTAAAGGCTTTTGGAAGAACTAAACAAGGAAATAAATAAACCATATATTCAACTCAAGAAAGTAGCACAAAAATATAATGAAAAGAAGGAAAGGAATTAAAGATGATAGCAGCTATCATTTCTCCACTATAGACTTCTTAATTAGTAAAGCCAAGAGTCTTTTTTTTTTTTGAATACCAAGAAAATAGACAAACCTCTGGCAAGGTCAGTAATGAAAAAGGGTAGACACAAAAAAATTTGGAATGTAAAAGAGGATATAACTAAGACAGATAAAAAAATGTAGACTACTATGCACAACATTCAGATCTAGGGGAAGTGAGATTTCCAAGTGAAATATCAACTCTCAAAAATGGACTCAAGAAGCATAATTGGTTTCATTACTTTTTTACATAAGAAATTGATAGGGAGTCATTCTCCCAACCCCCATTACTGGACCAAGGCTCCAGATTCAAATACTATAAGGAGTAAATTCTACCAAACCTTCGATGAACACCTGATTTCTGTAAACACAGACAAATGGGAAAGCTTCCAAACTCACTCTACTAGGCTAATATTAATTAACCTGATACCAAAATTGGACTGAAATAGTTCCCCCATAAAAAAAAAAAGCAACAAAACCCATGGACCAAATCCACTTGAATAGAAATAGTAAATATAACCACCACAACCAAGTAGAGATATAAAAGTGATTCAACATTAGAAAATCCATTAATGTAATCTATTTCACTCATTCTTTTATGCAATAAATACTTACTAAATGCCTACTTTGTGCCACACATTGTTCTGGGTATAGGGGAAGTGGCCCACAAACAGTCAAAAAACAGAGTCCTTGCCCTCATGGATCTTATAAACTAATGGGAAGACAAAGAAAAAATAATAATTTCACAGTGTTATCAATTTTATGTGTGGTGATGTAATAACAATAAATGGGCAGGAAATACATATTTAAATAGCTCTTTTCTAACATTTTATATACTTGAGGATTCACTGAGGATGGAAGGAACTTTCCAGAAATATGAAACAGCAGGAGCAAAGTACCTGAGGCTGGGAAGAGTTTGGAGGTTTGAGGATCAAAAAGAAGTATGGTATTGCTGAAACAAAATGGTGGAGGAGAGGAGTTAGAGGAGTAAGGGCTTGCTGTCTCTTTTTGTAAATAAAGTTCTATCTTAACACAGTCAAACCCATTTATTTACATATTGTCTATGGCTGCTTTTGCTATATGGTGACAAAGCTGAATAGCTGTGACAAAGACTTTATGACTGGCAAAGACAAAAAGATTTACAATCTGGCTCTTTACAGATGTAGGGCCTTGTGGGCCCTGGTAGGAGGTCTGGATTTTCATCTAGTTGCAATACGGAGTCACTGGAGAGGTTCAGGCAGGAAAGTGGGATGATGTAATTTCCATTTTAAAAAGCTATCTTCGAGATCACAATATTGGTTACTTTCAGAGTTGGGTATCGACCAGGAGAATGCATGAGGAAGCCTTCTGGAGAGCAGAAAATGTTCTAGATCTTGATCTAGGGGTATGGTTACATGGATATACATGCCCTTAGAATCCCCTTACTCACTTCTCTAACTCCTCTCCTCCATCATTTTGTTTCAGCAATACCATGCTTCTTTTTGATCCTCAAACCTCCAAGCTCTTCTCTGCGTCAGTTACTTTGCTCCGGCTTTTTCGTATTTATGGAAAGTTCTTTCCCATCCTTAGTGAATCCTCAAGTATATAAAATATGTTAGAAAAGAACTATTTAAATATGTATTTAAATATAGATATAGATAAAGATATGTAAAAATTTGTCAAACTATTTTTAAGACTTGTCACTTAACCATGTACACATTATACCTTAATAAAAAAGTTTTAAAAGTACCAAAAATGCACCATAAACAAAGAGAAAAGGGACAGAGTATAAAAAAATAATGTACAATACATAGCAGACAAAAACTTAATATCCATTAGTAAAGAAATGCTTTAAATTAGAAAATTATATGCATATATAATTGCATATATATAAAATTATATGTATATATAAATATAAATAAGTGTGTGTGTATGTGTGTGTGTGTGTATCTCCATGCCTTAGAATGTAAATTAGCACAATCTTTTCAGAAGATGATTTGCCAATATCCATTAAATAAAAATAAAATCAAACAGAAAATCAATAAGGAAATAACATCCTTAAAAATTCGAATACTCTTTAAACCAGCAAGTTCACTTCTAGGAACCCAACCATTCAATAGAAATACTTAAACATGGTGAATAAATATGTGTATGTCCTAATGATGTTTAGCCCTGGATCTAAACAGTAACTGCCTAAAATTATGAATTACCTATTAGCATGGGAGTGATTATATAAATCATCATACATCCATACCACGGACGAGTGCATGAACATTAAAGATGCTTAAGATAAGTGGAAAAAGCAAATCATGCAACACCATATAATGCATTTTTTTCAAAGATACAACAAACTGCTGGCAGTTTGTTGGAGTTTTGAGAAGAAAGCTGAAGGCATAAGAGAAGGTAAAAGGGATCTTACACTCCACCCCAACATTTTATTATTAAAAATTTCAAACAGCAATCCTGAAAGAATACCATTATATTCACTTCTAAATTTTGTCATCAAAATTTTACTATACTTGGGTTTTAATACAAAACACTTTTCTAAACTTTTGGATTTTTTAGCACATGGACATTGCTTTTTGTAATAAAAATATGGTTTCAATAATGAATAGATATTACTTTCATAATCAGAAAAAATAAAAAAAAAATTTTTACAAATTATTATTCCCCTCTTAATTCTTCTAGAGCACCAAATTTTCATTTATATAATCAATTCTAAAAACAGAAATGATCAGCACATAGAGTAGTAATGCACTGCTCTTATTCCACACTTGAAATAAAAAAAAAATCATTCCATTATTTCATCCCTGAAATTATCTTTTTTAAAGCTTATATTATTTAAATTATCCTTCACTTACACATCTCTATAACATCTTTTTCCCCTTACAACTGGATATTATTTTAATTGCATATTTTTGACTCAGTTATCTTCATTTTCAAGTTTGTTGCTTTTACATGTCATAGTAAGATTATCTATAGTCTAGAATTATGACTGCAATGTTTTAAAAAACCCTGAATAGCAATAATTGTAGAAAATTATCTTTCTCCCACCAGCACTTTAATTTTATTTTTTGCATTTTATTTCTTTCCCATTTCATGCACATACATGCCTATAGTACTATCATTCCCCTGATCCCATCTTTTGATAGGTAAAAGATATTTTAGAGCAGTTGCTGATGACTAGCTGGCATTTTTCAGGTTAACTTCCTACTTCTGATACAGAAAAATTAAACTCAGATCAATATTGCCCGTGGTAATAAGAAACAAAAAGATTAGAATTCCAAGCCTTCCCACAACATCATCCCTTCGAACAGCTATATTTACATAACTGCTACACTCAGACATAAAAATGGCATTTCATTAATATAAATTAAGGAATAAATCATAAAACATCCTTTTTTGAATGAAGGTTAAAACACACAAACCCACAAATGTTTATAACTTTTACGTGGAATTCAAACCTATACACTCTTCAACCAACACAGAAAGTATTATTTCCACAACTGAAATAGGAATGAAATTAAGACTCATTCCACTGAATTCAAAAGTATAACGAACACAGTATGTTTGCCAGATAAAATTTAAGATGTTTTCAGACCCTTTCTGAATGGCCGTTTTATACATTCAAAGCAAGACATGGCTGTGCAAATTTTATTGAGTGTCTCTGTCACTCGTGAAAAATTGTCTACTATCATTTCCAATGAACAATACCAAAGCACCTTCGTTTCCTTTCCCATTATCGCAAGCTCCCGAAAACTATTCTTTAACCCCTCCGTCTTTCCCTCCGATTACTTACTATTAAAATTGTGTTCCTCAGGTTGCTTGTTGGTTAACCAGATATCTCCATACGGATCTTCATTATTCCACAGGGCCAGGTAGTGACTCTTCCCGCCCCTTAAAGGCCTCTCTGGTATCTCCTCATGCGCACTATTTCTGAAGGGAGTTTCTACAGAAATAGTGTCCAAAGTCTCCCCACAGTGGACGTTATCTATGCACAGGATTCCCTGGCCTAACCTTTTCTCATTGTAAAGACATGAGACTCTGAAAATTTTCATTTCTATGCCAACTTTAAGAATATTTTTATATACGAGAAAGTTCAGGCTGGGGTCTAGGTAGCACTTCTCCTGGTACACCCCGTCTGAGATCGTCACATCATAGCAGTAAAGGGGAGGTTTGGGTATCCTGTCGCGTGGCTCATCCTCTAAAAGGTATCTTTGGACGGCCAGCACAGCGACAGACACCACCTCCGAGGGGGTGACCGATTGGAGAGGTGAGTCCGTTATTTGCTCAAGAACCTTTTGGATCCAGGACGTGGGCCCTTGGGTCCTGGCTCTCCTGATCACTCCTTCCGGGACTCCAGTCTGATTTCTCTCAGGGTTCTGCAGGTTCAGCCCAGCACGTGAGGGGTCGGCCTGAGGCTGCTCTAACTCACCAGACATTGAGGGGATATCGCGTAGCCTCCTCACTCCCAAAAGCTAGTGTGCCCCGTCCAGAACTGAGAAACTACGAAACCGCGTGCTAGAGCGGCGAACGCTACTCAACCCCCGCGGACTAGAAAGACTCCGCTTCTATCCAGGCTGCAATGACTTTCCGCGCGCGCGCTTCGGCTCTCTCGCCCCGCCCCCCGCTTGGCGCTCTTCAGACGCGGTTACTAGGCATCGCACACGTGGTTACGTAGCAAGTTCTCAGACCGGGAGCTAGCGGGTTTGCCAGGGGAGGAATAACTGGAAAAGCCTTGGTTGCCATGGTTCCCAAAGCGCAACAAGAGGAAGGGGGAGGAGCACTCGTAGCTCTTCTAAAGAGGAAAGTGCCGAGAAGCAATGGAAAAGAGAAAGTGACTGGAAGCGGAATGCAAATAATCATAGCTCGGGGATTTTGGGGGTTTTAGGGGTTTTGGCCTCGGACCAGCAACAGGAAGTAAATAAGAGCTGGTTTATATACATGACTATGATAACATAGGTCTCCTGTAGTATAGTCGAAACCAGACAATATATGCACAGCCTTCAGGACAATCCCTAGAACAAAAAGTACGCCATAAACGTTAGTAGTGATTGCTGTTAGCATTAGCATAATTGTAGTGGCTCCCTGAGTGCAGGGTGGGTGAATTCGTGATTAAGTGCAAATGAAAACAGAAAATTATAGAAACTGGCTTGGTAAAGAGCTGCCTTTAGATTATACTTCTTAAAATGTATTTATGTTTTATATAATACCTGCTTTAACATAAAACTCAGATAAAGAATTTCAGAAACTGCATTTCTAAACTGTAAGGCATGCATATGGAATGAATGTAAAGTGGAAAAGCTGATAAGTCAGAATTGAAAATAAAATATTTGTTATATGTACCCAGATGTGTCAGTATACACAGAATGTAGTAATTATTGTTAATACATTTTAAAGATGGTTATAGGCTTGTTTTGATTATATTAATCTCCCTTTGCTCTTTATTTCATCATTATTTATTTATTGTTTATGAAGTCCCTACTATGAGGCAGCCACTGTTTAAGGCCATTGGGGATAACAGTAGTCAGGCTCCTTTAGTCAAGCTTCTTTACATTGCCTGGCCTGAAAAAAACCCTGCCATTATTAATATTTAATTAATTCACTCATTCTACGCATATTTCTTAAATGTCTGCTCTGGGCCAGGTATAGTCTTGTTATGGAGACTAAAAAACATAAGGAGAAAGGGAGTGGAGGAGGCAGGAATTGATATTTTATATATGCAATATGATTAGTGAATAACTTTGTTTTGGGTATCTTTATTTTGATTATTTTTACTTGAACAATCTTGTTTGACATTCTCATTTATTTAACTATCCTTTCATTTATTTGCCTTGGATAGGCAAATCAGCATCATTTCCTGGCCTTGGACATTGGGCATTGAAAGTACACTTATAGATTCACTGAATTCATAAGATTATGACAGTGTGGGTAGAGATGTGAGGGAAGAGGAAAAAGAAGTGGCATGACTAGTTGGTGCTAAAAAGATATGGAGTTCAGATGCTATCTCAAAGAGTATTTCAGTAAGCTCTCCAACATCACCACGGTAACAAAAGAGGGCCTGAGGTCGCTGCCTGGCAACCAGAGCACTACAACCTCCAGTTGAAGTGCTGCCCTTTTCCAACATCTTTCTCTTTTAAGGCCGCTCTTGATGATTTCATTAACTAAATTCCCTTAATATACAAGAGTGGATCTACATAGTTTATAAGATCCCCCTACCTCTTTGGAATCAAGTATATTCTTATGTTATTTTTCTATTGGATGTTGAATATGTTTTGATTAATTTGTTGGATGTGCATAAATGAAAGTGTAACACAGGTTCACCATAACAGTGGTTCTGGACTCCTCAGTAAGTCAAACAAATGCTCATATTTTCCTCCATGCCTTTGCTTATCCTGAGCACATATTCATGTATGATGATGATTGATTGATGCTATTTCCCCCATTTCTCTTCTGTCCATTCAAATCCTATTTTTCATAAAGACCTCAGTGTGTTAGCTTAGATTTTCTCCTCTCTCTCTCTCTCTCTCTCTCTCTCTCTCTCTCTATATATATATATATATATATATATATATATATATATGTAAGATACTGGATTTTATAATATAGATTTGATCATTTTCAATTTATTAGATCTTTGTTTCCCTGATTATTAGAGAAATGGCGACTGCCAGTAAATTCCCAGGATTCTACAGATTAATGTATTTCCACTTATCCTAATTTGTCATGCTAATATGATGTATTTAGCATGCTTCAGTGTTTATATTCTTCCTCTCAAGAATTTTTGTTTGTTGAAATATGTGGCTAAAATTTGGTGACTTTTTGGAAATCTGAAAACCAGTCTGTATACTGGGTTGCCTTACTTGAAATAAAGCTGAGCCAGAAAGTTGGTTTCCAATAGGCTATTTTAAAGATGACTATGTTAATTTATTTTTAAAATAACAACTTTATTGAAATATAATTCACAGAAAATACACTGCACCTATTTAAAGTGGAGAATTCAATTGTTTTTAGTATACTCAAAGAATTGTGCAACCATCACCAGGATCTAATTTTAGAACATTTTAACATCCCATAAAGAAACCCTAAACATATTATCAGCCATTTCCAATTCCAACTTCCCATCCCAGACACTGGCAACCACTATCTGATTTCTGTCACTGTGGATTTGCCTATTCTAGACATTTCATATAAATGGAAACATACATTGTGTCTGGCTTCTTCCACTTAGCATAGTGGTTTTAAGTTTCATCCATGTTGTAGCATATTTCATTATTTGTTTTTGCTAAATCATATTTCATTTTATGATTATATCACATTATGCTCATCAATTCATCAGCTGATGGACATTTGCGTTGTTTCCACTTTTTCGTATTATGAATAAGGTTGCTATGAATATTAATGTATGAGATTATGTGTGGACATATTTTCAAATCTCTTGAATAGACATCTAGGACAGATTGTTTGTTCATATGGTAACTCAATGTTTAACTTTTTGAGGAACTGGCAAATTATTTCAAAGTGTCACACCATTTTACATCCCCACCAGCAATGTACAAGAATTTCAATTTTTTCACATCCTAGCCAACATTTACTATTGTCTGTCTTTATTTATTGTAATCATCTTAGTGAGTGTGAAGTGGTTTTTACTGTGGTTTTGATTTGCCTTTCTGTAATGACTAATGATTTTGAGCATCTTTTCATGTGCTCATTGGTAATTTTTATATCTTCTTTGGAGAAATGTCAATTCAGATTCTTTGCCTATTTTTAAATTGATTTATTTCTTTGTTATTGAATCAAAAGAAGCCTATATATAATTGATATATTGTAGATATAAGTCTCTTATCAGATATTTGTTTTGCAGACATTTTCTCTGATTATGTGAGTTGTCTTTTTCCTTTCTTGATGGTGTCCTTCAAAGAATAAAAGTTTTAATTTTTTATGTAGTACTATATACATACATAAAACATACATACATACATATGTACATAGTACATGCATACATACATACATACATATATTTTATTTTTTTCCCTGCTTGTGCTTTTGGTGTCATATCTAAGAAACCATTGCCTAATCCAAGATCACTAAGATTTACTCCTATGTTTTTAATGAAAAGTTTCGTAGTTTTAGCTGTTCTATTTTGAGTTAATATTTTTATGTGGTGTGAGGTAGAAGTTGAACTTTATTGCTTGGCTTGTGGATCTAGGTGTCCCACAGCCTTTTGTTGAAAAGACATCTTTCCCCATTCAATTGTCTTGCCACTCCTGTCGATAAATTAATTGACCATAATTTTAAGGGTTTTTTCCTGGACTCTCAATACTATCCTACTGATTTTCAGATTGATTCTTATGCCAGTGCCAAATAGTCTTGATAGCTGTAGCTTTATAGTAAGTTTTGAAATTAGAAAGTGTCAGTGCTCCAACTTCGTTCCTCTTTTTCTTTTTATTATTTTTAATTTTATTTATTTTTTAATTTTTAATTTAATTTAATATTTTATTTTTATTATTTATTTATTTATTTATTTTATTAATTTTATATTTTATTTTTATGGTAACATTGTTTAACGAAATTCAATACGTTTCATTTGTACATTTTAACAGTAAGACATATATTTATTTACACTGTGTGTTCACCTCCCATAGTTAGATTTCTTTCTGTCACCAAATATTTGCCCCCTACCATCAACCCCTACTCTCTGGTAACCACTAGTCTATAGTCCATGTCCATGAGTCTCTGTTTATTTGTCCTGTTCATCTGTTGCTTTTAGGTTTATATTCCACATATAAGTGATATTATGTGATTTTCAACTTCTGTCTTATTTCGCTTAGCATGGTTATCTCAAAGCCCATTCACATTGTCTCAAATGAAGTATTTCATCTCTTCTTATGGCTAAGTAATATTCCATTGTATATAGGGACCACAGCTTCTTTAGCCAATCATCTATCATAGGACATCTATCTCTGTGTCCCAGTATGTGGTCAATCCTTGAGAATGTTCCATGTGAACTAGAGAAGAATGTATAAACTGCTGTTTTAGGATGAAAGTCTCTGTAGATGCCTATTATGTCCAGTTGGTCTAATGTGTCATTTAAGGATATTATTTTCTTATTGATTTTCTGTTTGGATGATCTGTCCATATCCAACAGTGGGGTATTTAGGTCTCTTACTACAATAGTGTTTTGGTCTGTTTCTCCCTTTAGTTCTGTTAGTAATTGCTTTACACATTTCAGGGCTCCCTGTTGAGGAGCATAGATATTAAGAAGTGTTATGACTTCTTGGTGCATGATTCCCTCTATCATTATGAAGTGTCCCTCAGTATCTTTCTTTACCTTTTTAATTTTGAAATCTATTTAGTCCGATATTAGTACCACTACTTCTGCTTTTCTCTGAATGCCATTTTCTTGAAATATCATTTTACACCCTTTCTCTTTGAGTACATATTTGTCTTTGGAGCTGAGATGTGTCTCCTGGAGGCAGCATATGGTTGTTTTTTTGTTGCTGTTGATCCAATCTGCAACTCTGTGCCTTTTTATTGGTGAGTTCAGTCTATTTACATTTACAGTGATTATTGAAATATGAGGTCTTCTTATAACGATTTTATCTTTTGCTTTCTAGTAGCTCAGTGTTTCCATTGCTTCCTTGTCCTTGTGTTTCTGTTTTCTTTATTTTGGTTGGCTTTTGTGGGTTTTCACTCTGGCTCTTCTTGTTTTATGTTATATATTTCAGTTTTGAATCTTTGGTGTGTGGTTACCATTATGAATATGAAAAGGATACACACACACACACACACACACACACACACACATACACACACACACATACATACGATCGGCCCTTTTTTTCTGCACATGCCTTATCTGCATTCCCCTTTGCCAATTTGGGTCTTTGAATCCTCCCCTTTTCAGTTATTGTTGTCTCAATATGTCCCTATGTATGCTGAATGTTCATTATTATCTTGCTATAGCAAATCTCTTATTTGTAGTAAGGGTTGCATTCCTCTGCTTCTATCAGCCTGCTAGTCACCTTATTCCTAATTATTTTTTTGTCATTTTGTTTTAGTTGATCTGACCCCCTCCAATATTTCCTGTAGTGTAAGCCTCGTAATGGAGAATTCCCTCAATTTTGTGTGTCTGGAAAGGTCTTTATTTCTCTTTCATATCTAAAGGAGAGCTTAGCTGGATATATTATTCTAGGCTGGTAGTTCCTTTCACTTAATATTTTGAATATTTGATTCCACTCCTTTCTGACTTGTAAGGTTTGCACTGAGAAAAATCTGAGAATAATATAATGGGTTTTCCTTTATCAGTTACCATTTTCTTCTCCCTGATTGCACTGGGAACTCTGTCTTTGTCGTTGTTTTGTAATTTTATTACAATGTGTCTTCGTGAAGGCCTTTTTGGGTTGAGATAATTGGGTGTTCTGTTGACTTCTTGAATTCCAAGCTCTAGCTCATTCCTTAGATTTGGGAAATTCTTGTCAAGTATTTGTCTGAAAATGCTTTCTAGTCCCTGCTCCTTTTCCTTGCCTTTGAGAATGCCCATTATTTTTATGCTTTCTCTTCCGATGGTCTCAGCTAGTTCTTGGATTTCTCTTTCATTATTTTTAATTCTTTAATTTCTCTCTTCTTCTATATGATTTATTTCTAGGTTTCTGTCTTCAATATCACTGATCCTTTCCTCCATTTGGTTGACTCTATATCCCAAGCTTGCTATTTCATTTTTCAACTCTTGCAGTGTGTATTTTATTTCCAGAAGATCTATTCTGTTCTTTTTGAGGGTTTCAGTCTCCTTGCTCTGCTCATCTAATTATTTTTTTCAGTTCCTGAAATTGTTAATTTGAGTTGTTTTGGATCTCATTGATTTTTTTCAGAAGTACCATCCTGAATTCTCTGCCATTTAAGTTGCATATTTCTATGTCTGTAGACTTATTTTCTGGAGATTTTTCTCTTCCTTTCTGAGATGTCTTGTCACCTTAGTTGTTCATGGTGTTTAATGGACTATTTCTCTGCCTGGGCATTAATGGAAGTGTATTCTGCTGTTTTTCCAGAAAGAAGATTTACTATATAAAGGTCTCTCTTTAGCCTGTTGCAAAGAAGGTGCTTTTCTTTTGGTTTCCAGTAGGTGATATCTAAGCCTCTTGGGTCCTTGCTTTATATAAAGCATGAATAATGCCTTTTTTTTTCTTATAGGTATTTAATCACACTCACTACTCTCAGTCTCAGTCCCTGTCAGTGTTACAACAGTTTTGGTAGTGTTTGTTCAGATACCTTGGGCTCCGTGGTGTTTGGTCTCAGAGGATATGGGAAGAGGGGCCCTCTGTGTTGGTGTTGGGGGTTGCAGCTCACCCTTGTTTTTTTCTCTGCTGTCTTGCTTCTCCGCTTTCCACCCTGATGACTGGGCCCTGTTGCTGGCTGCGTGGAGCTCACAGCACTTCCAGGCAGTGCTGTTCAGGGACCTCAGTGCAGCCTCTTCCTTCCCTCTCCTTCCACAGGGAGCTCTGGTGGCTGCAAGAAGCAACCTCTTTATTTTTCCCAGTCCACCACCTGATACCCGGGGTTCTGACCTGTGGTAGCTCTTATGTGCAGATCCCACACTCAGAAGTGCTGGTGTGCAGTTCGAGTGCTTTTTTTTTATAAGTTTTAGATGTTCAGCTTATTGTTGTTTCAAAGGGAGAGATTTGGAGACATCTCTCACTCCACTATGTTTCTCCAAACTCTGTTCCTCTTTTTCAAGATTGGTTTAACTATTCTGTGTTCCTTGCATTTCCATATGAATTTTAGGATCAGCTTATCAATTCCTGAAAAAATGGCAGCTGTAATTTTGTAGATGTTAGTTCATTTACAGTTTTTCCAGCTTTATTTAGATAAAATTGATATATAACATTGTTTAATTTCAGATGTATAATTTCATAATTTGGTACTTGAATATATTGCAAATGATTACCACAATAAAGTGAGTTAACATATCCTTCACCTCATGCAATTATGATTTTTTAATGTTGTTTTGGTGAGAACATTTAAGATTTTCTCTCTTAACTTTCAAGTATTCAATACAGTATTATTATCTATAATCACATGCTGAACATTATATCCTCAGTACTTATTCCTATTATGACTGGAAGTTTGACCAACATCTCATATACCCCATTCCATAGCCACTGGCAACCACCAATCTACTTTGTGCTCTATGAAATTGGCTTTTGTAGATTCCACATATAAGTGAGATCATAGAATATTTGTCTTTCTCTGTCTGTTTTCACTTAGCATAATGCGCTCAGGTTTCAACTATGTTGTCACAAATGACAGGATATCATTCTTTTTATGGCTGATACATATGTGTGTGTGTGTGTGTGTGTATAGATATACATATATGTGTATATATATGTATATATACACATACACCCACATACATCTCACTGTTTCTTTAGCTATTTAGCTATTGATGGACATTTATGTTGTTTTCAAGTCTTGGTCATTGTGAATAATGCTCTGGTGAACACGGAATTACAGATGTCCCTTCAAGATTCTGTTTTCATTTCCTTTGGATAAATACCCACAAGTGGGACTGCTGGATCATATTGTAGCTCTATTTTTAATTTTTTGAAGAACCTCCATATTGTTTTCCATTGTTCTGTAACAATTTATAGTCCCACCAACAGTTCGCAAGGGCTCCCTTTTCTCCACATCCTAACCAGTATTTGTTGTCGCTCATCTTTTTGATAATACCCATTCTTAAAGGTGTGAAGAATACCTTATTGTGGATTTTTTATTTGCATTTCCTTGATGGTTAGTGATGTTGAGCACCTTTCCATGTGCTTCTTGGCCATTTGGATATCTTCTTTAGAAAAAAAATGCTTTTTCAGGTTATTTGCCCACTTTTTAAATGTTTTTTTTTTTTTTTTTGCCATTGAATTATATGAGTTCCTTAAGTATTTTGAATATTAACCCTTATCAGATGCATGGTTTGCAAATATTTTCTTCCATTCTATAGGTTTTCTTTTCTTTTTTTCTATCTTTATTGAAATGTAATAAACAAGTAGTTGCTTGTATTTACATTGTACAATTCAATTAGTTTTTTTCAATTATAGTTGGCATATAATAATGTACCAGTTTCAGTTGTATAGCATATTGATGAGAGATGCACATAACTTGCAAAGCAATCACCCCATTAAATCTAGTACCCTTCTTCCCCCTTACACATTTATTACAACATTATTAACCATCTTCCCCATGCTACACTCTATATCTTCATGTCTATTCTGCAACTATCCATTTGCACCTCTTAATCCCTTTGCTTTTTCTGTCCTCCCAACCCCCTTCCATCTAGTATCCCTCTAAATATTCTCTGTATCTGAGTTTATTTCTACTTTTGTTGTTGTTGATTTTGTTCTTTAGATTCCACATGTATGTGAAATTATGTAATATTCAGCAAAGCTATCATTTAGAGTAGAAGGACAGATATAGGTTGCCTTTTCATTTTTTTTTTGATCATTTCTTTTGGTATGCAAAAAGTTTTAGTTTGATTCAGTCCCACTTGTTGATTTTTGATTTTGTTGCTGTGAGTTTGGTATTTTATCTAAAAAACCATTGCCAGGATCAATGTCAAGGAGCTTTTCCCCTATGTTTTATTTTAAGGAGCTTTATGTTTCTAGGTCTTTCTTTTAAGTTATTAATTGATTTCAAATTAATTTTTGTCAGTGGTGTAACATAGGGGTCAAATTTCATCTTTTTGCAAATAAATATCCAGATTTTCCAATACCATTTATTGAAGAGACTATCCATTTCCCCACTGAGTATTCTTGGTTCCCTTGTCAAATATTAGCTGACTTTATATACATGGATTTATTTCTAGGCTACATGGGTATCAGTTGTAATGTCTCCTCTTCTATTTATAATTTAATTTATTTGAGTCTTCTCTCTTTTTAAAAAAATTAGTCTATGTGTTTGTCAATTTTGTTTATCTTTTCATATAATCAGCTCTTAATTGATCTTCTCTATTGTTTTTCTAATTTCTATTTTCTTTATTTCTGCTGAAATTTTTATTTATTTTTCTTCTGCTAACTTTGAACCTAGTTTGTTCTTCTAGTTCCTTGAAATGTGAAGTTAGATTTTTAAAATTTGAAATCTTTATTCTTGATGTAAGAAATTATCACTATAAAATTTACACTTAGAACTGCTTTTGCTATGTCTCATAAGTTTTTGTATGTTGTATTTCAATTTTCTTTTGTATCAATAATTTTTTTGTTTCCCTTTTGACATTTTCTATGATTCATCAGTTGTTCATAAGTGTGTTGTTTAATTTTCATGTATTTATGAATTTTCCAGTTTTCCTCCTTTTATTGATTTCTAGTTTCATACCATTGTGGTAGGAAGACAGTTGATATGATTCAATCTTAAAGTTTTAAGACTTGCTTTGTGTTTTAACATATGATCTGTCCTGGAGAATGTTCCATGTGTGCTTGAGTAGAATGTGCATTCTGCTGCAATTCTGTATATATTGTTAGATATATTTGGTCTAAAGTATAGTTCAAGTCCAATATGCTCTGTTTTTAACTCTTGAAAATTTTATTATAATGTGTTGCAGTGAAGACCTCTTTATCTTTAACATATTTCAGATTACTTGGGCTTCATAAATCTGCTTTTCCCCTCTTCTTCCTTATTCATTTTATTAATTCTTTGCCATCTTCACCTTAAGATACTGAATCTCTTCAATGAAAGCATTATTATCATTTTTGATAGATTTTCTTGTGTGATGTCCTACTGATCCTGGGACTCAGAAAATATGCTCTGCTTCATTTACAGTAAGAATAGCTTCAGCAGCAGCATCTAAGGATTCTTCCTCAGGAATGTCAAGAGGACAAAAGCAATTAAAAAGGGATTATATACCCACTTGATTGGAAAAAAAATAAAAAATCCTAGGACTACCACGCGTTGGAAAAGATGCTGAGCAATAAACTGCTGGTAAGAGTGTAAATTTGTTCAACTAGTTGTAAAGTTGAACATGTGCACACCATATGATTCATAAATTCTTCTTCTTGTACATACATGAGAATAGTGTTTGTCAAAGGGGAGAATGATACTAATACTTTGTGAGCAAATTACAGTGAAAGGTAAACATTGAGATGAGCCTTTCTCCCCTCAAATAATTGTCCAACTCACAGTGTGTGGCATAAAGGCCAAACAAAAAGCAGCAATTAGAGCTTGTGGCACTTTTGCTGGACTAGGAAGACCAAAACTAGAGGTCACAGCTACCAAGTGGCTGGGATTTGAATGGCCAAGTTCCCTCACCCCCCCAAAAAAAAGGTAGCTGTAAGAAAAGTTCGATCAACATTCCACATGAGCTTTTCCCTTGAGGTATTAGCTGACTTTTAATGTGTGCCTGCTCAGGGTGAGAGGCAAAGAAATGGAGCATAAGTTTGTTGCTAAAATGCTACAAAGCTAAACTGATTCAGTAACATTACAGTGCTGGGAAGGCAAAAATAGGAATTCAGGAATCTTTCCAAGGGACTTTAGTGAACAACCTCGGTTTTTAGTTGAGCCCCAGGAAGGACTGCACCATATGTGTAAGATTAAACTGGCAATAGACCAGCCACAAGTGCATGAAGATGATCTACCCTCATTCTGTTTGTTGTTTAGAAAAAATACATTTTATTATTTTCTTAGAAAGATAACATAATGCAGAACCACTATAATTTTCCATACACAAACTACATGATTCAATAAAAATATACCAGATGTGCTAGGAAACAGGACCAAATGACCAAAAATTGGGGAAACAAACAATAAAACATACTCACAGGTGGTTAAAAAGTTGGAGTTAATAGATATGGCCTTTAAAATAACTATGACTAATATGTTCAATAAATAAATGGAATGATGAATAATTTTACCAGAGATAGGGAAATTATAAAATACAATCCAATGAAAATTCAAGAATTAAATAATAGAATAACTGAAAGTAAAAATTCAACAGATGCATTTAACAAAGATTAAATAGAACAGAAAAGAGGATTAGTGGACAAGATAATAGGTCACTATCTAGACTAATGCTTGGAGAGAAAAAACATTGGAGAATACAGAAAAGAGAATGAGAAACATAGATAACACAGTGAAAAGGTTTAACATATATATAATTGAAATCTGAAAAGAAGAGAAAAAGAGGGCAAAAACACTATTTGAAGAAACACTTGCCAAAGATTTTCCAAAAAAAGAAAAAAAAAGAAAAATGTCTCAAGCTACATATTCTAGAGGCTATACAAATCTGAAGCAGAATAATGACTATGCAGGAAGAATAATGTACTCTTGAAGATGTCCATATTCTAATCCTCAGAACTGTGAATATGTTTTGTTACATGGTAGAAGAGAATTAAGGTTGAAAATGGAATTAAGGTTGTTCATTAAATGAATCTAAGATAAGGAGATTATTTAGATGCAGGTGGACCCTTAAAAGTGGAGTAGGAATGCAGCAGTTTTGGTTAGTGAAAGAGGTGACATGAGAATACTTGACCAAACATTGGAGGCTTTAAATATGGAGGAAGGGGGCCATGAGCAAAGGAATGAAATAGTCCTTTAGAATTTGGAAATGTTCCTCAGCTTCAGATAACAAGAAAACTGGGACCTCAGTCTGCAAGCACAAGTAGTTGAATTCTGACAACAACTTGAATGAGCAAGTTGGATTTTCCCCAAAGCCTCCAGAATGGAATTCATCCTGTTGACACCTTAATATTAGCCAGTGAGACATATACTGGACTTCTGACCTACAAAACTGTAAGATAATAAATTTGAGTTGTTTAAATCATTAAGTTAGTAGTAACTTCTTATGGTAAAAATAAAAAGCTACTGTAGCAAGAAAGGAAACCAGACATAGGTCCATCAAAATAAAACTGATAAATACTAGAAACAAAGAGAAAAATTTAAAGTAACTAGAGAACAAAGACATGTTATCATTGCGGGAGCAACAGTAATCTTGGCAACTGAATTTTCAAAATAATGAAAAAAGACAATGGTCTGACATCTTCAAAGTGCTGAAGAAATATTTTCTAACCAGGAAAAAATTCTTTCAAAATGAAGGTGAATCAAAGAGGTTTAAGAGAAACAGAAATTGATGGAATTTATAACCATATGATATGCACTAAAAGAAACACTAAAGTGGGTTATTTAGGCAAAAGGAAATGACACCAAAAGGAAACAAGGCAATTCAAGAAGGAGTGAAGAACACTAAAAAGGGTTAATATGAGTAAATCTACATGAATATCAGCTATTCAAAACAACAACAATATCTTCTGGAGCTTAAAATATATGTAATTAAAATACATGATAACAGAACAAAAGGAGGGAGGGTGTAAATGGAATTCAAATGTCACAAGGTTCTTTCTCTGGCAAGTGGATAAAGCACTATTTTAAAGTAGATTTAATATATATATATATTTTATATATATATATTATATATTTTAAATATATATTTTTTTTTCAATTACAGTTGACATACAGTGTTAGTTTCAGGTGTACAACATAGTAATTAGACATTTATGAAACATATGAAGTGAACAACCCCATGTCAAACCTAGTACCCATCTGGCATCATGCATAGTAATTACAATATTATTGACTATATTCCATGTGCTGTACTTTACATCCCAATGACTATTTTGTAATTACCAATTTGCATTTATTAATCCCTTCCCTTTTCACACACCTCCAACTCCACTCCCATCTAGGAGCCCTCAAAATGTTCTCTGTATCTATGAGTTCGTTTCTGGGTATTTACCCTAAAGACTTGAAAACTCATATCCGAAAAGATATTTGCATCCTGATGTTTATAGCAGCACTATTCACAGTGGCCAGGATAAGGAAGCAACCGAAGTGTCCTGCAATAGATGATTGGCTAAAGAAGCAGTGGTACATATATACAACGGAATATTACTTAGCCATAAGAAGAGATGAAATGCTGCCATTTGCGACAACATGGATGGACCTTGAGATAATCATGCTAAGCAAAATAAGCCAGACAGAAAAAGTTGAAAATCACATGATATCACTTATATGTGGGATATAAACCTAAAAGCAACAAATGAATAGGACAAACAGAACAGAGACTCATGGACATGGACTATAGATTAGTGGTTACCAGAGGTAAGGGGTGGGGGGAGGAGGGAGGTAGACAGGGTAAAGTGGGTCAAATATGTGGTTACAGAAAGAAATCTAACTATGGGAGGTGAACACACAGTATAAATATATATATACACACACACACACATATATATATGTGTGTGTGTGTGTGTGTGTGTGTGTGTATATATATATATATATATATATATATATATATATATATATATGCCTTACTGTTAAGATGTACAGCTGAAAGTTATTGAATTTTGTTAACTAATATGACCATAAAAATAAATAAATTTATAAATAAATAAATAAATGATAATTGTGTGTCCTTATAAGAAACCTTAAGTAAGAAAGAGAAAGTTAGAAAGTAAAGGTTTTGAAAAATATATATCATGTAAATATGAAAAAAGTAAAGCTGCTATAGTTATACTAATATCTCACAGAGTAGACTTTGACAGAGGACACATCATGAGAGATATTAGACATTTCACAATGAAAACAGTGAAAGTTTAAAGAAGTACAAATTAGTAGTTGATCATAGAGATGGGGAACATGGCATAGGGAATGCAGATAGTAGTAGGGTAATGGCTATTTGTAGAGCCAGAGGGAAGATAAATTATTCAGGGGGATTGTTTCATCAACTATATAAATGTCTAACCAATGTACTATATACTTGAAATTAATAAAACACCTTAATTGGTATGCAGAAAATAAAATAGCCCCAAAATGCATTAAATGAAAATTGACAGAACTCTAAACATAAATAGATAATTCTATAAACATGTTTGGAGATTTTATCATACCTCCTAAAATGACTGTCAAAATAAGTAGACTAATAGAAGAAGGTCTGGTTATAGAAGAATGGATAATAAAACTAACAAATATGTCCTAACATATTTATAACATTGTTTGCAATAAATGTAGAACAGACATTCTTTTCAAATGTTCATGGACTATTTATCAAAATTGACCATATACTCTGCTACATAACAAGTCAACTCTTTGAAATAGCAGAAATCAAAATATTTTCTCTGATCACAGTGGAATTAAGATAAAAAACAATATCAAAAGATAATAGAAATTTCCAAATGTTGGAAAGTTAAGCAATATATTTCTAAATAACCAAAGTAGAAAGAGAGACAAAGAAAACTACAAAATGTTTGAAATTAATATAGACCTAAATAAAAAGATAATTCTACACATCTGCTTTACATGCAGAAGGTCCTGGGTTTGAGCCCCAGCAGAGCCACAGCCCAAACCCCAGGTTTGCCAGGCCTCGGGCACTCCAGGCCCCAGGTGTGCACTGAGAGCGCATGGGAGGAGGTGCCCTGCCTTCAGAGATCCAGTTCTTAAGGGGAGATGGCAATGTCTGTAGGTCAGGGGTGGATGTGGCGGGCGTGGGGGGATTAGAAAAATGAAAAACAAATAAGATAATTCTACATTGGATATGTGTTGAAAGAATCTATATTTTAAATATGTTAATTTTCTTTGACTTGATCTTAGTTACAAAATAATTCCAGTAGGCTTATTTTTTATGGAAATTGACAAATTAATTTTAAATTTTTCATAGAATTGCAAATGGCAAAAATAGCATAGAAAATCTTGTAGAAAAAAAGTTTGATGATTTATAGAAATCAAGATATTTTACAATGTCTACGGCCATGCCACCCTGAACGTGCTCGATCTCTTCTAATCTAGGAAGCTAAGCAGGGTCGGGCCTGGTTAGTACTTGGATGGGAGACCATCTAGGAATACCAGGTGATATAGGCATTTTAGAAAAAAAAAAAGATATTTTACAAAACAATAATAATTAAGCCAATTTCTTAATGTTGCAAATATACAAAAATAGAGCAATAGAAGAGTCCAAAAACAGATCCACACATATACCATCATTTAAGTTGTGATAAAGAATCCATAACAATGCAGTAGGAGAAAACGGTACTTTTGATAAGTGATTTTGGATTAATGGGGTTACTAAATTGATTCAAATGATCCTTTGTATCTATTTCAAACAAAAATTAATTCTAAATGGATTATAGATTAAAAGCAAAAGGCAAAAGAAAGAAAAGTTATTGAAGATAACATAGGATAATGTTTTAATGACCTTGATGTAGTCAAGTATTTCTTTAAAAGGACACAAAAAGCACTGACCCTAAAAAAAGTAAATTCTCCTTCATTAAAATTAAGACATTAAGAGTGAAAAGGCAGGTCACAGAATGGGAGAAAATATTTGTAATACTTGTATCTGAGAAGGGCTTATGTTCCAAATATATACAAAACTACAAGTCAATAAGAAAAGGTCTACCAAATCATTTTTTAATGACAAATCTTGAACAACTCCATGAAAAATAGGATATCCAAGTGGTCACTAAAACAATAAAAAGGTGCTCAATTTTGTTAGTTATCAAGTAAATGCAAATTGAAATCATAATCAGGTAATACTCCACAACCATCAAGAATACTAAAATTAAAGGAAACACTCTGGGTATTGCCTAGTCATGTTGCTGGTTTGCAAACCTTAAGACCTTTGAATAAATATCATTTCTTTCTAAAAAAAATGTTAAAAAAATAGACATAGGTACTCTAATACACTGCTGGTTGGAGTGTAAACTGATATAATTACTCTGGAAAACTGATGTTTTGTATATATTAGAGTTTACCATATTCCTTAGTAATTCTGGTCAGATATATAATCACAACAGAAATGCCAAAAGAAATGTATGAGAATGTTCATACGAACATTATTTGTAGTAAATAACCCAAATGTCTATCAACAACAGTGAACAAATTATGTTATATTCAGATGATAAAATTGTAGCAGCAATGGAAATGAATGGAGCGCTGTTACAAAAAACATAGATATATTTCACAAATATAATACTGAGCATAAGAAGTTAGATACAAAAGAATATGCATATATGATTCCATTTATATGAAGTTCTAAAATAGGCAAAACTCATGTATGGTGATAAAAGTCAGAATAGTGGTTTACATCATGGAGCTAATGAATGAAAGGGACATGGGGGAGTTTCTGGGGTGCAAGTGATGTTTTAAATATTGATCTGGGTGTTGGCTCCATGGGTGCACTTATTCAGTAAACAAAAATATTAAGCTGTATATCTAATATACATACACTTTACTGTATGAATGTTATAGTTCAACAAAAAAATATTTATACAAAAAAACAGGTAACATCCAGAACCAGAAAGGATGTGTGGAAATAGGCATTCTTGTACATTTTTATTGAAATTTGATTGCTGTAATCCTTTTTGAAGATAAAAAATTATATTTGTGGAAATTTCAAATATGCCTATCATTGGCCAAGCAGTTTCACTTCTGGGAACCTGTCTGTGGTAGTCAGTGTCATTGTTTGCTTAATATTTCTGGTTTCCACTCTAGATGTGTGGTTGGATTATTCTCAACCTTCTTGGATTTAGGCATTGCCATACACTGGTTTTGGCCAATGAAATTTGAGTGGAAGTGACGTTCCCACAAACAAAATAGAAATGACCAATGGTTAAGTAAAAAACAGCCCCTCTATCAAAAAAAAAAAAAACACTTATTAACAGTCAGGTAAATCCAAATAATAATAATAATAATAATAATAATAATAATAAAATTTCATTTTTCACCTATTTGGATTTACAAATTAGGAAAAGAAAGACCTAACACAATGTCAGTAATGGGGCAAAGAACATGGCACTATTGGGCTCATGTCGCAAGTCACAGAGCTAGGAAGTGATTTTGGGGAAGCCCAAATCAAAACCCACATGTTTGTATTCACAGCAGGAGGGCCTGCTCTCCCTATCGTTCATTCCCCACTCATGGTCTACCATCTTTGTGGTAGACTCCTTGAAGGTTGTACCTTCATAGACCATGCTACATATTGTGTCATGAGCTACATATCAAATCACTAATTCTCTCTCACTCTTCCAGTTTTCTGTTTGAAAAGTAGAAATTACAAATCTGTTGAAGCCAGACCTGCAGCTTGTCTTGCTAGTTGGCAAGAAATCAGACTCTGAATCACCAGTCGGCTAAACCACCATGTCTATATTGTAGTCTTTTGGGATTCAGGGAAAGTTGTTCTACCATGAGTGAAAAATAAGGAGAGTGATGTGCAACACCGTGGGGTCAATTTTTAGTATCATTATTTTTTTTCCCGCAAAAGATATCATTTAACTATGATATACTTGTTTTTGTTTATTTTGTATAATTTGATATCACTCCATATCACTTCATAGAATTCAACCTCAATTATTTTATCAGCCAACTTTAGTATTCCATTGTATGTATGTATGTATGTATATAGGTAATATACTTCATGCAGTATCATAACTGTTAAGAAAAGAAATGTAATATCTTTTCTCTCTCTCTTTCCTCCTTGTTCTTTCTCTTTATTTCTCCCTTCCCCTCCACAGTCTCTCTTATCTCTACTTGGAAAGCGTAGAAATACTGATAAGTAGCAGCTGCTGAGCAGAGCTAGTCATCTGCATAGGTAGATGACAAGGAAAACACCCCCAGGAGAGTCAGACGAGTAAAGACAGAAGATATATAGACTTTACTGCTCAGCTATGGAAAATTTCATTCTTAACTAAAGACAAGGATGTATATGTATGTGTTCATGTGTGAGAGGCTATGGTGTGTCTAATACAATGAGGTATATCATTTCCAGTTCCTCTGATGATAATACTGTGACCTGAAGAGAGAGACGATAAGAGAAACACACTCAAAACAGTTATACAACTCTTGATATGAGGTACATATGCATCACTTTACTCCCCAGCGCCATGAAAACTTCCATCCTCACCTAATGATAAAGCTGTTTGTGTTCATGCTCACGTGCGTGCACGTGCACATGTGTGCGTAACAAAATGGAGTAGGCTATTTTCAGCTTCAATTTTTTTCTGATTTTATTAATGCTTATTGAAAAATCTTAAAAGATGCTGAAAATTATAAAGAAGGAAATATTCGTAAGCAGTAATCATATCACCTGGAAACATTTGGTGTTAATGTCTAGGTCTATAAAGTTCAACATATCTATTCTATTTGTTGTGGGTTCAATTGTCTCCCCCCAAAGGATATGTTGAAGTCCTAACCCTTGTTAACTGTGAATATGACCTTTGTGGAAATAAGGATTTTGCAGCTATAATCAAGTTAAGAGGAGATCATTTTAGATTAGGATAGACCCCAATTCAGTATGACTGATGTCCTTATAAGGAAAAAAAGAAAAGATGCAGAGACAGAGGAAGAGAAGAGAATGCCATGGGAAGACACAGATGCAAAAGGAGAAGGCCATGTGAAGACAGAGGCAAGAGATAGGAGTGATACCTTTACAAGTCAAAGAATGCCAAGAATTGGCAGTAACCACCGGAAACTAGAAGAGGCAAGGAAAAATTCTTTCCCTAAAGCCTTCAAAAAGAGCATAATCTTTGGTTTTGGACTTCTAGTCTCTGTAACTGAGAGAATAAATTTTTTCTTGTTTTAAACCACCCAGTTTGTCGTGTTTTGTTATGGAAATCCTAGGAAACAAATACACTATTGATAGATTTTTAATAAACAATTTGAAAATGATTACCCCCCACAACATATTTAACATCTTTCCATGCTCACACTGTTATAGCATTATTTTGTTAATCAGTTACAGAGGAATAATTTCTACATATCTTCAAATTTTAAATTTAATTACTTTTCTGACTACAAACAGTATATGTTTTAGATATGCAAATAGTAGGGAAAATGATTGAAATACGATTTAATTAACCTATGACCCCATTCCTAGGTCCCTTTCCAAAATATTATCTATACACTGTTTTAGTATATATTACTTCAGAAATTTTTTCACATCAGACACAGTACCAAGAGAAATGTAACTGTCTTTTTTTCTCTCCCCTTCTGTCACTGTGAGGTGCATATGTTTATTGATATAGTACATTAGCACAAGAATGCTTATTGAAGCATTGCCTATAATGGCAAAATATTTGAAACTAATTGAATGCCTGCCAATGGGAAGAAGTTTAAACAAATTGTATATTCATAATAGAGCTTTTCTTCAATTAGTGGAGAAAGAATAAATTATATCTATATTAATGACTTGAAGAGCTATTTATGATATATTAAGTGAAATATGCACTTAATATTGAGAAAAGCATGTAATAATACACAGTAGGTTATCTGGAGTTTGGAGGTGAGGAAGGAAAGGTGTGCATGTATGTGAAATTTTATATTTATATTTTACATATATATGTATATATTTTATATATATATTTAATGAAATATATATATTACTTCATTCCATTGTTTTTAGTGAACACTTAACTTAATAATTCCAGAGGAATATTTAATCACAGGTTGAAAAAATATATACATTTGGAAACTTTTAATTTAGTATGGATAATCAGTTGAAAAATATGCTATTACTATCATTTATTATAAGCTTAAAACTTATAATAGACTTGTTACCTAAAAGAAAATATAATATATTACATGAACCTTGAGTATTTAATGCCATGGACATTAAAATATGTTTAACTTATGACTCCTTTCATGGAAAACTCTCTATTTGTAATATACGTTTCTTTCCTTACAAGGGCCAAAACATCATTCTAATAATATGAATTATGGAATTTTATTCATTCAAAAACCCTCATTGATTACAGATAAAATTTGGATAAAATAACTTAGGAAGTATTGTAATATCATGCATAGAAGCCAGATAAAAGGATGTTACAAACAGCGCTTTTGAGAGGCTGGCTCTTCAGGGTCATTTATTTGCTCTTGCTATACATTTCCTTTCCAAATTTCTATTTCAGCATGTAATTTTGGACCAGATCCTGATTATAGTAAATGACCATTTTTCTACAAAATGTATGACATTTTAGCAAAATGAAATAGCCTCTCTCACATTAATTTTCTTCTTGTCAACACATTGCTACCATCATGCTCTTCACTCTAATTTACTGTGGGGGCTATAACATTGTCAATATTTTCCCAGTCTATTAAAGACTGGTAAATTCCAGAGGACTATCATAATGTGTATGTTGCAAGTGGTACTGCCATGATGTCCCTGAAATTATCTGTAGCAGACTTTACTGTTCATGATCACAGCTTAGTGGATCATAATGTCTTTATGCAACACACATTATATAGAGTAATTAATTGAATGCTTTCTGTGTGCCAGAAACTGTGCTAAGCATTGCACAAGCATAATATCATTTAAAGTAAATAATTATCCAGTTAGATATTATTATCAGTACTTTAAACCAAAGATCAGGGTTTAAGCCTTGTCAGGTAGTAAGTAGCAAAGCTAGGGCTTGAATTTAGGGTTTGTGACTCCAGGTATACTCTTTATAAGTTATACTACTTCCAACAGTATCCGAGGTTTACATTACTAGACTTCAACAATATCTAGTTCTCCTCCATTTTATGCACTTTGGAAGGGTATATATTTTCTAACTCTCTTATAATTAGTCAAGACCTTCTAAGTAGTTCTTGCCAAGGGGCTGTGAACACAAGTGACATGCTTTGTTTCCAGGTTGAAATATTTAATTGCTAATGTGCAACGTTCAACTCTTTTACTACCTCTCTTTCCTAGCTGCAGCAACTGAAGAGGCCTTGTGTTAAGATGCCAGAGCTTCAAGTTTGAAGCCGCTTGATTACTTAGTCACATTTGGAGGAAAATATTCAGGAGAGTTATCTGAATCCACAGTGTAGTTTATGTGAGTCAGTTGCTTCCGTTGTATTAAACCACTGAGATTGTAGGACTGTTTGTTAGTATAGCCTAACTTAACCTATCCTGATTAATACATAAACTGGTACTGAAGTGGAATATTGCCATAACAAAAACTTTAGATGTGACATTGGTTGAATGTTTTTGTGGTTGGATTTTTCAGTGACAAAAATTTGGTGAAACTAACTTGCAATAGAACCAGAGAATATAATTAGGGGATTTGTAATTCTTATAGGGAAATATTATAGGGGAAGAAGCTAGAAAACAAAATTTTAGTACTGTTCATAGTAGTGATAGTAGTGTTTGTTGATTGCTGATGGCTTTGATTGCTGTGATGGTTGATTCTATGTGCCAACTTGAATAGGCTAAGAGATGTCTAGATAATTGGTAAAACAGTATTTCTGGATGTGTCTATAAGAAAGCTTCCAGAAGAGATTAGCATTTGAATCAGTACACTAAGTAGATTGCCCTCATCATTGTAGGTGGGCATCATACATTCCATTGAGGGCCTGAATAGAACAAAATGGGTGGAGAAAGGGTAATTAATTCTCTCTGCTTGGGATGAGACACTCATTTTCTCCTGACCTTGGATATCCTGGTGATATCCCAGTTCTTGGGCTTTTAGATTCAGACTGGGAATTATACCATCACCCTTCTACTCTTAGGCCTTTAGACTAAAACTGAATTATATTGCCAGCTTTCCTGGTTCTCCAGTTTGCAGATGGCAGATCAAGGGACTTCTTGGCATCCACAATAGCATGAGTGAATTCCTATAATAAACCTACTTTTATGTATATCTACATATGTCTTATTCATTCTGTTTCTCTGGAGAACTTTGATTAATACAACTGGCGAGAATAATACAAAAAAGAGGCGAGCTTAGGAAAGAATTAGCTGGTTTGTAAATAGAAATAAAAGGGAATAGAAAATACAAGAATTTCAGGTATTTTATGGTTGGAAAACCCAACTGGGTTTTAACCTCAAACAATAAAAATAAGATTGAGAGAGATTTGGAGGGACAAATACCCATTAAAATGTTTTAGCATATTAAAATTAGACTAACGGTGTAAGACTCTGTAAAACTTTTCAATTAAATAAAATAGTCAGGGCAAAGATTACCTTAGTGATGTGGTCTTTTCACTGATGAATGACAACCTCAAGTTAATCCACATTAAAAAAGAGGAAGATATGGGGCAAGAAAGAAAGAAAAAAACAAGCTATAGTAAATCTGAGAACTATGCCTGCAAAACAAGTGTGGTGTGGTTATTGGAGCATGTTGCTGGCTGAAACCAAGCCTAAGTTTTTGAGACAATTTAACTATTAAACAAACCACAAACCTGAACTAAGAAAGCCTATGAAAAAGACTGAAACCATTCCTAGGGTCAACAAGATTAAAATATTCTAGGCCATCAGATTCAATTTAGACCATAAGCCTTAAAACAGTCTGTAGGCCACCAAAATTCTATAAACGAGAAGGAGGCTGAGAAAGATGCATACCCCTAAGGAAGACATATTTCATAATTCTCATTTCAGATATAATTGAGGAAGACAAAAGAAAAAGGTGAGGATGAATCATGGGGTCACAGAAAGCAATGAATAAGAGAACTGATATAGAGAAAAGAAGCCTTGAAAGTAGCCCTGACCATGCTACAAATTGCGTCATGAGCTACATTTCAAGTTGCTACTTCTCTCTCACTCTCCCTTCAAATTTCTATTTTAAAAGTAGAAATAACAAATGTGTCACAGCCAGAACTACAGGTTGCAGTGTTAGTTGTCAAGAAATCAGACTCTGAACCACCATTTAACTAATTTATGAGGTCATGTGAGCCCATACTGAGGTGGCTGCTATCTGCAAGCCAAGAGAAGAGGCCTCAGAATAAAATCTACCTTCATGATCTGAGATTTCCCAGCCTCCAGAACTACAAAAAATAAATTTTTGTTGTTGAAGCTATCCAGTATATGTTATTTTATTATGGCAGCCCAAGCTAAGACCTTCAGATAGGCACACATTAGTTGCACTGACTGGAACAACTTTGCCACCAGTTAATACAACTGGCCCTTGGCAGCCACCTGCATTCCAGTCAACCATTGAGTATTCAAGCTTGAGCTATGTAATAGTGGAGTCTATTTTAACTAATTGAAAAGAGTACTGATATATAGAAGGGGAAACCTTGATTCTGGTAGGAGGGGCTAAGACATGGAATGGGCTGGTCCCACACCCGCATGTGGTGGTTAAAAATCAGGAGGAATATCTTGGCTGTGAAAGTTCCCCTTAGAGGAGCGAAGGATCCCAGCCCCACATCAGGCTCTCCAGCCCAGGTTCTACTTCAGGAAGAGAAGTCCCCACAACTTTTGCTATGAAAACCAGTGGGGATTGTGACTGAGTAAGATAAAGAGCTGCTGGAGTGCCATGTAGCAGTCCACAAATGAACTTACTGATGGACTCCCTAGATCTTAGCTCCAGCACTGGGGGAGCAGCTTGAAAGATGCTAGGGACATATGAAGAGGAAGTGAGTTGTCTGGCTTGGCTGTGCAGCATTCTCACAGATAGAAGTGTGGGTAGAATACATTGTTCCTTTGTTGAACCCCCCCACCCGTTACTTGGAGTACAGACACAGGTGGCTACAATGTCTGAGTCTCCATCAACCTGGCTAATTGTGGTTGCCCCACTTTGGTGATTCCCTGAGACCATGCCCAACCCAACTTGCTGGCTTACCCAAGCTGTTTCCAGTGGCTTTTCCATACAAACAGCCTGTCTTGGCTAATGCTCTGGACTTTCCTAAAATCTATCAAAATTTCACAAAACCTGAACGACCAACATCTGGCCTTGAGGTATCTCATACCTCTTGCTGAGTAGCCCCAAACCCAGCACTAGTGGCAGCCGGCCTTGTTTCACAACTTGACCTATCAAGGCATGTACAAGACCAGCATGAGTGGCGGTGGTCGGCAGACTGCTTGGTGGTTCATGCCAGATGACCCTGGGCAGGGCAAAGGCTGTGGCTTAAATTGACTTGTATCAGGGTGACTGCCAGGATGCCTTGGGGCTTGCATGCCCTGTGGCCAGCTTCTGATCAAGCCAGTGAACCACCTGGCCCCTTCTGTGGACAACACACCCAAAGGGTAGACTGTGCAGGCAACAGAGACCTGCTAAAGCAAATCCTGCTCCTTAAGGTCAGACCTTACACAACGGCTCCTCCACTATAGTCATGACCAGTCCTTGCAACCAGTCAGCCTGATAGTCAGTCTCTCCCACTGATGTGCAAACAGCAACCATGGCTCAACTAAACAGTAGGGAACTCACAACCCATAAAAGGGACATACCTGGAGCACCCAGTCCAGGTGACCAGAGAAGACTGCACCATTAGGCCCCATAGAACAATGATTATATAAGACCCCTGTACTAAGACCAAGAGACATAGCAGACCTACTTAATACATAGAAACTAAACAAGTAGGCAGCTGAAATGAAAAGACAAAAAAAACATGTCCCAAATGAGAGAATGAAGTTCCAAAAAAAAAAAAAAAAAAAAACTCGACAAAATGGAGACAAGCAATCTACCATATAGAGAGTTCAAAACACTGGTTTTAAGGATGTTCAATGATCTCAGGGGAAGAGTAGATGAACTCAGGGAGAAATTTAACAAAGGAATAGAAAATATAAAAGTTGAGATAGAAAACATAAAAAAGACCTAGTCAGAAATGAAGAATACAATAACGGAAATGAAGAGTACCTTAGAAAGAATCAACAACAGATTAGATGAAGCAGAGGATTGAATCAGCAATTTAGAAGATAAGGTAGGAGAAAATACCCAAACAGAACAGCAACAAGAAAAAGGAATCCAAAAAATGGGGAGAGTTTTAGGAGACTCAGGGACAACATCAAGCATACCAACATTAGCATAGGCATACAAGAAAGAGAAGAGAGCAAGGAATTGAAAACTTATTTGAAGAAATAATGATGGAAAACTTCCCTAACATGGTGAAGGAAATAGACATACAAACCCAAGAAGCACAGAGAATCCCAAACAAGATGATTCCAAAAAGGCCCATACCCGGAGGACCTGAACAGACACTTCTCCCTAGAGGACATACAAATGACCAACAAATATTTGAATAGATACTCAGATCATTAGCTATTAGGGAAATGCAAGTCAAAACCACAATGTGATGCCATTTCACACCTGTTAGAATAGCTATAATCAAAGGACAAATAATAATAAATGTTGGAGAGGATGCAGAGAAAAAGGAACCCTCATACACTGCTGATGGGACTGAAAACTGGTGCAGCCACTATGGAAAACAGTTAGGAGGTTTCTCAAAAAACTAAGAATTGACCTACCATATGATCCAGCAGTCCCTCTACTGGGTATTTACCCCAAAGACTTGAAAACCCATATCCAAAAAGATATTTGCACACTGATGTTCATAGCAGCATTATTCACAATGGCCAGAACATGGAAGCAACCAAAGTGTCCTACAATAGATGACTGGCTAAAGAAGCTGTGGTACATACATACAATGGAATATTATTCAGCCATAAGAAGAGATGAAATACTGCCATTTGTGACAATATCGATAGACCTCAAGATAATCATGCTAAGCAAAATAAGCCAGACAGAAAATGTTGACCATCATATGATATCACTTATATGTGGAATATAAACCTAAAAGCAACAAATGAACAGGACAAATAGACAGAGACTCATGGACATGGACTATAGATTAGTAGTTACCAGAGGGTAAGAGGTGGTGGTAGGGGGAGGTAGATGGGGTAAAAGGGATAAAATATGTGGTGACAGGAAGAAATCTAACTATGGGAGGCGAACACACAATGTAAATATATGTGTGCCTTATTGTTAAAGTGTGCAGCTGAAACTTATTGGATTTCATTAACCAAGGTCACCATAAAACAAACAAATAAACAAACAAATAAAAACAAAGAGGTCCACACCAGACACATTATCATGAAAATGCCAAAGGTTAAAGACAAAGAAAGAATCTTAAAAACAGCAAGAGAAAAGTATTTAGTTACCTACAAGAGAGCTCTCATAAGATTGTCAGATGATTTCTGAACAGAAACTTTACAGGCAGTAAGGGATAGGCAGGAAATAGTCAAAGTGATGAAAAATAAGAAACCAAAATCAAAATTACTCTACCCAGAAAATCTATCATTTAGAATCATGAGACAGATAAAGAGCTTCCCAGACAATAAGAAGCTAAAGGAGTTCATCACCATCAAACCAGTATTACAAGAAATATTAGAGAAACTTTTTTAAGAAGAAGAAAAAAGATCAGAAATAGCAATAATTATACATTTACTAACAATTGCTTCACATATAAATTGATTAAATGCTCCAATCAAAAGAGAGGGTGGTTGCCCATTGACACCTGTGGACAGATCTTTCAGACAAAATCAACAAGGAAACAATGGGTCTAAAATACACACTACAACAGATGGATTTAATAGATATTTTCAGAGCATTTCACCCTAAAGCAGAAAAATATGCATTTTTCTCAGGTGCACATGGAACATTTTCAAAGATAGACCATATGTTAGGACATAAAACTAGTATCAATAAATTTAAGAAGATTGAAATTATATCAACCATCTTCTCTGATCACAATGGTATGAAACTAGAAATCAACTACAAGAAAAAGAACTGGAAAATACAGAAACACATGGAGGCTAAGTAACATGCTACTAAACCATGAATGGATTAACAATGAGATTAACAACAAGGAAGAAATAGATATCTAGAGACAAATGAAAATAAATCATAACTTAAAATCTATGGGACACAGAGAAAGCAATCCTAAGAGGAAAATTCATGGCAATACAAGCCTACCTCAAGAAATAAGAAGTTCAAATAAACAATCTAAACTTATACATAAAATAACTAGAAAAAGAAGAGCAAACAAAGCCCAAAATGAGTAGAAGGGAGGATATAATAAAGATTAGAGTGGAAATAAACAAAATAGAGTCTAGAAAAACAACACAAAAAATTAATGAAACCAAGAGCTGGTTCTTTGAAAGGATAAACAAAATTGGTAGACCCTTAACCAGACTCATCAAGGAATAAAGAGAAAGGACTCAAATAAATAAAATCAGAAATTAAAGAAGGGAAATAACTGTGGACTCCACAGAAATACAAAGGATCATAAGAAAATACTATGAGCAATTATATGCCAACAAATTGGACAATCTGGAAGAAATGGACACATTCCTAGAAACATACAATCTGAACTGACCGATTACCACCAACAAAATCAAATCACTAATCAAAAAATTCCCAAAAAAACAAAAGTCCTGGATCAGATGGCTTCACAGAAGAATTTTACCAAACATTCAAAAAATTAACTCCTATTCTTCTCATATTACTCCAAAAAATTGAAGAAGAGGGTAGGCTCCCTAATTCCTTTTATGAGGCTACAATTATCTTAATTCCCAAACCAGACAAAGACATTACAAAAAAAGAAAACTATAGGCTGATACCTCTTATGAATAATAATGCAAAAATCCTCAACAAAATATTAGCAAACTGAATTCAGCAATACATTAAAAATACCATACACCATTATTAAGTTGGATTTATTCCTGGGATGCAATGTTGGTACAATATCTGCAAATCATTTAATATGATACACCACATTAATAAATCGAAAGATAAAAACCATACAATCATATTAATAGATGCAGAAAAAGCTTTTGACAAAATACAGCATCCATTTATGAGATAAACTCTCAGCAAAGTGGAAAAAGAGGGACCATACCTCAACATAATAAAGGCCATACATGACAAACCTACAGCTAACACCATTCTTAAAGGGGAAAAGCTAAAAGTGTTTTCCTTAAGATCAGGAACAAGATGAGGATGACCACTTTCACCACTCCTCTTCAATATTGTACTTGAAGTCCTAGCCACAGCAATCAGACAAAACAGAGAAATAAAAGATATCCGAATTGGAAAGGAAGAAATAAAACTCTTGTTATTTACTGATGACATGATACTATATATGGAGAACTCAAAAGATTCCACCAAAACTGTTAGAACTGAACAATGAATTCAGTAAAGTAGCAGAATACAAAATTAATATTCAGAAGTCAGTTGCATTTTTATATACCAATGATGAACTTTCAGAAAGAGAAATTAAGAAACCAATCCTATTTAAAATTGCATCAAAACCAATAAAATACATGAGAATCAAATTAACCAAGGAAGTAAAAGATTTGTTCTCAGAAAACTATAAGTCACTGAAAAAAGAAATTGAAGAAGATATAAATGGAAGCATATACAGTACTAATGTATAGGAAGAATCAACATCATTAAAATGGCCATATTACCTAAAGCAATTTGTAGATTCAATGCAATCCCTATCAATATACCAATGACATTTTTCAGAGAGATAGAACAAATAACCATAAAATTTATATGGAACCATAAAAGATCCCAAATAGCCACAGCAATGTGCAGAAAGAACAAAATTGGAGGTATCACACTACCTGCTATCAAACTATACTAAAAGGCTATATTCAACAAAACAGCATGGTACTGCCATAAAAACAGATACATTGATCAATGGAACAAAATAGCCCAGAAATAAATTCATACCTATATGTTCATTTAATATACGACAAAAAAAGGTAAGAATATACAATGGCTAATGACAGTCTCTTCAATAACTAGCATTGAGAAAATTGAACAGATAGTTGCAAAAAAATGAAATTGGACCACCTTCTTACACCATATACAGGAATAGACCTTAAATAGACTAAAAACTTAAATGTAAGACCTGAAACCATAAAACTTCTGAGGAAAACTTAGGCAGTAATTGCTACTAGGAATTTCTTTTCAGACATATCTACTTGGTCAAGGGAAACAAGAAAAAAAAAAACAAATAGGACTCCATCAAACTAAAATTTTTTGCACAGCAAAGGAAATCATCAACAAAACATAAAGACAGTCTACTGAAAGGGAGAAGATATTTGTTCATGATACATCTGCTAAAGGGTTAATATTCAAAATATATAAAGAACTCATGCAACTCAACAACAACAAAACAATCAATTTTAAATATGGACAAAAGACCTGAATAAAGATTTCTCCAAAGAGGAAATACAGATGGCCAACAGACACATAAAAAGATTCTCAAGGTCACTAATCATGAGAGAAATGCAAATTAAAACCACAATGAGATATCATTTTACACCTGTCAGAATGGTTATCATCAATAAATCAAATAACAACAAGTGTTGGTGAGGATGTGGAAAAAAGGGAACCCTCATACACTGTTGGTGGGATTGCAAATTGATACAGCCACCATTGAAAACAGTCTGGAGGTTTCTCAAGAAATTAAAAGTGGCTCTACCTTTTGACCCAGCCATTGCACTTGTGGGTATTTATACAAAGAAATTCAAAACAATAATTCATAAAGATCTATGCATTCCTATTTTCATGGCAGCACTATTTACAATAACTAAGATATAGAAGCAACCTAAATGCCCATCAACAGACGATTGGATAAAGAAGTTATGGTTCATATATACAATGGAATATTACTCAGCCATAAAAAGTGAATTTCTACTATTCACAACGACATGGATGGACATAGAAGTTATTATGCTGAGTGAAATAAGTCAGACACAGAGATAAATACCATATGATTCCACTCATATGCAGAATCTAAGGAAGGAAAAGAACAAACTAATTGAAAACAGACTCACAAATAGAAAAGAAAACATGATGACCACGAGAGGGGAGGGGCGTTGGGGCAGGGAGAAAATGGTGAAGCATCAAAGAAGCACAAATTAGTAGTTGATAGATGGTCATGGGGAAGGGGAGAACGGCATAGGGAATTCAGTCAGCAGCAATGTAATGGCTAGGTGTAGAGCCAGCGGAGAAAAAGAATAATCAGGAAAATTGTTTCATAAACTATATAAGTGTCTAACCAGTGTACTGTATACTTGAAACTAATAATAAAATAAAATTTAAAAAAAGATACGGTGGTTGAATAGATAAGAAAACAAGAACCTTACATATGCTGCCTTCAAGTGACTGACTTCAGATTGAAAGACCCACACAAGCTGAAAGAAATGGATGGAAAAAGGTATTTCATGAAAATGGAAATGAAAAAAAAGATAAGCTGGTGTAAGAATACTTGTATCAGACAAAATAGACTTTAAAGCAAGGGCTATAACAGAAGACAAATAAGGACCCAGTAATCCCACTTCTGGGTATTTACCTGAAGAAACTCATGATACTACTTTGAAGGGACATGTGAATCCATATGCTCATTGAAACATTATTTATAATAACCAAGATATGGAGCAATCCAGGGTGTCCATCAATGGGTGAAAAATAAAGAAGGGATGGTACTTATTTATAATGGAATGTTACTGAGCCATAAAAAAAAGAAATCTTGACATCTCCAATGACATTTATGGGCCTAGAGGTTGAATAGAGTAAGTCAGAGAAAGACAGATGCCATATGATTTCATTTACCTGTGAAATCTAAAAAATAAAATAAATAAAAAGAGATACAGAGAACATTTCGAGGGCTGCCAGATGGAAGTGGGATTGCGGGGTGGTAATAAAGGAGAAGGAATTAGACAGTACAAATTGTAGTTACAAAATAGTCATGGGGATATAAAGTATAGCAAGGGGAATATAGTTAATAATATTGTGATAACTATGTATAGGGTCATATGGGTGCTAGATTTATTAGAGTGATGATGTCATACATGTTACACATGTGAAATTAATATATTGTATGTCAACCGAATTGGGTTTATAAAATAAAAGTATTATCATTTTTGTTAATTTATTATTTATTTATTTATTTGAAGAAATTATTTAATTTTCTTTCTGTCTCCTTCCCCCCTCCCTTTCCTCTCTACCCTCTGCAAAAAATATTAAAAGGGCATAAAAGGTACTGAGTGCATTTGTTATGAGTTTTTGAAAAGGAAATCACTATTTTATTAATGATTTTGATTTAATTGGTGCAGAAAAAACATAATAACATCATCAGGAATGTATCATATATTTTACTTCATTTAATCTTTAAAAGAAGATTATAAGTTAAAAGTAATAAAAATTTTATATTATTGGGAGATTTGTGAGGATTCAATGGAATAATACAGAATTGGTTATCAAAGACCCAGTCTGAATCATTAAATAAATGTCAATACAAATGGCCAACAAATATTTGAAAATATGCTCAACATCGCTAGCTATTAGGGAAATGCAAATGAAAACCACATTGAGATACCATCTCACACCTGTTAGAATAGCTATAATCAACAGGACAAGTAATAACGAATGCTGGAGAGGATGCAGAGAAAAGGGAACCCTCGTATATTGCTGGTGGGTTTACCAATTGGGGCTTTCACTATGGAAAACACTATAAAGGTTCTTCAAAAAACTAAGAATAAATCTACCATATGATCCAGTAATCCTTCTACTGGGTATTTACCCCAAAGGCTTGAAAATCCATATCCGAAAAGATATTTGCATAGTGATGTTCATAGCACCATTATTCACAGTGGCCAGGGCATGGAAGCAACCGGAGTATCCTACAATAAATGATTGGCTAAAGAAACAGTGGTACATACAATGGAATATTACTCAGCCATAAGAAGAGATAAAATACTGCCATTTGTGACAATGTGGATGGATCTCAAGATAATCATGCTAAGCGAAATGAGCCAGACAGAAAAAGTTGAACATCACATGATATCACTTACATGTGGGATATAAACCTAAAAGCAACAAATGAACAGGACAAACAAAGAGAGACTCATGGACATGGATTATAGACTAGTGGTTACCAGAGGGTAGGGGGTGGGAGAAGAGGGGGTAGGTAGACAGTTAAAGGGGTTCAAATATAGGGGGTTAGGAGGAGGGTGAAGTGGGTAAAGGGGATCAAATATATTATAGCTGAAGGAAACTGGACTTTGAGTGGTAAGCACACAATAGAATATACAGATATCAAATTATAATGTATATGTGAAATTCTATAATTGCATTAACAAATGTTACCCCAATAAAGTTAATAAAAATAAAACTTGGAAAACATTAAAACTGTAAAGAAGAAAAAAAAATAAATGTCAATAATTATCATTTAATATTATCATTATATTCAACATTTTAATAATCTTTTAAAGAATGAAAACATTGAAAATATAGAATACTTGTCTTTTTTGGCATCCTACATAAGGTGAGTGAAGTAAATTTGTTTCTATATTTTTTTATATACTGTGTTTTTCCAGTCAACTTTTAATGAAAACACTATGGTTCTCATTCTTTAATTCATTGTCTTGTATGAAAACAATTCTACATTCCATAGCTATGCATTAACAAAATTAAGGGCCATCCACTCTAATATTAAAGTCTTTCCCATGGTCCAACAAACATATATTAACCCTTTGTAGAACAGGCAAAAATATATTTTGTGGTATATTGGTACTTGTATGTGTTTGCACATTTGTGTGTATGGTTATGAAAAAGTAGGTTCTGACTTTATTTTTTATTTTATTTTTTGAAGTATTTAATTCAATTAATTTAATTTATTTTTTAAATTTCTTTTTTTATGGTAACATTGGTTTACGAAATCCAATATGTTTCAGCTGTACACTTTACCAGTAAGGCATATATTTATTTACACTGTGTGTTCAACTCCATAGTTAGATTTCTATCTGTCACCACATATTTTACCCCCTTTTTCCTGTCTACTTCCCCCCTCCCTCCACCCTCTGCTCTCTGGTAACCATTAGGCTATAATCCATGTTCATGAGTCTCTGTTTATTTGTCCTGTTCATTTGTTTCTTTTAGGTTTATATCCCACATAATATAAGTAATATCATGTGGTTTTCAACTTTGTCTGGCTTATTTTGCTTAGCATGATTATCTCGAGGTTCAACCATGTTGTTGCAAATGGCAGTATTTCATCTCTCCTCATGGCTGAATAATATTCCATTGTATATATGCACCACTGCTTCTTTAGCCAATCATCTATCATAGGGCACTTCTGTTGCTTCCATGTCCTGGCCACTGTGAATAATGCTGATATGAACGTTAGTGTGCAAATATCTTTTCAGATATGAGTTTTCAAGTCTTTGGGGTAAATACCCAGTAGAGGGACTGCTGGATCATATGGTAGATCAATTCTTCGTTTTTGGAGGAACCTCTATACTGTTTTCCATAGTGGCTATACCAATTTGCAGTCCCACCGGCAGCGTGTGAGGGTTCCTTTTACTTCGCATCCTCTCCAAAATTTGTATTTACTTGTCTTGTTAATTAGAGCTATTCTAACAGGTGTGAGATGATATCTCATTGTGGTTTTGATTTGCATTTCCTAAAAGCTAGCGATGTTGAGCATCTTTTCAAACATTTGTTGGCCATTTGGATGTCTTCTTGGAAGAAGTGTCTGTTCAGGTCCTCTGCTTATTTTTTGATCGGATCATTTGTTGTTTTTTTTTTTTGTTGTTGTTTGTTTGTTTTCATTGAGTTGTATGAGTTCTCTGTATATTTTAGATATTAGGCCCTTATTGGAGGCATTGCTTGCAAATATATTTTCCCATTCGGATGGTTGTCTCTTTATCTGGTCAATGATTTCTTTTGCTGAGCAGAAGCATTTTAGTTTGATATACTCCCATTTACTTATTTTAGCTTTTACTTCTCTTGCATTGAGGTCAAATTTATAAAATTCTCTTTAAGTCCAGGGTCTTTGAGTTTAGTTCCTATGTTTTCTTCTATGTATTTTATTGTTTCAGGTTTTATATTCAGGTCCTTAATCCATTTTAAGTTACTTCTGGTGTGTGGTGATAGACAACAGTCTAGTTTCATTCTTTGGCAGGTGGCTTTCCAGTTTTCCCAGAACCATTTATTGATGAGGCTTTCCTTTCTCCACTGTATGTTTTTGGCTTTTTTGTCGAAAATTACTTGTCCATATAAATATGAGTTTACTTCTGGACTCTTGATTCTATTCCACTGGTCTATGTGTCTGTTTTGCTGCCAGTACCATGCCGTTTTGATTATTGTCGCTTAGTAATATAATTTGAAGACAGGCAGGGTGATGCCTCCAGCTTCATTCCTTTTTCTCAGGATGGCTTCAGTAATTTGGGGTCTTTTGTGTTTCCATACAAATCTGATGATTTTTTGTTCTATTTCTTTAAAAAATGTTGATGGGATTTTGATGGGGATTGCGTTAAATCTGTGAATACTTTTAATTTTAACTATATTGATTCTTCCAATCCAAGAACATGAAATATCTTTCCATTTCCATTTTTGTATCTTCTTCAATTTCTTTTATTAAGGCCTTATAGTTTTCATTATATAGGTCCTTTGCATGTTTTGTTAGATTTATTCCTGACTATTTTATTCATTTTTTGCAGTTGCAAAAGAAATTATATTTTCCACTTCACTTTCTGACGCCATCATTAGAGTATAGGAATGCTATGGATTTTTGAATGTTGATTTTGTATCCTAAACTTTACTGTATTTGCTTATTGTTTCTAGTCATGTTCTTGTGGAGTCTTTAGGTTTTTCTCTATAGAGAATTATGTCATCAGCAAAGCAAAGAGTGACAGTCTGACTTCTTTGTTTCCTATTTGGATGTCTTTTATATCTTTCTCTTGCCTGATTGCACTTGCTAGGACCATCAATTTAATATTGAATAAGAGTGGTGATAGTGGACAGCCTTGCCTTGTTGCTATATTTGGTTCACTAGTATCTTATTTAGGATTTTTGCACCTGTGCTCTTGAGATATATGGGTCTGTAGTTTTCTTTTTTTGTGTTATCTTTACCAGGTTTTCATATCAGGGTAATATTGGCCTTGTAAAATGAGTTGGGACCTATTCCTTCCTCTTCTATTTTTGGAAGAGTTTGAGAAGAACAGGTATTAATCTTCTTTGAGTGCTTGGTAGAATTCACTGGTGAAACCGTGTGGTTGGACTTTTACATTGTTGTAGGTTTTTGATAATAGTTTCAATTTCCATACTGCTGATTGTTCTATGTAGATTTTCCAATTCTTCTTGATTTAGTCTAGGAACTTTGTATTTTTCTAAGTACTGGTCCATTTTTTTGAGGTTATTAAATGTGGTGGTATATACTTCTTAGTATTCTTGTATGATCCTATGTATTTCTGCATGTCAGTCATAACTTCCTCTCTTTCATCCCTGATTTTTTTTATTTGTGTCCTTTCTCTTTTTTCTTTAGTGAGTCTAACCAGGAGTTTGTCAATTTTATTAACTTTCTCAAAGAACCAGCTCTTTGTTGCATTTATTTTTTCTATTGTTTTTGTTTGTTTCTTCTAAATTTCATTTATTTCTGCTCTAATTTTTATTTCTTTCCTTCTGATGACTTTAGGCTTCATTTGTTCTTCCTTTTCTAGTTTTTTTTTTTTTTTAAGATGAAGTGATAGGTATTTATTTGAGCTCTTTCTTGTTTTTGGAGATAGGCCTGTAATGATATGAACTTTCTTCTTATGACTACTTTTGCCATTTCCCAAAAGTTTTGATATGTTGTACTATCATTATCATTTGTTTCTATGTACCTCTTGATCTTTATTTCTTCTCTGACCCAGTCATTTTTCAGTACCATGTTGTTTAATCTCCATGTATTTGTGGTTCTTCCCACTTTCTTTTTTACGGTTGAGCTCTAATTTCAAAGCATTGTGATCAGAGAATATGGTTCATATGATTTCAATCCTTTTAAACTTGTTGAGTCTATCTCTGTGTCCCAGTATGTGGTCAAACCTTCAGAAAGATTCATGTACACTACAGTAGAATATATAATTAGTCATTTTGGGATGAAAGGCTCTGTAAATGTCAATTATGTCCAGTTGGACTAATGTGTCATTTAAAGATGTTATTTCTTTATTGATTTTTTGTTTGGATGGTCTGTCCAGATCCAACAGTGGAGTACTTAGGTACTATGATAGTGTTTTGGTCTGTTTCTCCCTTTAGTTCTGTTAGTAATTGCTTTACATATTTTGTGGCTCTCTGATTGGGAGCATATTACATATTAATAAGTGTGATTTCTTCTTGGTGTATGATTCCCTTTATCATTATGATGTGTCCCTCAGTATCTTTCTTAACTTTTCTATATTGAAGTCTATTTCATCTAATATTAGTACCCCCACTCCCACTTTTCTCTGAATGCCATTTGCTTGAAATATCATTTTCCATCCTTTCACTTTGAGTCTATATTTTCCTTGCACCTGAGATGCGTCTCCTAGAGGCAGCAGCATATGGTTGGTTTTTTTTTTTTTTTATCCAATCTGCAACTCAGTGCCTTTTTATTGGTGAGTTCGGTTGATTTACATTAGGGTGATTATTGAAATATGAAGTCTTCTTTTAGCCATTTTATCTTTTGCTTTCTGGTAGCTTGGTGTTTCAATTGCTTCCTTGTCCTTGTGTTTCTGTTTATTTTGTTTGGTTGGCTTTTGTGGGTTTTGCCTCTGGTCCTCCTTCTTTTATGTTATATACTTCCGTTTTGAATCTTTGGCATGTGTTTACCAATACAAACATGTAAAGATAGTTATACATACAGTCATCCACTTTGTTCTGTGCGTGCCTCATCTCCATTCCCCTTTGTGAATTTGGATCTTTGAGTCTTCCCCTTTTCAGTCATTGTTTTCTCAATTTGTCCCTATGTATGCTGAACATTCATTAGTATCTTACTATAGCAAATTTCCTGTTATTGTTTAAGCTTATATTGCCCTGTTCTTAGTAAGGATTGCACCCCTCTGCTTTTTTCAACCTGATAGTCACCTTACTCCTAAGTATGTATTTTTTTTTGTTATTTTGCTTTAGGTGAGCTGACCTCTTTCAGTATTTCCTATAGTGAAAGCATCGTAGTGGAGAATTCTTTCAAATTTTTTTATGTCTGGAAATGTCTTTATTTCTCCTTCATATCTAAAAGAGAGCTGAGCTGGATACATTATTCTTGGCTGGCAGTTCCTTTCTTATAGTAGTTTGAATATTTTATTCCATTCATTTCTGGCTTGTAAGGTTTGTGATGAGAATTCTGATGATAATCTAATGGGTTTTCCTTTATGAGTTATCATTTTCTTCTCCCTGGCTGCCCTGATAATTCTGTCTTTGTCATTGATTTTTGATAATTTTAATACAATGTGTCTTGGTGAAAGCCTTTTTGGGTTGAGATAATTGCGTGTTCTGTTGACTTTTTGAATTCCAAGCTCCTGCTCATTCCTTAGATTTAGGAAATTCTCATCAACTATTTGTCTGAAAATGCTCTAATCCCTCTTTTTTTCCTTGCCTTCAAGGATGTCCATTATTCATATGTTTCCTCTCCTGATGGTATCAGCTAGTTCTTGTATTTCTCTTTCATTATTTTTCATTCTTTGTTTTCTCTCTCTTTCCTTCTGATTTATTTGTAGATTTCTGTATTTGATATCACAGATCATTTTCTCCATTTGGTTAACTCTATTTCTCAAGCTTGCTATTCCATTTTTCAACTCTTGCAGTATATGTTTTCACCTTCAGAAGTTCTATTTGAATCTTTTTTGAGAGTTTCAGTCTTTTTGCTAAAGAACTCATTCTGCTCATCTAGTTGTTTTGTCAATTATTGAAATTGTTAATATGGATCATTTTGGATCTCACTGAATTTTTTCAGAAGTACTGTCCTGAATTCTCTGTCATTTAAATTGCATATTTCTATGTCTGTAAACTTATTTTCTAGATATTTTTCTCTTTCTTTCTGAGATTACTTGTCACCTCTTTTTTTCATGGTTTTTAATGGACTTTTTCTCTGCCTGGATATTAATGGACGTGTATTCTGCTTTATTTTTTTCCCCAGAAAGAATATTTATTATATTATGTTCTCTCTTTAACTCGTTGCAAAGAACATTATTTCTCTCTGCATAGAACTACTTCAGATTTTATGGGCTGTTCTATCCTGGAACCAGGAATGCAAATAGAAATGGCATATGACATTCTAATCATGCTACAACAGAGATAATCAAAGAAATTGTTTATAGTTCAATGGGCTCAAAGCAAGTTGGTTTCCACTCCAGGATGATTGATGGAGGGGTGACGTTGATAAATTTTCTGAAGAAGTTTCTCTGAATGTGTGGGAAATCAACCAGCCAGTGACTTTTACTCACTTGTCTTGACCCTCCCTCGGTACCTGTTTTGTTTTTTCTGGATCATTCTGCCATCCATGTATCGCAGGCAGGCAGGCTTTGTAGCTAGAATGGGGTTATTCTCATGACCACTAGAATGAGCTTGTAGCAACATTGTATTAGAGTGGGGTGGCTACTTTTTTTGATCTTATGTCCTGAGGTGAGTTGGTTATGGTGTTATGGTGAGTTGGTGTTAGACTATGGAACAACATTTGGGGCAGTATTGGATTTATGGGTTACTGGTGGGGCACTTGAGCAGAGGCTGAATGGTTTCAACTATGCACTTGAGGTAAGGACTTGCAGACGAGGTAAACTAAACACAAAATTGTGGACATCAAGCCTCTAAAAGGTTCAGAGCAGTGACTTCCAACTTCTTGGTGTCAGATGAAGGAAGCATAGGGAAGTTGAGTGACAGCCAATGATATAACTGTGGCATGGAGAAGAGCTATATTTAGAAGTGAAAGTAGATAACATTGCTGAATGATCACATGCACTTAGAGGTTTGTTTTTTGTTTGTTTGTTTGTTTTATTGTGAGTAATTTGTGATCTAGTAGTGAGATCAGACCAAAGCAGGGTACGCCTGACCTTGAGTAGTGTCTGCCTGTGGTGATGTCATCACACTTGGCAGCTATCACCTTTGAGAAGGTTCCAATATGGTAGAAGTTAAGCAATGCAAGTTTTTTCCAAAATATAAGAAGTATCATCTGAATACCTGGCAGTATTTCTTTTTATTGTATGACAACAAAAGCAGAAATATGAATGATGAGTAGAAATTTAAAGTGTATATGTATTCAACACAGAGTTATTAGAGCTTCTCTGGAAATGAAAATGACTGTTCCACAAAGTTGTGAGGTAACTGCCACTGCTAAGTGCTTAAGCAAAGACTAGACGAACAGTTGCCAGATATCCTGTAAATAGGTGTGAGTGGTTGGATTAATGGTTTTTATATTCTTTTTTTAAAATTAATTAATTTATTTTGATGGTGACATTGGTTAACGAAATCCAATAAATTTCAGCAGTACCCTTTAACAGTAAGGCATACGTATATTTACATTGTGTGTTCACCTCCCATAGCTAGATTTCTTTCTGCCACCACGTATTTGACCCCTTTTACCTCATCTACCTCCCTCCTCCTCCCCTACCCTCTACCTTCTGGTAACCACTAGTTTATAGTCCATGTCCATGAGTCTCTGTTTGTCCTTTTCACTTGTAGCTTTTAAATTTACATTCCACGTGTAAGTGATATTATGTGTTTTTCAACGTTTTCTGCCTGGCTTATTTTGCTTAGCATGATTATCTCGAGGTCCATCCATGTTGTCAAAAATGGCAGTATTTCATCTCTTCTTCTAGCTGAGTAATATTCCATTGTATATATGTACCACCGCTTCTTTAGCAAGTCATCTATCATAAGACACTTTGGTTGCTTCCATGTCCTGGCCACTGAATAATGCTGCTGTGAACATTGGTGTGCAAATACCTTTTAGGATATGGGTTTTCAAATCTTCAGGGTAAATACCCAGTAGAGGGATTGTTGGATCATATGGTAGGTCCATTCTTAGTTTTTTTGAGGAACCTCCATACTGTTTTCCATAGTGACTGTACCAATTTGCAGTCTCACCAGCAGCATGTGAGAGTTCCTTTTACTCTGCATCCTCTTCAACATTTGTTCTTATTTGTCCTGTTAATTATAGCTATTCTAACAGGTGTGAGCTGGTATCTCATTGTGGTTTTGATTTGCATTTTCCTAATAGCTAGTGAGGTTGAACATCTTTTCAAATATTTGTTGACCATTTGTATATCCTCTAGGGAGAAATGTTTGTTCAGGCCTTCTGCTCATATTTTGATTGGATCTTTTTCTTGTTATTGTTGTTGTTGTTTGTTTTGTTTTGTTTTGTTGTTGTTATTGAGTTGTATGAGTTCTTTGTATATCTTGGATATTAGGCCCTTATCAGAGTCATTGCTGGCTTGTTATATTTTTATAACTAATAACAATCCTTAGGATGTATAGCTGACAAAAGTAATAAATATACTGATTAAAAACAGAGATTGTATGACTGGATTAAAAACATGACCCAAATATGAGCTGTCGACAAGAAACTCACTTCACATATAATGATATGGGCAAGTAAAAAAATAAAAGAATAGAAAAAGAAGTTGTATCATACAAACATTAATTTAAAAAAAGTACAAGTGACTATGTTGATATGAGATAAAATAGACTTTAGAGCAAAAGGAAATTACCAGACACAGAGAGGAAGATTATATAATGATAAAAAGGTCATTCTACAAAAAAGCTATAGCAATCCTAAATGAATATGTGTTAAACAACAAAACTGTCAAATATGTGAGGCAAAAACAGGAGAAACAGACAGATTTCTTATTATGGTGGGATATTTCAATACCCATTTCTCAACAATTCATTAAAAAACTAGACAGAAAATTAGCAAAATTTCAAAAACACCATCAATTGGCAGGATCAAGTCAACATTTACAGAACATCCCATTGAACAACAATAAAATACACATTGTTTTCAAGTGACCATGGAGCATATGTCAAGACAGATTGTATTTTAGGCCTAAAACTAACCTCAACAAAATTAAAAGGATTGAAATCATACAGTGTTTTCCCCAACCACAACACAATCAAATTGGAAATCAATAAAGAAGGGATAACAGGAAAATCTCAAACACTTGTAAACTAAACAACACACTAAAAATAACCCATGGGTCAAAAATCAAGTTTCAAAAGAAATTAAAAATTAGTGAACTAAACTAAAATGTAAACACTACATGTCAAAACTTGTGGGACACAGCTAAGACAGTGCTGAAGGAGAAAGTTTACATATAAAATGCACATATCACACAAAGGAAAATATCAAATTTAAAATCTAAGTTTCCACCTCAAGAAACAAAGACATAAAAGAAAAATAAACCCAAAACAAGCATAAGGAAGGAAATAATAAAGATAATAGAAATCATGGAAATTAAAAACAGAAAAACAATAGGTAAAAATCAAGTATCAAAATCTGATTCTTTGAAAAGACAAATAAAATTGACAAGCCTCTAGCAAGACTGTCAAAGAAAAATGAGAGAAGTCACAAATTACAAAATCAGAATAAAACAGAGTCTATAATTACAGACGTTGCAGATATTAAAACTATAATAAGAGAATACTACACAGGTAAATGTGAAACATACATGAAATGGAACTCTTCTTGAAAAATATAAACTACCACAACTAACCAAATACAAAATCATTTGAATAATTCTATAATTATTAAAGAAATTAAATTTGTAATTTAAAAAAAAAAAAACAGAAAAAAAATCTCCAGGCACAGATGTTTTCACTGTAGAATTCTACCAAACAATTAAAGGAAAACTGACACAAATTCCACACAATCTCTCCAGAAAAAAGAAAAGGAGAGACTATTCATTTTATAAAGTTAATTTTGTCCTTAAGAGTTGTCAGGTATGATCTGCAAATGTTTTCTCCCATTCTGTGTCTTTCTGCTCTCTTGACAATATCTATTGATACATGATAGTTTTTAATTTTGATGAAGACTAACTTATTTTTTTTCTTTCCTTGCTTATATTTTCGTGTGATATCTAAAAAAATATTACCTAGTCCAAGGTTATGGAAATTTTCACCCAGTTTCATTCAGAGTTTTATAGTTTTAGTTCTTACATTTAAATTTTTGATCAATTTTGAGTTATTTTTGATATATGGTACTTATTATTTTGCATATGACTAGCAACTTATCCTAGCAATATTTATTTTAACAACTATTCTTTCCTCATTGACACCTTGGTGACAACATTGACATTTTTGGCACTCTGTTTGAAAATGAATGACCATAAATGTACAGATTTATTGCTGGATTGTCAATTCTATTTCATTGTTCTATATGTCTAACCACATGCCTATACCACACTGTCTTAATTACTGTAGCTTTCTAGTAAGTTTTGAAATTGAGAAGTCTGAGTTCTCCAACTTTGTTTTTCTTTTTCAAGACTGTTTTAGCTTTTTGGAATCTCTTACATTCCATACGAATTTTACAACAAGCCTGTCCATTTCTGCAAAATAAAAAACAGTTGGGAAAGACCAAAACATGGCATAGATGATAGAGGCTCTGTTCATCCTTCTGGTGACCAAATTAAAGTTGTGACAGAAACAAGGAGCACACAGCAAGGAAAATTGCCTGGGATCTAGATGAACAAGCCATACAACTAGGGAGAAATCCAAGAAGTCACCTTGCAATGGCAGAAGGTAGGACTGGGTGAGGATGCAAGGCTGCCCAACCTAAGTGGCTGAGTGGGACAGAAAACAAAGAAGCAGCAGCTGGAGATGCCTCTTAAAGGGGCTGTGTCCTTGAGTGGACTTTGATGGTGACAGATCTGCTTGCTCTGAGCACTAGCGCCGGTTTGGCTGCAAAGAGAGCACCAGGGACTTACAGGGGGACACTGAGTTGTTGGAGTGAGGGCTGAGGGGAGATGTGCTCATACAGAAGTGTTGGTGGTATCTATTATTGTTCCTCTTTTGAGCCCTCTCCCCTCCCAGCGTGCAGACTCAGTGTGACCATAGCAGAGACATCATCAAACTGGATAACAGAAGTCACTCAGCCTAGAGGATCCCCTGAAACTTCTCCTCCCCAAACTCCGGCTTGACCCATGCCATATCCGGGTGTGTCCTTGCTTGTCAGGTGCCCTTTGCTGAGCAGCACCTAGACTCACTTTGGTGGCAGCTGGCCTCAGTTTATGGTGTAGCCTTTTGAGGCAACTATAAGCACAGTAACTGTGGATTACTTGCTGAATTTTAACAGGTGGCCCTGGAGGGGCACAGGCTGGGGTTAAATTTGGCCTGCAGCTAAACCCTCTCAGGACTGTGCCACTGGACAGCTACCATACAAAGCCACACTAATAAGATCGGGAGACTTAAGAGCTATGCTTAGTACATAGAAATGGACACAGAAAGGCAGCCAAAATGAGAAGACAAAGAAGCAGAAACCACATGAGAGAACATAACAGAGACCCAGAAATAATGGAGTCAAGCAATCTAACAGATGCAAAGTTCAAAATACTGGTTATGAAGATGCTCAATGAACTTATGAAGTGTAGATGAATTCAGTGAGAACTTCAACAAAGAGATAAAATAACATAAAAGTGGAAATGGAAATTAAAAAAGGGAACCAGTGAGAAACGAAGAATACATTATTTTAGATGAGAAGCATGTTAAATGGAAGAAACAGAGCGAATAAAGAAGAGGATCAAATGACTTATCTAGAGGATGGGAAAGCCAAGGACACTCAATTAGAATGACAAGAAAAAAGTAGCCAAGACTATAATAATAATTTAAGGAGCCTATGGGACACTATTAAATGTAAAAATATCTGTGTCATATGGGTACCAGAAAAAAAAAAAGATGTTGAAGAGCTATTTGAAGAAATAATGATGGAACACTACTTCCATCATCTGGTGAAGGAAATAGACATACAACCCCAGGAAGCTTGGAGAGTCTCCAGATCCAGGAACCCAAAGACGCCCACACCAAGACACATCATAATTAAAATGCCAAACTTTAAAGACAAAGAGAGAATATTAAAAGCAGCAAAAGAAAAGCAGTTAGTTACCTACAAGGCAGCACCCATAAGACTGACAGCTTATTTCTCAAAAGAAATTTTGCAGGATAGAGGGGTTTGGCACAACATATTCAATGTCATGAAAAACCCAGGATCTACAACCAAGAATACTTTACCCAGTAAAGCTATCTTTTAGAGTTGAAGGACAGGTAAAGAGCTTCCCAGACAAAAATAAGCTTAAGGAATTTATCACTACCAAGCCAGTATTACAGGAAATATTGGAGGGACTTCTTTAAAAAGAAAAAAAAAAACCGTGTATCAAAAACAGGAATAAAGAATGGTAATAATTACATTCCTATTAATAACTATCTCAAATGGAAAATAATTAAGTGCTCTAGCCAAAAGATAGAGTGGCTGAATGGATCAGAAAACAAGACCCCTACATATGCTGCCAACAAGAGACTCACTTCAGATTAAAAGATACACACAGACTAAAAGGAAGGGAATGGAAAAAGATATTGCCTTGATGGTCCTAGAGGGTATTGAGCTGAATGAAATGGGTCAGATAAAGACAAATATTGCATGATTTCACATACATGTGGAGTCTAAAGAACAAAATCAACAGCAACAAAAGCAGAAATAAACTCATAGATACAGAGAATATTTAGAGGGATACTAGTATGAAGAGGGGTTTGGGAAGATAAAAAAGGCAAAGGGATTAAGTGGTACAAATGGATAGTTGCAGAATAGACATGGGGATGTAGAGTGTAGCATGGGGAAGATGGTTAATAATGTAATAAATATGTAAGGGGGAAGAAGGGTACTAGATTTAGTGGGATGATCACTTTGTGAGTTATGTGGATCTCTGATCACTGTTTTCCAGCCTAAACTAGTATATTATTATATGCCAGCTATAATTGAAAAAAAAAATCTCATTATATTGTACAATGTAAATACAAGCAACTAATTGTCTATTATATTTTAATAAAGATGTAAAAAAGCTAGAGAAGGAAAATTGAGAGATAACAATGATAGACACTACTCACTTCAAAGTTGGAATTTTTATAAGAATTGCACTGAATCTGCAGAGCAATTTGTGGAGTACTGCCATCTTAACAGTATTAAGTCTTACAATACATGAACATGGCTGTCTTTCCTTTTATTTAGACCTTTAATCTCTTTCAACGATTATTGGTAGTCTTGAGTGTACAGTGTTGTATGTCTTTGGTTAAAATTATTCTTATTATTCAATTATTTTTAATTCTATTGTACATGGAATTGTTTTTTAATGTTATTTTCAGATTGTTCATTGCTAGTATACAGAAATGCAAATCATTTTTGTACATTTATCTTTCATCTTGCATATTTGCTGAATTTTATTAGCCCTAACAGCTTTTGGAGCTCCTTTAGGTTTTTCTCTATATATTATGCCACCTGTGAATGAGATAGTATCATTTATTCCTTTCTAATTTATTTTTCTTACGTAATTGCCCTAGCTAGAACTTCTAGTATAATGTTGAATGGGGGAGGAAATGATATTAGCATTGCAGCAGCATAAGGCATCTCTCCTTTTCATCTCCTCTTTTAACAATTAAAATTTGGTATCCTTCTTCAAATAAAATGCCTCTGTGTGAGCCATTGGATCCATTGCCATATGCTAAGGGAAACGGAATGAATTTCACCATCCTTTGTAATGGATAATATGCAGATAGACCACAGAATGGGCTATGAAACCAATTAGAACCTGTGAACCAGCCTCAGCCCCTCTTGGTCACTGTCAGGGAACACCTGGAGAACACTGACTTGGGGAGACTGCAATGGAGAGAGCCTTTGTAGGTAACCCAGGTTTCTAGATCAGTTTCAGCATTCTTCTGGAGAAAAAAAAAAAACAACAAAAAACAAAAAATCCCGTAACAGTTTGGATGCATTGGAGGAGTAAGGGAATACTTACCAGCACTGACCCTCTTCTAAGGTGGTACAAGATGGGGCTGAATTAGCCAATAGTGACTTCTCCTGTGAAGAGGAAAGAGAGTAGTGCATGAGTGCTGGCTTTCCTGTTGTACAGACCATTGCTGGAGAAATTTATTTTTATCCCATGACACCCAGAGTACTGAAGTGGGACCTACACGACTAAGGCAAAGGGTATCAGAAAAGAGGCAGACAAGAATTACAGAGGTAATTAAAGGGACACAATTCTTGCTGACTGTGTTTTGAACTCTAGGAAAAAGTCTGCTCATGAACTACCAGAAAAATCTCATCGGAGGATCTCCCACTTAGCTTGTGAATACTCCCTATGCCCTAAATGCCAAACCCACACCTGTTCTACTCTGAAGCCATTTCCTTATGTGCACTCTAAAGGGTGGTCTTATCTGCACTCTAAAAGGTGGAAGCAAGAGCAAGCTCTAGTAAACAGGGAGTATGCTCAGAAAAGAGGCCATGGACTATGGTAAGGGAAATACCACAAACTTGAGCTGTAGCACCATCTATGGGAAAAAAGAGAAGCTATTAGCAGCTGGCCTAGAGTGTTTTAGAATTGAGACATGACATACAAGGTTAAGAATTCTTCCACAAGAGGGCGCAAGAAGCATGGTGGAGGTATATTCACACAAGGCCTGAGAAAGCCTCAGAATCTATAGCAGGACTGAAAAATGGTATTTCTCCCATGAAAGCAGTTAGTAAGATTAGAGGAAGTGTCTGCTATTTCAAATGTGAAAATAACAACACAAAACTCCAAGGTACATGAAAAATCAAGGAAACATGACATTACCAGAAGATCACAATAATCTTTCATTAACAAACCCAAAGACATTGAGATCTACTATTACCTGATCAAAAACAAAACAAAACAAAACAAAATGCCTTAAAATAACTGTTTGGAGGAAACTCAATGAGCTACAATGGAACACAGAAAGATAATTCAATGAAATCAGGAAAAGAATACATGAACAAAATGACAAGTTTGACAAAGAGAAAAAATTATAGAAAAAGAACCAAACAAGTTCTGGAGCTGAAGAATTCAATGAATGAAATTTAAAAAAAAAATGAACTAGAGAGCATCAATATCAGAACAGAACAAACAGAAGATAGAATAAGTGAGTTATAGAACAGAAACTTTGAAATAACTCATTCAAAGGAGAACAAAGAAAAATGAATGCAAGAGTGAAGGAAGTATATGAGCTATGGAACAATATCAAAAGAACAAATATCAGAATCATTGGAGGTTCAGATGGAGAAGGGAGGGAGATGGGGGAAGAAAGTTTATTTTAAAAAAATCATAGCTCTGAACTTCCCAAACCTAGGATTAGACTTGCATGTCCATGTTCATGAAGGTAATAGATCAACACATTATCTCACTTCAAAACGACTTTCTTCAAGACACATTATAATGATACCATCAAAAATCAAAGACAAAGGGAGAATTCTAAAAGCAGCAGGAGTTAAAAAGATTGTCAAACACAAAGAAACCTCCAGTAGAGAGTCAGTGGATTTCTCAGGAAAAACCTTACAGACCAGGAGAGAGTAGCAGCATGATATATTAAAAGTGTTGAAAGGAAAAAAAGAAGCCAGCCAAGAATACTCTATCTGTTAAAATTGTCCCTCAGGAATGTGGGAGGAATAAAGATTTTCCCAGATAAACAAAAGCCGAGGGAGATCATCACCATGAGATCTGCCTTACGAAAAGTGCTAAAAGCAGTTCTTCAATCTGAAATGAAAAGAAAAAACAACCTAATTAGTAACAGGAAAACATACAAAAATATATACAGTCAGGAAAGTAATATACAGTCAGATTTAGAAAACTCTAATTTGGTAATATATTGGTGTGTTAACCACTTAACTATAATATAAAATTTAAAGAAAAGGAGTATTAAAAATAGCTACAGCTATAATTATATAAAAATTACATAACTATAATTCATTAATGAATACACAATATAAAAAGAGGTAAATTGTGCATCAAAAACATAAAAGGGGGAGTATAATGAGGGAGATTTTCTATGTGATTGAAGTAAGTCGCTATCACCTTACAATAGACTGCAATAAATAAAATATGTTTTAGGTAAGCTGTATAGTAACTACAAAGCAAAAACCTATAGTAGCTTCACAAAAGATAAAGAGAAGGGAATCAGGACATACCAACACATAAAAGCAACAATTCACAAAGGTGACAGGAAGAGAGAGAGAGAAAAAAGAAATGATAGAACTATAAAACAGCAAGAAAACAACATGACATTAGTAAGTCCTTACATATCAATGGTTACTCTAAATGTAAATGGACTGACTTCTCCAGTCAAAAGGCATGCAGTGGAAGGATGGATATAAAAAAGAACCAGCTATATGCTGCCTACAAGAAACTCACTTCAGCTTTGTGGACACACATAGATTCAAAGTGAAGGGATGGAAAATGATATTCCATGTAAGTGGAAACCAAGAGAAAATAGGAGTAGCTATACTTACATCAGACAAAATAGACTTTTTGCACAAAATGGTAACAACACAAAGAAAGTCATTATAAATGATAAAGGAGTCAACTCATCAAGTAGATATAACAATCACAAATATATATATGCACCAAACAGAATACCTAAATATAGTAAGCAAACACTAACAGATCTAAAGGAAGAAATGGAGAAAAATACAATAGTAGGAGACCTCAATAACCCACTTTCAACAATCGATAGATCGAGAAAGAAAATAAAAAAGGAAACATTGGGCTTGAACTATACTTCAGACTAATGGACCTAATAGACAGATATAGAACATTCCATCCAACAGCACCAGATTACAAAATCTCTTCAAATACACACAGAACAATTTCCACAAGACAAAGGTCCCCACCCTCACAACTCTTATTCGACATAGCACTGGAAGTCCTAACTAGAGTAATCAAGCAAGATAAAGAAATAAAAAGAGTCAAATTGTCATTATTGGCAGATAATATGATCTCATATATAGAAAGCCAAAAGACTCCACAAAAAAAACTGTCAGCACTAATCCATGAATTCAGTAAAGTTGTAGGATACAAAATCAACATACAAAATCAGTTGCTTCTCCATACATTAACAACAAAATATTTGAAAAAATAAAACACTTCCATTTACAGTAGCATCAAAAGCAATAAAATACTTAGGGATAAATTTAACCAAGGAAGTGAAAGTTCTGTACACTGAAAACTAAGACATTGAGAAAATAAATGGAAGAAAACACCAATAAATGGGAAGATATTCTGTGTTCATGGATTGGAAGAATTAGTATTGTTAAGATGCCCATACTACTCAAAACCATCTAGAGATTCAATGCAATTCCTATCAGAATTCCAATGGCAAGTCTTAAAATTTGTATGGAATCACAAAAGACTCCAAATAGCCAAAGTAATTCTGAGAATGAACACAGCTGGAGTCATCACACGTTTGACTTCAAACTATTCTACAAAGCTATAGTAATCAAAACAGTATGGTACTGGCATAAAAATAGATATGTAGACTCATGGAACAGAACTGAGAACTCAGAAATAAATCTATGCATACAAAGTCAACTAATATTTGACAAGGGATCCAATAATACTCAATGAAGACAGGATAGTTTCTTCAATAAATAGTGTTGGGAAAACTGGATAACCACATGCAGAAAAATGAAATTAAACCTCTATCTTGCGCCACTCACAAAATTTAACTCAAAGTGGATTAATGACTTAAATGCAAGACCTGCAACTATATAACTCCTAGAAGATAAAATATAGAAGAGAAACTCCTTAATATTTGTCTTGGTAATAACTTTTTGAATGTGACACCAAAAGCACAAGCAACAAAAGCAGCAATCAATAAGTGAAACTCCATCGAACTAAAAAGCTTCTTCATAACAAAAAAGACAATCAATAAAATGAAAAGGCAACCCATGAAATGGGAGACTATATTTGCAAACCATATATTGGATAAGAGGTTAATACTCAAAATATGTAATGAATTCATACAACTCAATAACAAAAAGCCAAATGCCTTGTGCACAGTCTCTTGCCTCAGATGACTGTGGGTAGTAAATGCTCTTAAATGTTTTTGATCAGTGCTGCCTGTGAGGCTGCTCCAGCCTTGAGAGAGTTCTGAGGGAGGTTAAAAAAGGCAAGTCTCTGAGCTGATATTTCAAGTAAACATCAGAGAGGTCAAAAGGCACAACTACCATTCTCTGAGAAACAGGTCTATATTTCCCCCTCTGGTACCAGCAAGCTGCACCAGGAACACAGTCTGCCACTCTCACAACCATCACCAAGCTGTGGAATGTGGATGACACAATTCTTCCTGAAATTTAAAAACTCTTTTAACATCAAGCAGCTTTCTGGTTATTGAGTTTTTTTTTTTTTTAATTAGAATTCAGAGTTCCAAAAAAAATTGATTCTGACAGGTTTGACATTCTTAATGTTTGCTTCATTGGAAGAATACATTCTTGGAGCTCCTTATACTACATTTTTGCTGACATTAATTTTTAAAATTAACTTTTAACACTGATTCCATCCACATTTATTCTAGCCTCTGTTGTGTGGCAGGACTCCATGATAATATAATTCGCTCCACTCAGATCCCCATGTTTTTTGCCTCTTCACCAGTGAGAAGCCCCAGATATCCAAGTGGCAGTCTTAGCTTCCAATTAGATGAAATCCTGTCTTCTTGAAGAATCATTTCTTCTGTTTGTAAAAAAGTCTCTAAAAACAAACAAACAAACAAACAAACAAAGGCCTAGTATTACAGGATATTAGCAACAGCTTCTCCTTTCCTTTCTGTAAATCTTATTTATTCCTAAACTGGACCAATATGAATGCAACCTAAAATTAATTTCTGCTCTGGCTTTTACTCTTTTTGTTTATGTAACATTTTGTAAATCCTGTATCTTTTTTCAAAGCCTCTCTTTTCTGATATATGAAATGGCAAAGTAATGCCTAGCTTAAATTATTGTTCTGAAGAGGCAGCTAGTGCAGAACCTATTACCAGGGCTTAATATAAGTTAATTTCCCTTTCATAAATCTCTCATATAAAAGTTCCCTAATGATTCTCATTTAAGAATTCCTATCAGTAAAAATGCCCTAAAAGAATTTGACTGATCCAGGCATCTAAAAGAAGAAAAGGATATGGATTGTCTTGTTTAGTAAGAAGTATTAGGAGGTCTCAGAAAAGAATACCAGATGGCAATGTCATTTTGCAGGTAGACATAATTTAGAGATTTGAAGTCTCGAAGCAGATGCTTTGCAAAGAACCAGGAAGATCAACAACTCATTCAACATATCTTCCTGATGTATTTTAACCTATTCTATCTTTTTACTAGCTATTTCTTAGAGCTGGTAGTATGAGGAAAGCAAAATAGAGACCTAGAAAATGAAAATTAGGTGTAAGGTGGCAACAGAAGTAAGGCAAAATTCCTTAGTGAGTCAACATCTAGAAGACACACTAATGATGTAGGGTCGTCAAACTTCTAAGCTAGGGTTTCCTAGAGTCCTATAACCAGGAATGGAGTAGATCTTAAGCCTTGGTACAGGTCCAATGCCTCTGACTCCAGATCACAAGACAGAAAAATCTTCACGGGGAGGACGGCCTTTCTCATACGTGGGCAACAGGCCCTGCAGTTACTATCTGGCTAGCAAAACTCAAGTGAGTCAGTAAGCAGAAAATAAGTTGTGTCATTGTCTAACTATGTCACCAGGGGACACAGGTTTGGAAGTGTTCTTTCTACACAGTTTTTCCTGTTTCTTCTGCAACAACTGTCTATAGCTGAGAGCAGACCTTGCTCTGTGTGGTATACCAGGAGTGAATATGGACTGACCTCAGTGGCGGAAGATCTGAGCTATCCATTGCCTTGCTGCAGGACTATCCCATGTGTAACCTGTGCCCAGTCCTGTTAAGTCTGAGCAGTGGGTGTCAGGTAGTTAGAACAATCTCTTAGGTTCAGGACTGACATTTAACATTCATCCCTGAAACCTCAGTCCTGAGTGTGGTACCTTCCACATAGTGGGAGCTCTGCCTATGTTTGGTTGAGAAGAAATAATGTCACAGCACGATTACCCTCTATCAAGTCACACTGCCTTGTCAAAAACTCCCAGTAGCTTTCTAGTTCTCTCAAGGTAAAGTTGTACTATTTAACCTGGCTTCCAAGCTCCACCATAGACTGTAGTCTAGGCTTACCTCAAACAGCCCACATTCCCCCAATCCCAAACCCTCACTTAACATATGCACATTCTTAATGTAGTCCTGAAACAGTCAGTGTCAGGAAATAGATTCTTTATGTTGTGCTCTGCACACAGTAAATATTCGGTCACCGGAATTGCTGTTACTACTACTACTACTACTACTACTACTACTACTATGACTATTACTACTGGAGCTAGGAACAGCAAAGGCAAGATTGAACTCAGGTATCCTGACTGAGTCCAGTGTTCTTTGCTCTCACTGCTCCTTTGCAGCACATAGTTCAGTATATAGTGAATACTGAACAGTGAAATCTTTGATTCTACTCTCCTCTGCAACTTCTGTTCTCTTTTGGAGTCCTGCAGCCCAGGAGATGGCACAGGAGATTTTAGTAACCAGAGGACAGGACTGGTTATCCCCTGAACAAACATAGATGTGTACAGCATCAGTAGTCTAGAGTTGGAAGCTACTTTAACATCATATTCTCCAAGCCAGTGTACAAATAATTTCTACTGCATCTGGTAGAGATGCTCACCCAGCTTCTGCCTATATGCACTGTTCCCTCAAAAGACTCGCAATCTAGCATGGTTTGGCCCTGATGAGGAGAACAGTCTTTTCTTGCTGCCTTTTGGCACTTTTGTTTCTGATCTTCATTTTGTCTGCTGAAAAGACACATTTCCTAGTGTGAACTTGGACATTGCCAGCTCTGAAAATCTTTTTTCTTTTGTTATAGATGAAAGATCTGGCAGCTAAAGCAATCATTCAAAGTTCCATCCTTATCATGTTTTACTTTGTTCCTTTTGGCCTTGGTTTAGTGCATCAGCTTTGAAAATATTATCACAGGGTTGATGCCGGGATAAATGAGTAACTAAGAGTGCTCTGCTTTTGTAATACAGGGCATACACAGAAGGAAAGATTTTGCTTTCTGAGACATGCAAGTGGCTTCTTGGGTGTGGTCCATAGGTACTTTTTTTCTCTCTTTGGGGACTTTGAACATCTCTATCAGCAAGCCAGAGTCCCAAATGAGCTCCTATATTTGGGAACCAAGGTCTAAGTGTGGTCATCTGATAACTGCCTTCCTACTAGATTTAGTGACTTTTAAAGAAAAAGGACTCTGTTGACAATGTGGAGATTAGATAGAGGGGTAGAAACAGTGGGGTTGGGGTGGGAGAGATTAGAGGTAGCTAGGAGCTGATGAAGTAGTTCAGGCCATGCATTGAAGCAGTAGCAGCAGAAAGAGAGAGAAAGAGGCTTTGATTGTCATTTGAAAGTTAGTACTTATAGGAAATCATGGCTCATGAGATATAGGGAATGAGAATGAAAGAAGTCCCTAGAATGAATCCCAGGGTTCTGACATGGGAGTCTCAGGGAACAGTGATGTGATAGACTGAGATGTTGAATGAAGCAGAAGGAGTAGGCTCGAGATGACTTTACTTTTGGAAACTTTGAGATCCAGGTATGTTTAGAATATCCTGGTGGATATATCTAATAGGCAGCTAGATAAATGGCTGGGAATTCAGAAGAATAATCTGGAATAGAGTATGTAGTTTTTTGAAGTTCCTGGAAGTAGATTGTATTCCCCAGAAAGAGGATTGAGGGCTGAAGAAGGAGATTTGTCATGACTTCATGAATCTCTTCCTTCTAATCATTCATATTCACAATCATTCACAATTCCACAACTGACTTCCTTACTCCATTACCTTGTACTCTTCCAGCCTCAGAACATCTTACACTATATCTTTTTGGATTCCTCTCTAATAATTAGAAAATAAACACATGGATATAAGAATAATAGTGTTAAGATACCTTCAACTTAGTAATGACTTGTTTGATGATATATGGCTAGAAAGATCTTGTTATTGTTTAGAAACACACTTGTGGTTCCATGCATTGGACAAATGCATGAACTTCAGCCTGTGACCTTGTACATGGGTTCATAAAGCACTACTCTTCTATTTCAATTAAACATAGCTTGTGAAAATTATTATTTTTCCTTTTAGAAAAAATACAGAAATTCTCTTGTCTTATCTTGTATAGGTTTTATTTTTTAAAAACCACCAAATTAAAAACACAATTCAAAATTCTAATCTACAAAAAGTAATGTATGCAGAGGAAGTGCTAGTTTTACCTAAGGATTTCTCCCTCTCCAAAAGGCTGGTTCCAATAAAAAGCAGTTTGATTTCTTAAAATTTTAAATTAAGTTTATTGGGGTAACATTGATTTATACAATTATATATTTTTCAGGTGTACATTATCATTTGACATCCATATATTCTATTGTGTGTTTACCAACCAAAGTCCAGTTTCTCTCAGCTACCATGTAATTGATCCCCTTTACCTACTTCACCCTCCCCCTAAACCCTATATTTGACCCCATTTACCCTGTCTAGCTCCCCCCTCATCCCCTACTCTACTAGCAAAAACTAGTCTATAGTCCTCTGGTAACCAGTAGCCTATAGTCCATGTCCATGAGACTCTTTTTTTTTTGTCCTGTTCATTTGTTGCTTTTACATTTATATCCCATATATAAGTGATATCATGTGATGCTCAACTTTCTCAGTCTAGCTTATTTCACTTAGCATTATTATCTTGAGGTCTATCCATTGTTGTCGCAAATGGCAGTATTTCATCTATTCTTATGGCTGAGTAATATTCCATTGTATCTATGTACCACTGCTTCTTTAGCCAATCATCTATAGTAAGACACTTCAGTTGCTGCCATGTCCTGGCCACTGTGAATAATGCTGCTATGAACATCAGTGTGCAAATACCTTTTAGGATATGGGTTTTCAAGTCTTTGTGGTAAATACCCAGTAGAGGGATTTCTGGATCATATGGTAGATCAATTCTTAGTTTTTCGGGAACCTCCATACTGTTTTCTATAATGGCTGTACCAATTTGCAGTTCCACCAGCAGTGTATGAGGTTTCCTTTTTCTCCGCATCCTCTCTAGCATTTGTTATTACTTGTCCTGTTGATTAGAGCTATTCTAACAGGTGTGAGGTGGTATCTCATTGTGGTTTTGATTTGCATTTCCCTTATAGCTAGCGATGTTGAGCATGTTTTCCTATATTTCTTGGCCATTTGTATGTCCTCTAGGGAGAAGTGTCTGCTCTGGTCCTCTGCCCATTTTTTGATTGGATCGTTTGATTTTGCTGTTGTTATTGAGTCGTATAAGTTCTTTGTATATTTTGAATATTAGGCCCTTATCAGAGGCTTTGCTTTCAAATACATTTCCCCTTTTGAATGGCTGTCTCTTTATCTTGCTGACAGTTTCTTTTGCTGTGCAGAAGCTTTTTAGTTTGATGTAGTCTCATTCATTTATTTTTGCTTTTATTTCCCTTGCTTTTGAGGTCAAATTCATAAAATCCTCTTTAAGTGCCAGGTCCTTGAGTTTAGTTCCTATGTTTTTTCTATGCATTTTATTGTTTCAGGTCTTATATTCAGGTTCTTGATCCATTTTGAGTTACTTTTGGTGTGTGATGATAGACAACAGTCTAGTTTCATTCTTTGGCAGGTGGCTTTCCAGTTTTCCCAGCACCATTTATTGTGAGGCTTTCCTTTCTCCACTGCATGTTTTTGGCTTTTTTGTCGAAAATTACTTGTCTATATAAATATGAGTTTACTTCTGGACTCTTGATTCTATGCCACTGGTCTGTATGTCTGTTTTGCTGCCAGTACCATGCTGTTTTGATTACTGTTGCTTTGTAGTATAATTTGAAGGATGGCTTTGGCAATTTGGGATTTTTTGCACTTCCATACAAATCTGATGATTTTTCATTCTATTCCTTTAAAAAATGTTAATGGGATTTTGATGGGAATTGCATTAAATCTGTACAATGCTTTAGGTAATAATGTCATTTTAACTATGTTGATTCTTCCAATCTAAGAACACGGATAATCTTTCCATTTCTTTGTATCTTCTTTGATTTATTTTAATAGGGTCTTATCATTTTCATTATGTAGGTCCTTCACATGTTTTGTTGGATTTATTCCTAGATATCTTATTTTTTTGTTGCAGTTGCAAAGGAATTATTATTTCCACTTCATTTTCTGACACTTCATTATTAGAGTATAGGAACGCTATGGAGTTTTGAATGTTGATTTTGTATCCAGATACTTTACTGTATTTGCTTATTATTTCTAGTAGTGTTCTTGTGGAGTCTTTAGGGTTTACTATATAGAGAATCATATTATCTGCAAAGAGTGACAGTTCGACTTCTTCGTTTCCTATTTGGATGCTATTTATATTTTCCTCTTACTTGATTGAACTTGCTAGGACCTCCAAAGTTATGTTCAACAACAGTGGTGTTAGTGAATAGCCTTGCCCTGTTCCTGATCTTAGAAGGAAGGTTTTTAGTTTTTCAGCATTAAGTATAATGTTGGCTGAGGGTTTGTCATAGATGGCCTTTATTATGTTAATTTCTTCTAACACCAATTTTGTTGTGTTTTGATCATAAATTGATACTGTATATTATCAAATGTTTTTTCTGCATCTATTGATATAATCATATGATTCTTATTTTTAATTTGTTTATGTGGTGTATGACATGAATCGATTTGCGTATGTTGAACCATTTCTGTGCTCCTGGGATGAATCCCACTTGATCTTGGTGTATAATCCTTTTAATATGTTGCTGTATTTGGTTCACTAATATCTTATTTAGGATTTTTGCATCTGTGTTCATGAGAGATATTGGTCTGTAGTTTTCTTTTTTTGTGTTATCTTTACCAGATTTTGATATTAGGGTAATATTGGCTTCCTAAAATAAGTTGGAAAGTATTGCTTCTTCTTCTATTATTTGGAAGAGTTTGAGGAACATAAGTATTAAATTTTCTTTGAATATTTGGTAGAATTCACTGGTGAAACCATCTGGTCCTGGACTTTTCCTTTTGGTAGGTTTTTGATGATTGTTTCAATTTCCATATTGCTGATTGGTCTATTTAGATTTTCAAGTTCTTCTTGATTCTGTCTAGGAAGGTTGTGTCTTTCTAAATACTGGTCCATTTCTTTGAGGTTATTAAATTTGTGTTATATACTTTTTCTTGGTATTTTGTATGAATTTTTGTATTTCTGAGGCATCTGTCATCATTTCTCCTCTTTCATCCCTGATTTTGTTTATTTGTGTCCTTTCTCTTTTTTCTTTAGTGAGTCTAGCCAGAGGTTCATCAATTTTATTAAACTTCTCAAGTAACCAGCTCTTTGTTGCATTTATTTTTTTTTTAATTTTTTTTGTTGTTGTTTCCAATTTCATTTATTTCTGCTGTAATTTTGATTATTTCTTTTCTTCTGCTGAATTTATGCTTCATTTGTTCTTCATTTTCTAGTTTTTTAACATGAAGCTTTAGGTGGCTTATTTGAGCTCTATCTTGTTTTTGGAAATAAGCCTGTAATGATATGAACTTTCTTCTTATGACTGCTTTTGCTATGTCCAATAGTTTTGATATGTTGTAATATTATTATCATTTGTTTTTATGTATCTGTTGAACTCTCTTTTTATTTCTTCTTTGTTCCAATCATTTTTCAGTAGTATGCTGTTTAATCTCCATGTATTTGCAGTTCTTTCCACTTTCTTTTTACAATTGAGCTCTAGTTTCAAAGCATTATGATCAGAGAATATGGTTGGTATGATTTCAACCCTCTCATATTTGTTGAGGCTATCTCTGTATCTCAGTTTGTGGTCAGTCCTTGAGAATGTTCCATGTGCACTAGAGAAGAATGTATAAGCAGCTGTTTGGGGATGGAAGGCTCTGTAAATGTTAATTATGTTCAGTTGGTTAAAGGTATCATTTAAGTATGTTTTTTCCTTATTGATTTTCTGTTTGAATGGTTTGTCCATATCTGATAGTGGGATATTTAAGTCCCCTACTATGATAGCATTTTGGTCTGTTTCTCCCTTTAGTTCTGTTAGTAACTGCTTTACATATTTTGGGGCTTTCTGATTGGGAGCATAGGTATTAGTAAGTGTTATGTCTTCCTGGTGCATGTTTCCCTTTATCATTATGAATCGTTTCAGTATTTTTACATTTTTTTTTATTTTGAAATCTATTTTGTTTGATATTAGTACTCCTACTTTTCTCTGAATGCCATTTGCTTGAAATATCATTTTCCACCCTTTCACTTTGAGTCTATATTTGTCTTTGGAACTGAGATATGACTTCTGGAGACAGTATATGGTTGGGTTGTGTTTTTTGATTCAATTTGTAACTATGTGCCTTTTTATTGGTGAGTTCATTTCATTTACATTTAGGGTGATTATTCAAATATGATGTCTTCTTATAACTATTTTATCTTTTGCGTTCTGGTAGCTCTGTGTTTCCATCATTTCCTTGTTCTTGTGTTTCTATTTTCTTTATCCGATTGTGTTTTGCGGGTTTCACTTCTAGTTCTTATTTTATATTATATACTTCTGTTCTGAATCTTTGGCTTGTGGTTACCATTATAAAATGTAAAAGAGGGAAGTGCTGATATATGCTCCAACGTGGGTGAACTCTGAAAACATAATGCTAAGTGAAACAGACATTTCTTCTGTGCCTGCCTCATCTCCACTCCCTTTGCGAATCTGGATCTTTGAATCCTCCCCTTTTCAGTCATCATTTTCTCAATTTGTCTCTATGGATGGTGAACGTTCATTACTATCTTCATATAGCAAATCTCTTCTTATTGTTTAAGCTTATAAATCCCTGTTTTTAGTAAGGGTTGTACTTGTCTACTTTTGTCAGCTTGCTAGTTGTCTTACTCCTAATTTTTTTTTTTTGTCATTTTGTTTTAGGTGTGCTGACCCCTTTCAATATTTTCTGTAATGCAGGCCTCATAGTGAAGAAATCCCTCAATTTTTGTATGTCTGGAAAGGTCTTTATTTCCCCTCATTTCTGAAGGAGAGCTTTACTGAACACATTATTCTCGGCTAGTAGTTCCTTTCATTTAATAGTTTGAATATTTGATTCCACTCCTTTCTGGCTTGTTAGGTTTGTGCTGAGAATTCTGACAATAATCTAATGGGTTTTCCTTTATAGGTTAATGTCATCTTTTCCCTTGCTGCCTTGAGAATTCTGTCATTGTCATTGATTTTTGATAATTTTAATATAATATGTCTTGGTGAAAGCTTTTTTGGGTTGAGATAACTGAGTATTCTGTTGACTTCTTGAATCCAAGGTCTAGCTCATTCCTTAGATTTGGGAAATTCTTGTCCACTATTTGTCTGAAAATGCTTTCTAATCCTTGCTCCTTTTTCTCCCCTTTGAGAATGTGCATTATTCTTATGTTTCCTCTCCTGATGGTATCAGCTAGTTCCTGTATTTTGCTTTCATTATTTTTCATTCTTTGATTTCTCACTTCTTTCTCCTGATTTATTTTTAGATTTTTGTGTTTAATATCACTGATCCTTTCCCCCATTTGGTTGACTCTATCTCCCAAGCTTGCTATTTCATTTTCAACTCTTACAGTTGTTCTTTATATCTAGAAGTTTTATTTGGTTCTTTTTGAGGGTTTCATTCTTCTTGCTAAAGAACTCATTCTGCTCATCTAGTTATTTTTTCAATTTCTAAAATTGTTGATATGACTCATTTCGGAATTCACTCAGTTTTTTCAAAAGTATCAACCTGAATTCTCTGTCATTTAAGTCATATATTTCTATGTCTAAAAGCTTATTTTCTGGAGATTTTTCTCTTTATTTCTGAGCTCTGTTGTCATCTTGGTTGTTCATGTGTTTAATGGACTATTTCTCTGCCTGGGCATTAATGGAAGTGTATTCTGCTGTTTTTCCAGAAAGAAGATTTATTATATAAAGGTCTCTCTTTAGCCTGTTGCAAAGAAGGTGCCTTTCTTTTGGTTTCCAGTAGGTGGCATCTAAGCTTCTTGGGTCCCTGCTTTATATAAAGCATGAATAATGCCTTTCTTTCTTATAGATATTTAATCACACTCACTACTCTCAGTCCCAGTCCCTGTTAGTGTTACAACAGTTTTGGTAGTGTTTGTTCTGATACCTTGGACTCCGCAGTATTTGGTCTGCTGTCAGCCGTGTGGAGCTTGCAGCTCTCCCTGGCAGGGCTGTTCTGGGAATTCACCACACCTTCTCCCCTCATCCCTCCTCCTGCAGGGAGCTCTGGCTGCAAGAGGCAGCTTCTTTGTTTCCCCCAGTCCACCGCCTGACATCAGGGGTTCTGGCCTGTGGTAATTCTTATGCACAGATCCTATGCTCATATGTACTAGTGTGCAGTTATTCATTTTTTGTTGAGTTTTAGATGTTCAGCTTACTGTTGTTTCAAGGGGAGAGATCTGGGGACGTCTCTCACTCCACCATGTTTCTCGTAGTTTATCTTTTTGAAGGAATTATAGATGAGATTGTTTACTTAATTTATATTTCTGATAGTTTATTAATATATAGAAAGACAATCAGTTTTTGTATGTCGATTTTATATCCTGCAACTTTACTAAATTAATCAATCATTCCCAACGTTTTTCAAAGGTGTTAGGATTTTATATATATATGTTGTCTGCAAATGGCAACTGTTTTACTCCTTTTCCCATTTGAATGCCTTTTCTAACTTCATTTTTTGATGTTTGACTGCTGCCATCTTGTAAGCCTCAGTCCTCCCTCTTCCCTTTATGCTATACATCTTGGCAATCTGATAAGAAAATCAAGGGGTTCTATCTTCTGACGCCAGTAAGAGGTTTAAATCATAGAAGCTTCTGCTTATATGAAGGAACCCTCATCCTCTTCTAACTCCCTCACTACCACATAAACTCCAACCAAGTCTTCTTTTTCTGTTTTATCAAGCTGTTTCAAAGCAATTTTGAAGTCATGCCCTGCTCTCCCGAAAAAGCCTCATTATGTTCAGTAGCTCTGTGTGTATATGTTATTATCAGTTATGCCATCTGAGCCAATTTTTTAAGGGATCAACCCTATGTCTACAAGTTATCCAAAACAGATTACTCCTCTTTTTGCCTGCTATGTCCTGATCACAAGTTTATGAAGTTTCCAAGATGCATCCGCAACTTATTGTTCAATGGGACTTTTGCTGAGTTTCACGGCAGACATTTGTTCTTTGGGGATCATGGCCTGCAACACTACATAGCGCAGAGTTGTGGACTTAGTAAGCACTAAGTCCCTTAGTGGGTTATTGGGAATAATGTGACTGAGGTCACTTCTGTTTCTAACTTTTTTGCGACCTATGAATTCATCTTAATGGGGATCCACCATCACATAGAAATCTCTTAATTCAAGTCAATATACTGTGTCTTGGAAGAAGCCACCTATTATTTAAAGTATTACTTGTGAGCTGTTGCTTCAGGTAAACCTTAAGCAGGCCTATCTAATGCCATTTCATGATAGTAGCTTCCAAGTTGCACTATATGTTTTATGATTTTTGAATCTAATGGTCATGGGCCCAATTTTGTACTTCCTTTTCTGTGAAATAGATTCCATGGTCTGACGTGATATTATATGAGGTCCCATGGTGGTACTAGATGAGGCCCTGCAAGCAAAAAGGCAAAATATGTGTCTATTCCAGTTGGAAAATGTCACTGGCCCTTCTAGAGTGTAAAGACCTAATGTAGTCAACTTGCCTCGGGGTGGTCAGTTATTTTTTTCAAGGAATTGTGCCTTTTCATGGTCCTAGTGTTTGGTGTTTGTTACCTGTAGCTTAGATATTTGTCAGTGGTAATAGCCAGATCAGTCTTGGTAAGTGGGAGCCCGTGTTATTGGTCATGCAAAGAACCCCTGTCTTTCCTGCTTTGGCTATCTTTTTCATGTGTACATTATATTGGTATTAGGACACATGATAAGAAGATGGCTGACATCATTTGGCCTAGCTGTTTTGTCTACTTGTTTGGTATTTTTCCATGTTATATGCTTTCTAGTGAGTACTAACATGTAATACAAAGATTTTCACATTTCATACCTACTCCCATATGTTCATCCACTTGCTTCTACACTAGACCAACTTGTCCCTGCTCTTCTAATCTTTCTTTTAACATGTTCTTAACTAGACTGATAGACCATTCACTACTGCACATAAGTCTGTATATACTGTAACCATAGTCAATGCAATAAGAAAATACAAATGAGAAGTGTAAAGTTTGAAAAAGAGAGGCAAATTTGTCATTCGTATTCAACATGATTTGCTATATTAAAAATCCATTAAATATACAAATACATTAATAGAATTAAAATGAGAGTTTGGTAAATTTGCTAGATACAAAATAAAAATATGAAAATAAAGCATCTTTACATCAGCACAACAAATTAGCAAATTCAATTTAAAAATATAATTTACTATAGCAAGAAATGTATAAAGTATCTAATAACATATATCAAGATATTTATGGAGAAATTTTTTAACTGAGATAATTAAAGTTAGATCAAAATAAGTGGAGAGATGTACAGAGTTTTTTGAATTAGAAGATTAATATTATAAGACTGTAATTTCTCCCTAAATCAATCTATAAACAGTACAATTTCAATCAAACTCCCAATAGGAATTCTTATACACCAAGTAAAATTGACTACAAAATACATATGGAAAAATAAAAATTTATGAATAGCTAATAAAATTGGGGAAAAGGGCAAGAGAGAATTTATGATTAAGTTATAGAAATTAGAGGAGTGACATATTAATATACAGATGAGTTAGTGAAACAGAATAGAAATCTCAGAAACAGATACAAATATAAAAAGAACTTTGGTATATGATAGTGCTATAAAGACAAATCTGTGGTGAAATGATAATCAGATCAATACTGATGGTAGGACAATGCACTCATCATGTGGAAAACAGTAGAGCCCTACCTTTCACCATATAACAAAATAAATTTCAGATGCATCAGGGACTTAAGTGTACAAATACTTTGACAGTATTAAAAACATAGGATACATTATTATATGTTGGATGGGGAAGGATTTTTAAAATAATAACAAAAAGCAAAATACATATAGATAGATATATACTAGAAAATTTTACCTCAAGAATAAAACCTTATGAATGACAAAATACATCTTAAACAAAGTGAAAATAAAATCATAAATAAGCATAATATATTTGCAATAAATACATCAGGCACTGTGATATAGTAAATACCTACAGTAGTAATAAGAAAATGAATACATTCTGAGAGAAAAAAATGAGCAAAAATTTGAAAAATCATTGCTCAGAGAAAGAAAAAAGATTGCCTAGTTTTTTTTTATAGAAGCAATTGCTTACCATGAAATACCTCATTCAAATAGAGAGAAAAATGCATATATGTCCTTTAAAATTTATTTGCATGTGTACTCCAAGGTGAGAACGACTAGCCTGGAGAAAAACTTGCACATATTCACTTAGAGACATGTGCCATGAAGTTCACAGCAACAGTGTAAGAAGAAAAAACTGTAATTTTCAAAATATCTATCAATATGGGAATGTGCAAATAAATTGTGGTATATTCATAGAATAGAATATTGTTCAAACACCAAAATTAATAAACTAAAGCTACATGTCTAAACATGAAAATATTTCAAAAAGCATTATCTGATAAAAGCTAAGGCAAAGAACAAAATAAAGTATAATACTATTTACACATTTTAAGAAACTACACAAGACAATACTGTATAATTCACAGACTCACAAATATAAAGTGTAAAAATGTGGACTGGAAATAAATAAATCAAATTCTGATAATCCTTACTTCTGGGAGAAGAGTGGTGATGGGATTAACTAGAGGAATAAAGAAGAATATCATATCTAGAATGATTTATTTCATTTTTATTTATTTCTCAAGGAATGTGATAAAAAGAAAATATATAAACCTTTTTTCATACAGTATGATTGACATCTGGGTGTTGTTATGTTATTCTCCGTACTTCTCTGTAGGTTTTAAACTTTCAAACCTTAAAAATGAAAACTCAGTTCAAATATAGCCTCTCTGATGAAGTGACCTTTGATTCTCTCAGGCAGACTTTAACAGCTCTCTTTTCCTTGTGCCCCCAGATTCTTCTCCCTGACATCTGCTGTAACACTAATCACGACCTATTTTAACAATCTATTTGCTCCTATAATGCTGCCTGCAAATGAAAATATATACAAGGAAGCAACTCATACTGTGGTAAGAATAAAAGAGTTTAAATGAATCAGAATAACTGGAGGTGTGATCCAGGCATGAACATTTTTTATGACCCTCAAGTGGTTCTAATGTGCAGCTGGGGGTAAGAACCACCACCTTCATTTTAAGCTTTATGAAAACAAGTATTCTTAAAGTGTGGAAACTAGATCTCCCTTGTCATTTTTTATGTCTAATTCTTGTACGAGAAGTAACATAAAGCTATTTGTTCACTTTGTGTCATCTTTAAACACCACCTGTTCTACTCCTTTTAATATTAACCTGGTTTCATCCATTTCATTAGACTATTAAGAAGCAAAAGTAAGTTACTAGTGGCTACAACCTGGGTGACAGCAGCAAGCATCCCTGAAAGGTCGTATAACTCATAGCTTTCCTGTTAGTTCCAAGAAGTTATACCCTTGAAAGCTCTAGTCTGGTTCCAGGTAAGGATAGGTCCCCTGATCATTGATTGGACTATGTTGTACGAAACAAGCATGATTGTATTTTCTGGGACCAAATACTCTTCACACATAATCTTTGATATTTCCTCTCCATTTTTTTATATTTTAATTTTTCCAGCTTTATTAAGACAAAATTGACATATAACATTGTATAAATTTAAGATGTATAGTCTGTTTAAATATATATAATCTGTTTATATAATCAGCATGATTACCATTGTAGCATTAGTTAACATGTCCATCATACTACATAATTACCATTTCTTTTTGTGGCGAGACTATTTAAGATCCACACTCCTAACAACTTTCAAGTGTATAATACAATATTGCTAACTATAATCACCATGCTGTACATTAGATTCCCAAAACTTATTCATCTTACAATTGGAAGTTTGAGCCTTTGAGCAACATCTCCCCAGTTGCCCCTTCCCCAGCCCTTGGTTACCACCATTCTACTCTCTGTTTCTATGAGTTCAGCTTTTTTATATTCCACGTATAAATGATATCATGTAGTATTTGTTTTTTTCTGACTTATTTTGCTTAGCATAATGTACTCAAGGTCCATCCAGGTGTTCTCAAGAGGTAGGATTTCCTCTTTTCATGGCTGAATAATATTCAAATCCATGTGTGTTTGTGTGTGCATGTGTGTGTATGTGTGTGTGTGTGTGTGTAATCTTCTTTACCCATTCATCTGTTGATGGACACTTCTATTATGTCCATAACTTGGTATTGTGAATAATGCTGCATTGAACATGGGAGTCCAGATATGTCTTCAAGATCCTGATTTAATTTTCTTTGGCTAAATACAAAGAAGTGGGATTTCTGGATATCTGATAGTTCTTTTTTTAATTTTTTTGAGGCACCCTCATATTGCTTTCAATAGTAGTGGCATCACTTTACATTCTCGCCAACAGCATACAAGGGATCCATTTCTCTATATCCTTCCTGACACTCCAACACTTCTTTTCTTCTTTTTCATTTGAAAATAGCCATCTTGGATGTGATTCCATAGTGTAGTGGTTAGCAACTCTGCATTACACACAGAAGGTCCTGCGTTTGCACCCCAGTGGAGCCACGGTCCATGGTCAATGGTCATGCCACCCTGAACAAGCTCGATCACATTTGATCTCGGAAGCTAAGCAGGGTCGGGCCTGGTTACTACTTGGATGGAAGACCACCTAGGAAGACCAGGTGCTGTAGGCATAAATAATAATAATAATAATAATAATAATAATAATAATAAAGAAAATAGCCATCCTAAGAGGAGTAAGATAATACCTAATTATGGTTTAATATAATTGTGGTTTTGATTTGCATTTCCTTGATGATTATGATGGTGAACACCTTTTTCATATACCCATTAGCCATTTGTATATCTTTGGGGAAATGTCTATTCAAGTTCTTTGCCCATTTTTAAATTGTGTTATTTATTAATTTTTTTATTGAGTTGTAGGAGCTCCTTCCATATTTTGGATATTAAGCTTTTATCTGATATATGGTTTGCAAATATATTACATTCTATAGGCTGCCTTTTCAGTTATACAAAAATTTATGGGGTACAGCAAAAGTAATTCTAAAAGAGAATTTTATAGTGATGTGTCCACATTAAAAAAGAAACAGATTTCAAATAAATAACCCAACTTCACATCAGGGAACTAGAAAAATAAGAAAACACTAATCCCAAAGTTAGCAGAAGGAAGTAAATAACAAAGTCAAGCAGAAATAAATAAAATAGAGAATAGAAAACAATAGAAAAGTCAACAAAACTGATTTTTTTAAAAAAGATAAACAAAATTGACAAACCCTTAGCTATACTAGGAAAAAAGAGAAAAGATTCAAATATATACAATAATAAATGCAAGAAAGAACATAAAAACTGATACCAGAGAAATAAAAAAGCATCATGAAATTACTATTAACAATTAAAGGCCAACAAATTGGATAAGCTAGAAGAAATGGATAAAACCATAGGAACGCACAATCTACAAAGGCTGAATCATGAATAAACAGAAAATTTGAAGAGACCAATAATGCGTAAGATGACTGAGTCAGTAATTAAAAACAAAAAGCCAGGACCAGATGGCTTCACAGGTGATTTCTCCCAAATCTTTAAAGAATAATTAACACCATCCCTTTTTAAGTGCTCCTAAAAAGAAGGATACTGGCAGAGGTTGGGCAGAATACTGACTATACCCATCTAATGTCACTTACCCTTGTGTAGTCTTATTGATGTTGGATGAGGTTGCAGGAATAAAGGTGGGTATTCAGCTTCCTATTGGGGGCAAAGTGGAGCACCATGTAGCTTCAACTTGCATCATCTTGTTCAGTCTCATTGATGCTGTGTGGGGTGGAGGCTTAGATGGCTGCTTGAACCTGCTGGCACTACCATAAACGAGGAATCAGAGACCTGCTTGCTTTTGTCAGGTGGGAGATGGAAGATTAGTTCCCTGCTGTGCCCCTCTGATATGGCTAGGGGCAGGTGGGGAAATCTGAGTGCTGCTGCCTACTTCCATCAAAACATGTCACTACACCGTGAGCAAGTGGGGTTCATTCCGGAGATGCAAGGCTGTTTCAATATTTAAAAAATTATTTTAATCCATCATATTAACAAGAGAAGAAGGAAAAATTATATGATCCTATCAATCAATGCAGAAAAAAAAACACTTAAAAGCACTCATTCATGATAAAAAAAAACTCAGAAAACTTAAAATAGAAGAGTATTGTATTAATTTCCTAAGACTGCTGTAACCACAATCTGGGTGTCTTAAAACCAGAAATCTATCATCTTTAAGTTCAAGATGTTAGCAGGGCCAGGTGCCTTCTGAAGCCTCCAGGGGAGGATTCTTTCTTGCCACTTCCTTCTGGTAGCCCCAGAAGGAAGGTTTCCCTGGTTTGTGGCAGCATCACTCCAATCTCTTCCTTTCTTGTCATTTGGCATTCTCTCTAAATGTGTCTGTATGTCTGAACTTCATCTTCTTATAAGAGCACCAGTCAAATTGGATTAAGGCTCACTCTTAATTCAATGACCTCATCTTAACTTGACGACATCTGCAAAGACCCTATTTTTAAATGAAGTTATACTTCCAGGTATCATGGGTCAGGATTTTAACATATCTTTCTGGGGGACACAACTCAACTCACAGCAGTCCACTCTCTAGTCCTCCAAAATTCATGTCCTTTTCATGCACAAATATATTGATCCTACCCCAACATTCTCAGAAGTCTTAACCCATTTAATCTTCAACCTGAATTCCAAAATCCTATCTAAATATTTACTCAGAAAGTCCCAAATCTCATCATGTAAATCATATACGGGCAAGACTCTAGATATGATCTATCCTGAGGCAAGTTTCTATTCCTTCTGTGGAAAACAAGTTATAGGCATATCTCGGAGATATGGAGAGTTTGGTTCCAGACCACCATAATAAAGCAAGTATTACAATAAAGTGAATTTGTAATCTTTTTGCTGGTGAAGGGTCTTGCCTTCAATTTGTAAAAAAAATGCAACACCTGTGAAGCACAATAAAGTAAAGTGCAATAAAAGGAGGTACGCCTGTATCTGCTTCTAAAATACAATGATGGGAGAGGCATAGGGTAGACATTCTCATTCAAACAGGAAAAAACTGGAAGGGAAAAAGAGCTCATGGGTCCCAGGTAAGTCCAAAACACAGGAGGGCAAAGTCTATCCACTTTCTTTTTAAGGGAACTTTTTAGGATATACATAGATATAGTTATAGATATAGATGATATAGATATAGGTAGATAAATATTGATTTATATATATATATACACACACATGTATACACACACATATATACACACATATATAAAATCAATTCATTTTGAGTGGTGTTTTAAAATTTTCTACTGTAAGTATGAATTTTTAACTTTTAGTTAGAGTAGATTCTCTGTATAAATTTTAAACTTTGTTTTGGGGCACGTAAAATTTCTTATGCGTAGTTCTTTTATATTTGAAATAGCCCTGTAATTCCAGAGAAAGCTATTCTTGAATTTTATTGTCTCTAATGTTACATTTGTTTGGTTCTTTTTTTCACATTTGCCAGATTTATCTTTTCCTGTCTTTGTATAGTACTTTAGGAGCAATATTTAGTAGCATATGTGAAACATTAATTGGTTATTTTTATGAAATATTTAAAATTTAAAGAAATTCTAAAATTTCATTTCATCAAAACTACCATAGTGCTACTGCCCTAACTTTATATGCAACTATTTTAAGTTTAGTGTGTACCCTTCAACTCCTTTTATCTATGCATTTACCAGTAATTATGTCTTAAGAAGAAATGTATGTTTTCAATATGTGTGTTTTATAATTCATTACATAATTCTTTACTTATTTCTGTAATTTGATTTTATTTTACTATTTTTTCTGTGTTAGTACATTTAAATTGATATCATCTTTAAAATAGATACATAGAATTTAATTTCTGAATAGACCATTGTTTATTTTGTCATTCCACTTTTAGTGTTAGGTTTGATTTTGCCAGTTTTTTTTTTTTTTTTTGTCATGACATAGTTTAATATAATAACAAACCCTATAAACATTTCCTTTCCTTAAGAATATGGACTCTGGGTGACAGGGGTACAGTTTCAGGCTTTGGCTCTAAAGATAATTTTGGGATGAAGAAATTAATCTTATGTCTTATGTGACAATCTAATTTCCATGATGACTGAGATGTACTGCATATTCCACAGAGAAGGAGATGTTTGGCAAAGGCATGCACTGACAGGAACATCTGAAAACCAGTTTCTGGTATTTGGAATTCCAAGTGACCTTTGTCTGAGTGTTTGTGAGTAAGGGGGCTAGTTGCAGGTAGACAGAAGTGTTCTGGCCCCTTATGTTGTGTGATTCACATTTGAGGCACTTATTGTAGGCATATGGAAGTATCTCATATATGCCTCCATTCTCCTTCCCCTTGACAATTGGCATCACTAGATGCCATGTAGAAATGGTATTGACTTCTGAGATCTTTAGACCCAGCATATATTACAACATCTTTTAAGAATATACTAAGCTGGGACTGGGGTACAGGTATGTACCCGAAAGGAAAGTCAAACTTGTCAACCCTTCTATCTAAATTGATTCCCTAAACCATGATATAGAGATATTTTCCCTTGAATGCATATTCCTTGCTAAGTTTCTGGTGTTTCCTCTAATACTCATTCGTTCATTCATCGGATTGAAGGGGTTCAATTATCCGAGGCCGTGATTAAAATTTTGTGTCTTAGGATGAATTTGCACTATCTAATTGCCATAGAAAACTGATGTTTTCCGTAAAAATATGATATACTTTTGGTTTCTATGACAACTAGGCAATGCCATCTTACCCTAGGAGAAGAAACATTTAACTTGGATGTTTACAGGCAAGAAGTATGGGATACATCAAAATAATGTAATTTGGGTGTCTAACATCACTATGAATGTGTGTCTATGTGAGGGTTTTGGGGTGGAGTAATTAAATATCTGATTTCAAATATAAGGACTGATCACTTCTGTTGTTGGAGGAGGCTAGCAGCCACTGTTGTAAGCAGACTGAAGAGTCTGAGTCACTAGTTTCCTTTCTTTCATTTTTGTGTCCTTAGATGACTCACCACAGTGTGAGGACTCTGTGATCTTGGATTCTGTAAAGCCACAGTTTGTAAACCTTTTTGATGATGCATTACTCTCCAATAATTTTTTTTGCAGTACCCCCTAAAAGATGTGTCTTCATTTATAATGTACATGTATTTTATTTTATAGGAAATTTGGGTAAGCTAATTATGAATGCCCAAATTTGGAAACAAATGATTTGTGAGATATAATAAACATAATAGAAACAGTAATACAGTTTTTGTGGGACTCCAGTGGATCATTTGCATACCTCCTGGTATCCGAACACCACTTTGGAAATTACTGCTCTAAAGAAAAACTTATTATACCACTAATTAAAACCTATAAATGGTTCTCCATAACTCTGTGCATGAAATACAAGCTCCTTAATAGAGCTTCTGGTCTCAGTGATTAAATATTTGTTGTAATTTTTATTGAAGTAACAGTTTTTTTCTATTCATTAATTATGTTTCAAAAGAAAGGCAGATTATTTAAAATACTTATTGTTGTATCCTTGGTATGAAATGTACTTTAGTAAGCAGTTAGTATAAAGCATATTTAAATCTCTCACCTTTACATTCTTGACTATGCTCTGTGACACTGACACATGGTCTCTGCTAACTCCATTTCAGATTTACTACCTGGTTCACTGTTAGGCTGTGCTCATAGGGAGTTCCACAGAGAGACTTGTATCCAGAAAAAGAGATGCAAGTAAACCACACTTCTGTTTGTCAGATGAACTCTACTTGATCATAGTGTATTATACTTGTTATATATTGTTAGTTTAATCTGCTAAAATATGTTCAAATTAATGAAGCATATGAGGCTGTAGTTTTCATTTCATGTCATAACATTTCATTTTTGATTGCAGGGTAATACTAACCTCATTTAATAAGCTAGGAATCGTTCTTGTCTTCTTTTTCCTGAGAAATAATTTATGTAGCATGAATATTAACTGCCTTCTGTCTCCACATATGATGGAACATCATATAGGTACAAAATTTACTTTTTGTATTAGTGAACTATTGCTGCTGTAACAAATTTCCACAAATTTAGTGGTTTAAAACAACATGCAAGTGTCATCATGTAGTACTGGAGGCTAGATGTCTGAAATGGGTCTCATTAGGATGAAATCGAGGTATCAGCAGGGCAATGCTCCTCTAGAGGCTCTAGGGGGACAGTCAGTTTCCTTGTCTTTTCTAGCTTCTGGGGATCCATATATTGCCTACCTTGACTTACGGCCTCTTCTTCCATATTCTAAGCCAGCAGGGTGGCATCTTCAAATATCTTTCTACTTCCATCTTCACAATACCTTCTCTCTTACAAGGACACTTGTGACTACATTAGGCCAACCAAGATATTACAGGATAATCTCCCCACTCATTTTATATTAGGAGTTATCAAAGGTAGATAATATCAAATGTTACTAAGTAGAACATGGCACATCAAACTGAAGAAGAAGAGAATTAGCAACTTTGCAAATTAATACTCTTATAGCAAGCATTTTAAGTGTTTATAATGCATTCAATTACTGAAGGACAAATAAAAGAGACCTAGACCACTTACAAGGTGGAACTAGAATGGCATAACTCAGAAGAATGTATATGGACTTCTTACTAGGAAAGTCAGGAGAAAAAATAAAACTGCAAAAGGACACCCTCTGAGGAAGCTCTTACACATTTGGGAATGCTGTCTGCTTAAAGTAGGCCAAAACTTGATACCTTTATTTCCAACTTTTGATCATGGACATCTGGAAATCCAGTTTGAGTCAAACAGAAGAAAGTTTTCTTTGATATTTTGAAAATGTTGGGGAAAAAATTAAGCATGTAGCATCCATTCTGTTAGCAAAAACTACTCATACTTATGCACTTGTAAGAAACTCTAAAATATGCAGTATTTGGTTAGAAAATGAATGCTGCTCCCAAACCTTGGCCATACTGGAGTATTGTTATTTCTAATGATGGATTTAGATGATGGCTGAGATGAGCAAGTGCTCTGATGTTCTTTGATGGCCTAATTTAATAGACATCCTCTAATTCCAGAATTTGAAAAGATGATGAAGCATTCTAAATCAACATATATACACAACACATCTAATTTGGTGTCATGTTCATTTTAAAGTAGTTTTCATCTGCAATGAAATTATTAATCATTATGTTTTATTTTAAAATATAGCAAAACAATAATGTGATTTGTCATAATGGCTTTAATTTATTTGGACAATATTAAAATTAAAAATTTATGTCGCAAAAATGAATTATAGCTACATGCTACAAAATAAATGAATCTTGAACACATATTTTTAAGTTCATTGGGGTAACTGATTAATACAATTATATAATTTTCAGGTATACATTATAATTCGATATCTATATATTCTATTGTGTGATTACCACCCAGACTCCAGTTTCCTTCGGCTACCATATATTTGATCCGCTTTACCCACTTCACCCTCCCCCTAAACCCTCTTTACCAAGTCTACCTTGTCCCTCCGCCCCCACTCACTACCCTCTGTTAACCACTGGTCCCTTGTCCATGTCCCTGAGTTTCTGTTTGTCCTGTTCATTTGTTGCTTTTACATTTATATCCCATATATAAGTGATGTCATGTGATTTTCAACTTTTTCAGTCTAGCTTATTTCACTTAGCATTATTATCTTGAGGTCCATCCATTGTTGTCGCAAATGGCAGTATTTCATCTATTCTTATGGCTGAGTAATATTCCATTGTATCTATGTACCACTGCTTCTTTAGCCAATCATCTATTGTAGGACACTTCGGTTGCTGCCATGTCCTGGCCACTGTGAATAATGCTGCTATGAACATCAGTGTCCAAATACCTTTTAGGATATGGGTTTTCAAGTCTTTGGGGTAAAGACACAGTAGAGGGATTGCTGGATCATATGGTAGATCAATTCTTAGTTTTTCGGGAACCTCCATACTGTTTTCTATAATGGCTGTACCAATTTGCAGTTCCACCAGCAGTGTATGAGGTTTCCTTTTTCTCCGCATCCTCTCCAGCATTTGTTATTACTTGTCCTGTTGATTATAGCTATTCTAACAGGTGTGAGATGGTATCTCATTGTGGTTTTGATTTGCATTTCCCTTATAGCTAGCGATGTTGAGCATGTTTTCCTATATTTCTTGGCCATTTGTATGTCCTCTAGGGAGAAGTGTCTACTCAGGTCCTCTGTCCATTTTTTGTTTGGATCATTTGTTTTTTTGTTGTTATTGTGTTGTATGAGTTCTTTGTATATTTTGGATATTAGGCCCTTATTGGAGGCGTTGCTTGCAAATATATTTTCCCATTCAAATGGTTGTCTCTTTTCCTTGTTGATGATTTCTTTTGCTGTGCAGAAGCTTTATAGTTTGATGTAGTCTCATTCATTTATTTTTGCTTTCATTTCCCTTGCTTTTGAGGTCAAATTCATAAAATCCTCTTTAAGTTCAAGGTCCTTGAGTTTAGTTCCTATGTTTTTGTCTATGCATTTTATAGATTCCTGTCTTATAGTTAGGTCCTTAATCCATTTTGAGTTAATTTTGGTCTGTAGTGATAGACAGCAGTCTAGTTTCATTCTTTTGCAAGCGGCCTTCCAATTTTCCCAACACCAATATTGAAGAGGCTATCCTTTCTTTACTGTATGCTTTTGGCTTTTTTTGTCGAAAATTATTTGCCCATATAAATATTGGTTTACTTCTGGATTCTCAATTCTGTTCCAGTGGTCCACATGTCTGTTTTGCTGCCAATATCATGCTGTTTTGATTACTATTACTTTGTAGTATAATTTGAAGTTGGGCAGAGTGATGCCTGCAGCCTCATTCATTTTTCTCAGCATGGATTGGCAATTTAGGATCTTTTGTGCTTCCATACAAATCTGATGATTTTTTATTCTATTTCTTTACAAAATGCCAATGGGATTTTGATGGGGATTACTTTAAATCTGCATAATGCTTCAGGTAATAAGGTCATTTTAACTATGTTGATTCTTCCAATCTAAGGACATGGAATATCTTTGTATTTCTTTGTATTTTATTTGATTTCTTTTAATAGGGTCTTGTAGTTTTTATTATATAGGTCCTTCACATGTTTTTTTAGATTTATTCCTAGGTATTTTATCCTTTTTGTTGCAATTGCAAAAGAAATTATTATTTCCACTTATTTTTCTGATGTTTCATTATTAGAGTATAGGAACACTATGGATTTTTGAATGTTGATTTTGTATCCAGATACTTTACTGTATTTGCTTATTATTTCTAGTAGTGTTCTTGTGGAGTCTTTAGGGTTTTCTATATAGAGAATCATGTCATCTGCAAAAAGATACAGTTTGACTTCTTCATTTCCTATTCGAATGACTTTTATATCTTTCTCTTGCCTGATTGTATTCTCTAGGACCTCTGATGTTATATTGAATAACGGTGGTGATAGCGGACAGCCTTTCCTTGTTCCTGATCTTAGAGGGAAGGTTTTTAGTTTTTCACCATTTGGTTCTCTAGTATCTTATTTAGGATTTTTGCATCTGTGTTCATGAGAGATATTGTTTTCTTTTTTTGTATTATCTGCACCAGATTTTGGTATCAGAGTAATACTGGTCTCACAAAATGGGCTGGGAAGTATTGCCTCCTCTTTGATTTTTTGGAAGAGTTTGAGGAGAATAGGTAAAAAATCTTTGAATGTTTGGTAGAATTCACTGGTGAAGCCATCTAGTTCTGGACTTTTCCTTTTGGTAGATTTTTGATGATTGTTTCAATTTCCATATTGCTGATTGGTCTATTTAGATTTTCCAGTTCTTCTTGATTCAGTCTAAGAAGGTTGTATATTTCTGTGATAATGCCTATTATTCTTATGTTTCCTCTCCTGATGTATCTAGGTGAATAAACACTATGTAATTATTAGTGAAAGTCTCTGGATGAATGGGGTTATAGACTTTTTATTTATAATTTTGTTATTATTATGATTTTTCTATAATAATCATGCACTGTATCAATGTGATAATAACTATGGAATATTAAAAGAATAATAAAAAATCAAATAGGTTGAATGAGACTTGGAACGACATGTTACGCAATTTTTTTTTAGTTGTAGAGATGTGTATATTGAATGAACCTTCTGGACAAAACTCATGACTGTAAAGGAACATCACACATTAATTTAAATACATACTGTTCCTTCTCTTTAGCTATAGGTGAAACTCTCAGTGCACAAAGAAGGTTTACATATAGACATTGTTGCTATAGCTAAGTGAGAATCTAGGATCTAATTTCCTGCCAACTAGCAATGTAGGCTGCAGATCTATGGTTGTATTTTCTACTTTTTTGATGGCAATTATGAAAGAAAGATTTAATATTTAAAATACTTCTCATTGAGCAGTATGGAGCCTGGTTAAGGTGTCCTGCTGCCTGCGTTCCACAAGAAAGACCAGATTCCAACTCCATGAGGCAGTGATGGCTAATAGAGTATGTTTACTTGCTGTGGATGCAGAAAAACCAGGGATCTGATTTTGGTTTCACAACTTCTCAGTCATGTGATTTATTTCATTATACACTTGGATAAGCTATTTCGTCTCTGTTCTCTGACTTTAGTAATCTGACTGTGTAATGCAGTAATATAGTTAGGAGGTCTTTATTAACTTTACTTAAAATTCATTTTATTAATCTTAGGTTTACATCTTAAGAGACATAATTCCTAACATCATTTTTACACTGTGTCAGTTTTAGCATTACATTCCACATCATTTATATATTGCTATAATAATGTCGTATAAAAAGTCCCAATGACATACATCAATAACCATTCAGAACGTGAGTTCTACAAGTGAACATATTTTTTTGTAATGCAATACCTAAAGGGTTTATTTTTTATTTTTTATTTTTTATTTTTCAAATAGAGTTCACATTCAATATTATTGTATGTTAGTTTCAGATGTACAGTACAATGATTAGACATTTATATAATTTATGAAGTGATCCCCCAATTAGTCTAGTACTCAACTGGCATTATACATAGTACAATATTATTGACTATATTCCCTATGCTGTACTTTACATCACCATGACTATTTTGTAACTGCCAATTTGTACTTATTAATTCTTTTATCTTTTTCACCCAGACCTCCAACCCCCCTTCTATCTGGCAATCACCAGTTCTGTTTCTATGAGTATGTTTTCATTTTACTTGTCTGCTTATATTGTTCCTTAGATTCTACATATAAGTGAAATCATGTGGTATTTGTCTTTCTCTGTCTGACTTATTTCACTTAGCATAGTACTGTCTAGATCCATCCATGTTGTTGCAAATGGCAAGATGTTATTTCTTCTTTTATAACTGCATAATATTCCATTGTATGTATGTACTATCTCTACTTTATCCAATTATCTATTGATGGGCACTTAGGTGACTTCCATATCTTGGCTAGTGCTGCAGTGAACATAGAGTTGAATATATTTTTTCGAATTGGTGTTTTGGTTTTCTTTGGATAAATACTCAGAAGTGTAAATCTGGGTTATAATGTACTTCTATTTCTCATTTTTTGAAGAACTTCCAAACTGTTTTCCATAGTAGCTATACCAATTTGCAATCCCACCAACAGTGTATGAGGGTTCCCTTTTGTCCACATCCTTGCTAATACATGTTTTTTGACCTATTGATGATTGCCATTCTTAAAGGTGTGAGGTGATATCTCATTGTGGTTTTAATTTGCATTTCTCCGATGATTAGTGTCATTGAGCACCTTTTCATATGTCTATTGGCCATTTGTATGTCCTCTTTGGAGAAATGCCTATTCAGGTCCTTTGCTCATTTTTTAATTGGATAGTTTCTTTTTTTCTTTTTCTTTTTTTGGTGTTGAGTTGTATAAGTTCTTTTAAATTTTGGATATTAACTATTGGTGTATCATTGGCAAATATCTTCTCCCATTCAGTACACTGTCTTTTCATTTTGTTGATAGTTTCCTTTGCTTGGCCAAAATTTTTTAGTTTGATGTAGTCCCATTTGTTAATTTTTCTTTTGTTTCTCTTGCCTGGGGAGATGGAGCAGAAAAAAACATTACTAAGAACAATGTCAGAGAGTTTGCTACTCATGTTTTTTCCTAGGAGATCATTATTTCAGATTTAACATTTAAGTTGTTAATCCACTTTGAATTTATTCTTGTATATGGTGTAAGAAGGTGGTCCAGTTTCATTTTTTTGCATGTATCTGTACAGTTTTACCAACACCATTTATTGAATACACTGTCTTTACCTGATTGTATATTCAGGTCTCCTTTGTCATAGATTAAATGACCATATAGGCATGGATTAATTTCCGGGCCTTCTATTCTGTTCCATTGATCTATGTGTCTGTTTTTTTTATGCCAGTACCACACTATTTTGATAACTAGAGCCTTGTAATATAGTTTGATATCAAGTACTATGAAACCTCAACTTTGTTCTTCTCTCTCAAAATTGTTGTGGCTATTCAGGGTCTCTTTCGGTTCCATATAAATTTTAAGATTGTTTGTTCTAGTTCTGTGAAAAATGTTATTGGTATTTTGATAAGGATTGCATTGAATCTGTGGATTACTTTGTGTAACATGGACATTTTAATGATCTTAATTGTTGATATCCATGAGCACAATATATGCTTCCAATTATTTGTATCTTCTTCAATTTCTTATAATTTTCTGAAAACAGGTCTTTCACCTGCTTGGTTAAATTTATTTCTAAATTTATTTTTTGATGCAATTTTAAATGGGATTGTTTTCAGTTATTTAGAGTGATGTCAAAGCATAGTGGCATGAAGGATCTCCAGTGATCTCTTCTCTTGAGATTACAACAGATGGACAACATACAATCTAACAGATAACACACAACCTGCACACAAGCATGTCTGAGAGGTTTGTGCATCAAAGCATCTGAAGATGTGTAAATTGTGCAAACAGGGAGGAGAAAGGGAAATGGGTGCAGCAGAATGCATCCCAGAGCTCTCTGCAAGCTGAGGGGGAGGTGAGAATTACATGGTAGTTTTTTGATTCTTTGAAGCTCCAAACAATCCTGGCTGGGTAATCAGCATAATCCATGGGGTGGAACCCAATGATTGGGGCAGAGAGCAGGGCAGAGACTGAGTGCAGTGGTGTCTTAACAATCACCTTTGCCAGGCAGAAAGCTGAGTCATGGAGCCTGGCCTCCTTCCTCCACATCCCGAAGTGCAATCCCCTCCCCTATACCCTCCTAGAACCAACACCAAGCCCCAAGGGAATTTGCACAACAAGAACTGAAACATAAAATGCAGCTGGTCCCAGTGACAAGAGCCAAAATATAGACATGAGGTAGCTGAAGCCCGAGGGCCAAAATTACTGCAAAGAAAACAGCCACACACACTGGTAGCCTCTCCCAATCCACCACACCCAGTCAGTTTGATTCAAAAGGAAACAGAAGAGCACTGCATCTGACAGTTGGGGCAGTCCTGGGACATCAGGGCCTTTTCAGAGGCTCAGACCCCTATCACCTTTCACATTCTCCCATAGGAATAGAGACCTGGAACCTAGGTGACCTGGTCACAGAGGAGACATACACCTCCCCAGCAAATAAAAGACATTTTTAAACTCAAAGCAGATATTCCCAAGGCTTGAGCAGTACAGGAGGCATGGGCAACGACTACTGAAAATCAAAAGAAAATCCACTTCAACCCCTTAAAGAGAGAACACTACATTAAAAATTTAATTTTTTTCAAAAAACAAAGCAGTACATTCTCATTAATGACTAGGCAAAGAAATAGTCCACCAAACATCATGAACAACCAAGGTGACAAGGTTGCTCAGAAAAAAGATGAAAAAATCTCCTGAAAATAACCTTAAACGTATAGAAATTTGAAATTTAAATGACAGAGATCAAAGGATTACACTACTAAAAAATCCCAACAAGATGAAAGAAAATTTTAATCAATACTTGAAAGAACTTAGAAAAAAAATCAATGGACAACAGGAATACCTTGTCAAGGAGACAGAAGTCCTAAAAAAGAACCAAATAGAGAGGCTCAACAGAAACATGGCTGAGTGAGAGATGTCCCCAAATCTCTCTCTTTGAAACAATAAGCCAAACATCTAAAACTCAACAAAAAAACACACAAACTGCACACCAGCAAGTCTGAATATGGGATCTTCGCGTAAGAGCTACCACAGGTCAGAACTCTGTGTGATGGGTGGTGGACTGGGAGAAACAAAGAAGCTGCCTCTTGCAGCCGGAGCTCTCTGCTAGAGGAGGGAGAGGGGTGAATATGGCGATTCCCTGAACAGTGCTGCTTGGGAGAGCTGTGAGCTCCATGTGGCTGATGGCAGTGCCCGGGCATCAGTGCAGAAAGCAGAGAAACAACCTTTGATTTTTACTGGTCATGGTTGCAAAATGAGCAAAATGCAGGCCCCATTCCCCAACCCAAAATCTTCCCCCAAATCCACCAAGGCAGAACACTGCAGAGCCAGGGCAATCTGAGCAAATGATACCAAAACTGTCGATAACACTGACAGGGACTGAGACTGAGGGTAGGGAGCATAACTAAACATCTATTAGAAAAAAAGAAAGACATGATAAAGACTTTATATAAAGCAGGGATCCAAGAGGATTAGATACCACCTACTGGAAACAAAAAGAAAAATGCCTTCTTTGCAACAGGCTAAAGAGAGACATTTATATAATAAAACTTTTTAGAAAAAAAATAGCAGAATACACTTACATTAATGCCCAGGCTGAGAAATAGTCCATTAAACACTATGAACAACCAAAGTGACAAGGCAGCTCAGAAAGAAAGAGGAAAATCTCAAGAAAAAAACCTTACAGATATAGAAATCTGTGACTTAAATGACAGAGAATTCAGAATGGTACTTCTGAAAAAACTCAATGAGATATGAAATGATTCATATCAACAATTCCAGGAAATGAAAAAACAACTAGATGAACAAAATGAGTTCTTTTGCAAAAAGATTGAAATCCTCAAAAAGAACCAAATAGAACTTCTGGAAGTGAAGAACATACAGCAAGAGTTGAAAAATGAAATAGTAAGCTTGGGAAATAGAGTCGACCAAATGGAGGAAAGGATTAGTGATGTCAAAGACAGAAATCTAGAAATAAATCAGAAAGAAGAAAGAAATCAAAGAATGAAAAATAAATAAAGAAAAAATTCAAGAACTAGCTGATACCATCAGGAGAGAAAACATAAGAATAATGGGCACTATCAAAGGCGAAGTAAAAGAGCAGGGATTAGAAAGCATTTTCTGACAAAGAGTTGGCAAGAATTTCCCAAACTTAAGGAATGAGCTGAAGCTTGGAATTTAAAAATTCAACAGAACACCCAATTATTACAACCCAAAAAAGCCTTTGCCAAGGCACATTGTTTAAAATTATCAAAAATCAATGACAAAGACAGAATTCTCAAGGCAGCCAGGAAAATGAAGTAGGTAATCTATAAAGAAAAATACATTAGAATATAATCAGAATTCTCAGCAAAAACCATACGAGCCAGAAAGGAGTGGAATCAAATATTTAAGCTACTAAATGAAAGGAACTACCAGCCAAGAATAATGTATCCAGCAAAGCTCTCCTTTAGATATGAAGGAGAAATAAAACCTTTCCAGACCCCCCCCCAAAAAAAAATAAAGGGAATTCTCCACTACGAGTCCTACACTACAGGAAATACTGAAAGGAGCCAGCTGATCTAAAATAAAATTACAAAAAAAAAAAAAAAAACCACACACGCACACAACTAGGAGTAAGGCGACTAGTAGACAGATAAGCAGAGGAGTACAACACTTACTAAGAACAGGGCATTATAAACTTAAACAATAAGAAGAGATTTGCTATAACAAGATAGTAATGAACGTTCAGAACACACATAAACAATTGAGACAACAATGACTGAAAAGTGGAGGATTTAAAGATTCAAATTCACAAGGGGGAATGAATATAAGTTATGCACAGAAGAAAATAGATGACAGTATAAATAACTATCCTTTACATATTCGTAATAGTAACCACAAGCCAAAGATTCAGAACTGAAGTATATAAAATAAATCAAAAAGGACCAGAGGGAAAACCCACAAAACCAACCAAAATAAAGAAAACAGAAACACAAGGACAAAGAAGTAAAGGAAACACAGAACTACCAGAAAGCAAAAGATAAAATGGCTATAAGAAGACCTCATATTTCAATAATCACCCTAAATGTAAATGGACTGAACTCACCAATAAAAAGGCATAGAATGCAGATTGAACAAAAACAAACAAACAAACAAACAAACAAACAAACAAAAAACACATTCTGTCTCCAGGAGACACATGGCATTCAGAGAAAAGTGGGAGTAGAGGTATTAATGTCAGAAGAAATAGACTTCACAATAAAAAAGTGAAAGAAAGACTGAGGGACACTTCGTAATGATAAAGGGAATCATGCATCAAGAAGTAATAACACATTAATACTATGCTTTCAATCAGAGAGCTCCGAAATACGTAAAGCAATTACGAACAGAACTAAAGGGAGAAACAGATCAAAACACTATCATAGTAGGGGACCTAAAAACCCCACTGTTGGTTATGGACAGATCATCCAAACAGAAAATCAATAAGGAAAAAACATGTTTAAGTGATACATTAGACCAACTGGACATAATTGACATTTACAGACCCATTCATCCCCAAACAGCTGCTAATATATTCTTCTCTAGGGCACATGAAACATTCTCAAGGATTGACCACATACTGGGACACAGAGATAGCCTCAAGAAATATAAGAGGGTTGAAATCATACCAACCATATTCTCTGATCATAATGCTTTGAAACTAGAGATCGACTGCAAAAAGAAAGCAACTTAACACAAATACATGGAGATTAAACATGCTACTGAAGAATAACTGAGTCAGAGAAGAAATAAAAGGAGATCAAGTGATACATAGAAATGAATGATAATGATAGTACAACATATCAAAACTTTGGGACACAACAAAAGTGGTCATAAGAGGAAAGTTCATATCATTATAGGCCTAACTCCAAAAACAAGAATGAACCTAAATAAACAACCTAATGCTTCATCTTCAAAAACTACAAAAGGAAGAACAAATGAAGTCTAAAGTAATCAGAAGGAAAGAAATAATAAAAATTAGAGCAGAAAGAAATTAAATTGAAAACAGAACATAATAGAAAAAATAAATGCAACAAAGAGCTGATTCTTTGAAAAGATTAATAAAATTGACAAACCCTTGGCAGACTCATTAAAGAAAAAAAAAGGACACTAATAAACAAAATCATGGTTGAAAGAAGGAAAATTATGACAGACATTGCAGAAATAGAGAAGATCATATAAGGATACTATAAAAAGGTATATAATAACAAATTTAATAACCTAGAAGAAATGGTCCAGTACTTAGAAAAATACAACCTTCCTAGACTGAATCAAGAAAACCTGGAAAATCTAAATAGATCAATCAGCAGTATGGAAATTGAAACAATCATCAAAAACCTACTAAAAAGTGAAAGTCAAGGACCAGATGGCTTTAGTAAATTCTACCAAACATTCAAAGAAGATTTAATACCCATTCTCTTCAAACTCTTCCAAAAAAATCAAAGAGAAGGCAATACTTCCCAACTCATTTTGTGAGGTCAATATCACCCTGATGACAAAATCTGGCAAAGATTACACACACACACACACACACACACACACACACACACACACACACAAACTACAGACCAATGTCACTCATGAACACAGATGAAAAAAATCCTAAATAAGATCCTAGTGAACTGAATATAGCAACATAATAAAAAGATATACACCATAATCAAGTGAGCTTCATCCCAGAGGCACAAGGATGCTTCAGTATATGCAAATCGAATAATGTGATAAACCACATAAATGAATAAAAAAATAAGAATCATATGGTCATATCAGTAGATGCTGAAAAAGCTTCAACAAGATACAGCACCCATTTATGATCAAAACACATAACAAAGTCAGCACAGAAGGAAAATATCTTAATATATAAAGGACATCAATGACAAACCCTCAGCCAACATCATACTTAATGATGAAAAACTAAAAACCTTCCCTTTAATATCAGGAACAAGGCAAAGCTGTCCATTATCGCCACTTTTATTCAATATAACATTGGAGGTCCTAGCAAGTGCAATCAGGCAAGGAAAAGATATAAAAGGCATCCAAATAGGAAACAATGAAGTCAAACTGTCACTATTTGTGGATGACATGATTCTCTATATAGAAAACCCTAAAGACTCCAGAAGAACACTACTAGAAACAATAAGCAAATACAGTAAAGTTTATGGATACAAAATCAATGTTCAAAAATCTTAGCATTTTTATACTCTAATGATGAAGTGTCGAAAAACGTGGAAAATATAATTCTTTTTGCAATTGCAACAAAAAGAATAAAATATGCAGGAATAAATCTAACGAATCAAGTGAAGGTCCTATATAAAGAAAACTATAAGACCCTATTAAAAGAAATTGAAGAAAATACAAAAATGTAAAGATTTTATTCCATGGTCTTGGATTGGAAGAATCAACATAGTTAAAATGACCTTATTACCTAAAGCATTATACAGATTCAATGCAATACCCATCAAAATCCCATAGGCATTTTTAAAAGAAATAGAACAAAAAATCTTCAGATTTGTATGGAAGTGCAAAATACCCTGAATCACAAAAGCCATTCTGAGAAAAAAGAATGACACTTGGAGACGTCACTCTACTCAACTTCAAATTATATTACAAAGTGACAGTAATCTAATCAGCGTGGTATTGGCAGAAAAACAGACAAACAAACATACCAGTGTAACAGAATAAAGAATCCAGGAATAAACCTATGGCTATAAGGGCAAATAATTTTTGACAAGAAAGCCAAAACCTGCAGTGGAGAAAGGAAAGCCTCTTCAATAAATGGTGCTGAGAAAACTGGAAAGCCACCTGAAAAAGAATGAAACTGAACTGTCGTCTATCACAACATGCTAAAATTAACTCAAAATGGATTAAGAACCTGAACATAAGACTGGAAACAATAAAATGCATAGAAGAAAACATGAAAACTGATCTCAAGGAACATGGGCTTAAAGAGGATTTTATGAATTTGACCCCAAAGGCAAGGGAAGTAAAAGCAAAAATAAATGAATGGGACTACATCAAGCTAAAAAGCTTCTGCACAGTAAAAGAGACTGTCAACAAGGTAAAGAGAGAATCATCTGAATGGAAAAATGTATTTGTAAGCAATGCCTTTGATAAGGACCTAATATTCAAAATATACAAAAAACTCATACAACTCAATCACAACGACAACAACAACAACAACAACAAAACAAACGATCCAAGTAAAGAATGGACAGAGGTCCTGAACAAACGCTTCTTCCTAGAAGACATTAAAATGGCTAAAAAAGATATACAAAGAGGCTCAACATCACTAACTATTAGAGAAATGTGAAACAAAACAACAATGAGATACCATCTCACACCTTTTAGAATAGCTGTTATCAACAGTACAACTAATAACAAGTGTTGGAGAATCTAATATTCAAACTGTTGAAAGAAAGAAATTATCAGCCAAGAATAATATATCCAGCAAAGCTCTCCTTTGGATATGAAGGAAAAATAAAGACCTTTTCAGATATACAAAGGCTGAGGGAATTTTCCACGAAAAGGCCTGTATTACAAGAAATACTGAAGGGGATCATTCCATCTGATACAAAAGTATATATACATACATATATATATATATATATATATATATATGTAAGGTGACTAACAGGCAAACAGAAACAGGAAAGTGCAACCCTTATTAAGAACAGGGCATTATAACCTTAATTATTACATAATGGCCAAAGGTAAAAAAAAAAAACACTTTAAAAAGAGAGAACGACAGTTATTGCAACTTAGCAATGAACATATAGCACAAACAAGGATAATCTGAGATGATAAAAACAAAAAAGAGAGGGAGTAAAGATCTGAATCTGCAAAGGGGAATGAAGACAAGGTGCACACAGAAGAAAAATACATATACATATATATGTATATGTATGTATGTATGTGTACATATATATAAAACTTTCCTTTACAAGATCTTAATGATAACCTCACACAAAAATTCCAGAACCAAGACACATAAAATAAAACAAGATGGAACAGAGGGAAAAACCATAAAACATTACTAAATTAAAATAACAGACAAAAACACAAGGACAAAGAAACAATGGAAACACACCAAGCTACCAGAAAACAAAAGACTAAATGACTATAGGAAAACCTCATATTTCAATAATCACCTTAAATATAAATGGACTGAACTTACCAATAAAAAAGCACAGAGTTGCAGATTGAATAAAAAAAAACAACAACAATACCCAGCCACATGCTGCCTTTAAGAGACACATCTCAGCTGCAAGGACAAATATAGACTCAAAGTGAAAAAGTGGAAAACGATATTCCAAGCAAATGGTATTCAGAGAAAAGCGAGTGTAACCATACTTATATCTGACAAAATGGTCTTCAAGATAAAAAAAATAACGAAAGTCAATGATGGATACTTCATAATGATAAAAGAGGACACACATCCAGGAGACATGACACTTATCAATATATATGTTCTCAATTAGGGAATACCAAAATATATAAGGCAACTACTAAGACAACTAAAAGGATAAACTGACATAAACAGAATCATATTAGGGGACCTAAATGCACCACTATCAGCTATAGTTATATCATCTAAACAGAAAATCAATAAGGAAATATCAATCTTAAATGACACATTAGATATACTGGACATAATTGACATTTACAGAGCCTTTCATCTCAAAGCAGCAGCTTATATATTCTTCTCCAGTGCACATGGAACATTTTCAAGAATAGATCATATGTTAGAATGCAAAAATATGCTCAACAAATTTCAGAAGATTGAAATCATACCAAGCATATTTTCTGACCATAATGCTTTGAAATTGGAGATCAACTATAAAAAAGAAAGGGAGAAGAACCACAAATATGTGGATATTAAATCATGTGCCACTAAAGAATGACTAGGTCATAGAAGGAATAAAAGGAGAGATCAAGGGATACATAGAAACAAATGAGAATGAAAATATAACATATCAAAACTTTTGGGACACAGCAAAAGTGATAACAATAGAAAAGTTCACATCATTACAGGCCTATCTCAAGAAACATGAAAAATCTCAAATAAAAAACCTAACATTACATCTCAAAAAACTAGAAAAAGAACAAATGAAGCCCAAAGTCAGCAAAAAGAAGAAATAATAAAAATTAGAACAGAATTAAATGAAATTGAGAACAAAAAGACAATAGAAAAAATTAATGCAACGAAGAGCTGGTTCTTTGAGAAGATTCATAAAATTGACAGGCCCGTGGTTAGACTCACTAAGGAAAAAAGAGAAAAGACACAAATAAGCAAAATTAGAAATGAAAGAGAAGTTATAACAGATACTACAGTAATACAAAGGATCATTCAAGAATACTATGAAAAATTATACTCCACCAAATTTAATAACCTAGAAGAAATGGACAAGTTTTTAGAAATATATAACCTTCCCAGATTGAACCATGAAGAACTGAAAAATCTAAATAGACCGATTAGCAGTATGGAAATTGAAACAAAACCTCATCAAAAACCTTCCAAAAAGTAAAAGTCCAGGACCAGATGGACTTAATAGTAAATTTTACCAAACTTTCAAAGATTTAATATCTGTACTTCTCAAACTGTTCCAAAAAATTGAAGAAGAGACAATACTTCCTAACTCATTTTATGAGGTCAGCATTACCCTCATACCAACATCTGGTAAGGATATCACAAAAACAGAAAACTATAGACCAATATCTCTGATGAATACAGGTGCAAAAATCCTAAACAAAATACTAGCAACACATGAAAAAGATTGTACACCATGAGAAAGTGGGTTCATCCCAGGGGCACAGAGATGATTTAACACACTCAATCAATTAATGTGATACATCAAATACACAAAATAAAGAATAACAATTGTATGATCACATCATTAGATGCAGGAAAAGCATTTAACAAGATAGAGCATTTATTTATGATTAAGACCCTTAATAAAATGGGCACTTTTATCAACTCTATGACATTATTAATATTATTCTTATTCAACAGATAAGAAAGCTAAAGTTTGCAGAGGTTAAGGATTGCGTTAAATGTGATATATCTTGCAAGTTGCAACTCTGAGACTTTAACCCACATCTGTCTATTTTTCTGATGGAAAGCTTAAACATGCAACCACTCAACTTTATTGTCTTTTTGACAAATTATAGGGGTTCAATAATTATCCCTGATATCTGTCTTCTATTTATCCCCATTAAGAAACTGATGATGACCTTTATTAATTTTGGTTCCATGTTTGATTCTGGTCCAGTATAGCTCTTCTCCTGTGTGTCATCTGGGAAGTAGAATGTCTTCTTCTTGTAGCAGAATCCCCAGGAATGGGCACAGAAGGTTCTTCCACTTTGCTTTTTAATCCATGAAAGCTGTGTCATAATACAGCTCTGTCTTTCTAACCTAAACAATCTGATACTATGAAAATGGTGTTTTCCTTCCCCTAGTAATACTGCATATGTCAGATCCTCATCTGCCTTCCATACATTTTAATTATTGAGTACTTGCTTGGCATGATTCTAAGATAACTATCTCTGAGCATCCTTACCCATTGTCTATACACAGGTGTTTCCTTTGCTGTAGGAATATATTTTTCCCGTTGTGACAGCCTCAAGCTATCTCTCTGTGGTTACCAGAGCAGAGGACACTTGTTAAAAATGAATTTGTCTTTCCAGGTATTATTTTCACGTTTGCTGCCATCTTCGTGTACATTGTTCTAAGGATTGTTTTTGGAAATGTCTATTGATATTGCTTTGTAAGTAACTCAGTGTGTTGTTTGCCTTTCAAGTGACCAAGATTTCTTGGGAACCCCTCCTATGCAGACATTCCTGGTCTCATTGGAACCCTAGAGATTATTGTCACCAGAAAGTCTCTACTTGCTACTTGGAGGATATTTATCAAAATAGAAACTGACTTCTATACATTATCAGGTTCTGCCTTTTCATTAAAATAATATCTATCATTATCTCTAATATGTTTTCTATCACTTCATTCATTCATATGTTCATATCTTTCTAACATTGTAAGGAATAATGGTGTCTTTTTTAAGCCTGTGATTGTGAAGATAAATTTAATGTGCTAATGAAAGAAGAGGATAATCTTTTAATTGAAGTGACAAAGTTTTACATTGACAGCATATAATGTATTATGCCTGGAAATGAGATATTGAGCAAAGGTATGAAAAGCATGACATGATTAATATCAGGATATGTTAGTAAGGATTCCAGGTGACTCAACACTCAGTTTGTGTTTTTGTGTTTGGAAATGGAGTAAGTCAGCCTGAGCTTTCTGACATATAATTGAGACCTGAGGCGTTTACTGAAGGTATTTAGAAGTTTCTCGGATTTGCTTGCATTTTCCCCATCCTTGAGCCTTATTTTCCTTATCTGCTAAACACTAGAGTCAACTTAGTGATGGATGTTCATTTGGGGACATGCTGTCTTTGAGATTGCTACTTGCTGCAAGTTTATTTTGTTGAATCTTCCTTCACCTGTGGGTTATTTTTATTTATTTATTTAAATTAGTTTCAAGTATATAGTACATTGGTTAGACATCTCTACAGTTCATAAAACAATCCCCCCAATTGCTCCTTCCCTCCCCTGGCCCTCCACCTAGCCATCATATTAATGCTACCTACATACTCTATGCCATGCTTCCCATCACTGTGACCAACTACCAACCACTAATATGTACTTCTTTAACCCTTCCCCCTTTCTCCCATTCCATCCCCTTCCTCTCACACTATATTTGTGAGTTTGTTTTTAATTAGTTTGTTCTTTTTGTTCCTTAGATTCTGTATATAAGTGAAATCATATGGTATTTATCTTTCTCCGTCTGACTTATTTCACTCAACGTAATAACCTCTAGGTCCATCCATGTTGTTGCAAATGGCAGGATTTCATTTTTAATGGCTGAATAATATTCCATTGTATATATGAACCATAATTTCTTTATCCAGTCATCTGTTGATGAGCATTTAGGCTGCTTCCATATCTTGGCTATTATAAATTGTGCTGCCATGAATATTGGGATGCATAGATCTTTATGAATTATTGTTTTGTTTTTCTTTGGATAAATACCCAAAAGTGCAATTGCTGGGTCAAAAGGTATATCCATTTTTAATTTTTTGAAAAACCTCCATACTGTTTTCCATAGCAGCTGTACCAATTTGCAATCCCACCAACAATGTATGAGGGTTCCCTTTTCTCCGCATCCTCGCCAACACTTGTTGTTTTTTGATTTATTGATGATAGCCACTCTGACAGATGTCAGGTGATATCTCATTGTGGTTTTAATTTGCATTTCTCTGACGGTTAGCAATCTTGAGCATCTTTTCATATGTATATTGGCCATCTGTATTTCTTTTTTGGAGAAGTATCTGTTCAGGTCTTCTGACCATTTTTTTAATTAGATTGTTTTTTTGTTGTTGAGTTGCATAAGTTCTTTATACATTTTGGATATTAACCCCTTATCAGATATATTACTAGCAAATATCTTCTCCCAAACAGTCAGTTGTCTTTTTGTTCTGTAGATGGTTCCCTTTGCTGTACAAAAACTTTTTTGTCTGATGTAGTCCCATTTGTTTATTTTTCTTTTGTTTCCCTCACTTGAGGAGATATATCTGAAAAGAAATTCCTGTTAGTGATATCAGAGAGTTGACTGTCTATATTTCCTTCTAGAAGTTTTATGGTTTTGGGTCTTACATTTAAGTCTTTAATCCATTTTGAGTTTATTCTTGTATATAGTGTAAGAAGGTAGTGCAGCTTCTTTTTTTGCATGTATCTACCTAATTTTTGAAACACCATTTATTGAAGAGACTGTCTTTACTCCACCATATATTCTTACCTACTTTGTCATATATTAAGTGAGTGTATAGGCATGGATTTATTTCTGGGCTCTCTATTCTGATCTATTGATCAATGTATCTGTTTTTATGCCAGTACTATGCTGTTTTGATTACTGTAGCCTTGTAGTATAGTTTGATATCTGGAAGTGTGATACCTCCAATTTTGTTCTTCTTTCTCAAGGTGGCCATGGCTATTAGGGTTTTTTTTTTATGGTTCCATATAAATTTTAGAATTATTTGTTCTAGCTCTCTGAGAAATGCCATTGGTATTTTGATAGGGATTTCATTGAATCTATAGATTGCTTTGGGTAGTATGGCCATTTTAATGATGTTGATTCTTCTTACCCATGAACATGGTATATGCTTCCATTATTTGTATCTTCATCAATTTCTTTTTTCAATGACTTATAATTTTCTGAGAACAGGTCTTCTACCTTATTGGTTAATTTGATTACCTGTGGGTTATTTTTAATGGCATTATTTAATTTATTTACAAATATTTTGGGATTTTCTAGATATTTTATTGTCACTGGTTTCTAATTTAATTGCATTGTGGTAAGAGAATGTACTCTGTTTTTTCATGATTTGAAATTTATTGTCTTGTTTAATGGCCTGGCATATAGACCCATATGAACTTACAAAGAATGTATTAGTTATAGTGCTCTAAAGATGTAAATTAGGTCAACAAATGTGATAGTGTTCTTCATTTCTTTCATATTCTTACTGTAAATTCTTACAGCAGTGTATTCTATTGATTAACTTCTATTACCTTTTAGTAGTTTTAAGTATGAATAACATTTTTCTGCTTTGTATGCCTAGTAATTTTTTTACTGGTTTGTATATTCTTGATAATACATTGTGGAAGACAGGGAACAACTTCCTTAATGTTCATTTTTCTCACTGTTCTTGCCTTCTTTTGCATTCATTATTAGTATTAATTATATACAGTTTAGCTACTAACAACTGGGATTAGGAGTTTTCACAAGATTGGAAGACTAACTATTGTAAAGATATTTGTGGAAAACATGGCAGTGAGAGACTAGATTTCTCCACATGAAACAACAATAAGCTGAACATCTGAACTCAACAAAAAATACCAAAACTGCACACCAGCACATCTGAGCGTGGGATCTGCGCATAAGAGCTACCACAGGTCAGAATCCTGGGTGTCAGGCGGTAGACTTGGAGTAATAAAGAAGCTGCCTATCGAAGCTTGAGCTTCCTTTAGGAGGAGGAGGAGAGGTGAAGGCACAGGAACTTTCCTGAATAACCCTGCCTGGAAGTGCTGTGGCTTGTTTGCAGCTGACTGGAGGACTCAGTCATCAGGGCAGAAAGTGGAGAAGCGGGGCAGGATGGCAGAGAAAAAACAGCTGATTTTTACCAACCCAGTTGCAAAACCGAGGCTGAGCTGCAGCCCCTAACCCTCAACCCACAGGGCCTCTCCCTCCATAACCTCCAAGACCAATCACTGAGGAACCCCAGGGGAAATTGAGCAAATGCTGCTGAGACTGTCACTGACACTGACAGGAACTGAAACTGAGAGTAGAGAGCATGATTAAATATCTACAAGAAAATTTAAAAAGCTTTATTAAGGCTTTATATAAAGCAAGAATCCAAGAAGCTTAAATGTCACCTACTGGAAACCAAAAGAAAAGTGCCTTCTTTGCAACAAGCTAAAAAGAAATCTTTATATAATAAATTATCTTTCTGGAAAAACAGCAGAATGCACTTACATTAATGCCCAGGTGGAGAAATGGTCCATTAAACACCATGAACAACTAAGGTGACAAGACATCTCAGAAAGAAAGAGAAAAATCTCCAGAAAATAAGCTTGCAGACATAGAAATATATGACTTAAATGACAGAGAATTCAGGATGATACTTCTGAAAAAAAAAACTGAATGAGATCCAAAAGAACTCAAATCAACAAATTCAGGAGTTGAAAAAACAACTAGATGAACAGAGCGAGGAGACTGAAACCCTCAAAAAGAACCATATAGAACTTCTGGAGATGAATAACACACTGCAAAGTTGAAAAATGAAATAGCAAGCTTGGGAAATAGAATCGACCAAATGGAGGAAAGGATCAGTGATATCGAAGACAGAAACCTAGAAATAAATCATATAGAAGAAGAGAGAAACCAAAAAATGAAAAATAATGAAAGAGAAATTCAAGAACTATCTGATATCATCAGGAGAGGAAACATAAGAATAATGGGCATTATCAAAGGTGAGGAAAAGGAACAGGGATTAGAAAGCATTTTCAGACAAATAGTGGACAAGAATTTTCCAAATATAAAGAATGAGCTGGAACTTGGAATTCAAGAAATCAACAAAACACCCAATTATCTCAACTTAAAAAGACTTTCACCAAGAGACATTGTATTAAAATTATCAAAAATCAATGACAAAGTGAATTCTCAAGGCAGCCAGGGAGAAAAAAAACAGTAACTAATAAAGGTAAATCCATTAGATTATTACTAGACTTCTCAGCACAAAGCTTACAAGCCAGAAAGAAATGGAACCAAATATTTAAACTATTAAGTGAAAGGAACTACCAGCCTAGAATAATGCATCCAGCTAAACTCTCTTTTAGATATGAAGGAGAAATTAAGACGTTTTTAGACATACAAAAATTGAAGGAATTCTCGACTACAAGGCCTGCACTACAGGAAATAGTGAAAGGGGTCAGTTCACCTAAAACAAAATGACAAAAAAATTAGCATAATTAGGAGTAAAGTGACTATCAGGCAATTAGAAGCAGAGGAGTGCAACCCTGACTAAGAACAGAGCATTATAAGCTTAAGTAATAAGAAGAGAATTGTTATAACAAAATAGTAATGAATGTTCAGCATACATAGTAACAAAATGAGATAACAATGACTGAAAAGGGGAGTATTCAAAGATCCAAATTCGCAAAGGGGCATGGAGATAAGGCACACACAGAAGAAAATGGATGACTGTATTTATATAATTATCCTTTATATATTTGTAATGGTAAACACATGCCAAAGATTCAGAAACATTGTATATAACATGAAACAAGAAGAACCAGAGGGAAAACCCACAAAAGCCAACTAAAATTAAAAAAAAAAACAACAACAACAAAAACAAAAACAGAAACATAAGGACAAGGAAGAAATGGAAGCATTGAACTACCAGAAAACAAAAGATATAAGAAGACCTCATATTTCGATAATCACCCTAAATGTAAATGGACTGAACTCACCAATAAAAATGCACAGAGTTGCAGATTGGATCAAAAAACAAAACCCAACCATATGCTGCCTTCAGGAGATACATTTCAGCTCCAAAAACAAATATAGACTCCAAGTAAAAGGGTGGAAAATGATATTTCAAGCAAATGGCATTCAGAGAAAAGTGGGTGCAGCAGTACTAATATTGGACGAAATGGATTTCAAAATAACAAAGTTAAAGAAAGATACAGAGCGACACTTCATAATGATAAAGGGAAGTATGCACCAAGAAGACAAAACACTTATTAATATCTATGCTCCCAATCAGAGAGCCTCAAAATATGTAAGGCAATTACTAACAGCACTACAGGGAGAAACAGACCAAAACACTTTCATAGTAGGGGACCTAAATACCCCACTGTCGGAGATAGACAGACCATCCAAACAGAAAATCAATAAGGAAATAACATCCTTAAATGAAACATTAGACCAACTGGACATAATTGACATTTACAGAGCCTTCCATCCCCAAACAGCTGCTTGTACATTCTTCTCTAATGCACATGGAATATTCTGAAGAATGGACCATATACTGGGACACAGAGATAGCCTCAACAAAGATAAGAGAGTTGAAATCATAACAACCATATTCTGTGATCATAATGTTTTGGAACTAGAGATCATCTGCAAAATGAAATCAGGAAGAACCACAAATACATGGAGAATAAACAACATGTTACTGAAGAATAACTGGGTCAGAGAAGAAATAAAAAGAGAGATCAAAAGATACATAGAAACAAGTGATAATGGTAGTACAACATATCAAAACTTTTGGGACATGCAAAAGTGGTCATAAGAGGAAAGTTCATATAATTACAGGCCTATCTTCAAAAATAAGAACGAGCCCAGATAAACAACCTTCATCTTAAAAAACTAGAAAAAGAAGAACAAATGAAGCCTAAGTTTAGCATAAGGAAAGAAATAAGCAAAATTAGAGCAGAAATAAATGAAATTGAAAACAAAAACGTGATAGAAAAAGTAAATGCAACAAAGAGCTGGTTCTTTGAGAAGGTTAATAAAATTGACAAACCCCTGGCAGATTCACTAAAGAATAAAGAGAAAGGACACAAATAAACAAAATCAGGGATGAAAGAGAGGAAATTATTACTGACATCACAGAAATATAAAAGATCATACAAGAATATTGTGAAAAATTATATAACACCAAATTTAATAACCTAGAAGAAATAGACCAGTACTTAGAAAAATACAACCTTCCTACACTGAATCAAGAAGAACTGGAAAATCTAAGTAGACCAATCAGCAATATAGAAGTTGAAGCAATCATCAAAAACCTATCAAAAAGTAAAGTCAAGGACCAGATGGCTGCAGTAAATTCTACCAAACATTCAAAGAAGGTTTAATACCCATTCTCCTCAAACTCTTCCAAAAAATCAAGGAGGAGGCAATATTTCCCAAAACATTTTAAGAGGCTAATATAACTTTGATACCAAAACCTAGCAAAGATAAAACAAGAAAAGAAAACTACAAACCAATATCCTTCATGAACACAGATTTAAAAATCCTAAATAACATACTAGCGAACTGAATATAGCAACATATTCAAAAGATTATACACCACGATCAAGTGAGCTTCATCCCAGAGGCACAGGGATGGTTCAACATACGCAAATCGATCAATGTGATTCACCACATAAACAAATTTAAAAAATAAGAATCATATGGTCATATCCTTAGATGCAGAAAAAGCCTTCAACAAGATACAGCACCCATTTATGATCAAAACACTTAACAAAATAGGCATAGAAAGAAAATACTTTAATGTAATAAAGGCCATCAATGACAAACCCTCAGCCAACATTATACTTAATGCTGAAAAACTAAAATCTTTCCCTCTTAGATCAGGAACAAGGCAAGCAAGGCTGTCCACTATCATCAATGTTATTCAATATAACATTGGAGGTCCTAGTGAGTACAATCAGGCAAGAGAAAAATATAAAAAGCATCCAAAAAGGAAACAAAAAAGTCAAACTGTTACTCTTTGCAGATGACAAGATTCCCTACATAGAAAACCCTAAAGACTCCAGAAGAACAATACTAGAAACAATAAGCAAATACAGTAAAGTATCTGGATACAAAATTAATGTTCAAAAATCCATAGCATTCCTATACTCTAATAATGAAGCATCAGAAAAAGAAGTGGAAAAATAATTTCTTTTGCAATTGCAAGGAACAGAATCAAATATCTAGGGATAAATCTAACAAAACATGCGAAGGACCTATATAATGAAAACTATAAGAGCCTATTGAAAAAAATCGAAGAAGGTACAAAGAAATGGAAAGATATTCCGTGTTCTTGGAATGCAGGAATCAACATAGTTAAAATGACCACATTACCTAAAGCATTATACAGATTTAATGCAATCCTCATCAAAATCCCATCGGCATTTTTAAAAGAAACAGAATAAAATATCATCAGATTTGTATGGAAGTATGAAAGACCCCGAATTGCCAAAGCCATTCTGAGAAAAAAGAATGAGGCTGGAGGCATCACACTGCCTGGCTTTAAATTATACTACAAAGTGACAGTATTCAAAATGGCATGGTATAGGCAGCAAAACAGACATGCACACCAGTGGAACAGAATCGGGAATCCAGTAGTAAATCCATATTTATATGGGCAAATAACTTTTGACAAAGAAGCCAAAAACATACAGTGGAGAAAGGAAAGCTTCTTCAATAAATGGTGTTGGGAATATTGAAAGGCCACCTGCAAAAGAATGAAACTAGACTGTTGCCTATCACCACACACCAGAAGTAACTCAAAATGGATTAAGGACCTAAATATAAGATCTGAAACAATAAAATGCATAAAAGAAAACATAGGAACTAAGCTCAAGGACCTTGGACTTTAGAAGGATTTAATGAATTTGACCTCAAAAGCAAGGAAAGTAAAAGCTAAAATAAATGAATGGGACTACATCAAACTAAAAAGCTTCTGCTCAGCAAAAGAAATCGTCAACAAGGTAAAGAGACAACCATTCGAATGGGAAAATATATCTGCAAGCAACGCCTCCAATAAGGGCCTAATATCCAAAATATACAAAGAACTCATATGACACAATAACAACAACAACAACAAAAAACAAATGATCCAAACAAAAAATAGGCAGAGGACCTGAGCAGACACTTCTCCCTAGAGGACATACAAATGGCCAACAAATATAGGAAAAGATGCTCAGCATCGCTAACTATTAGGAAAATGCAAATCAAAACCACAGTGAGATGCCATCTCACATTAGAATAGCTGTAATCAACAGGACAAGTAATAACAAATGCTGGAGAGGATGCGGAGAAAAAGGAAACTTCATACACTGCTGGTGACTGCAAATTGGTACAGCTATTATAGAAAACAGTATGGAGGTTCCCGAAAAACTAAGAATTGATCTACCATATGATCCAGCAATCCCTCTACTGGGTCTTCTCCCCAAAGACTTGAAAACTCATATCCAAAAAGGTATTTGCACACCAATGTTCATAGCAGCATTATTCACAGTGGCCAGGACATGGAAGCAACCAAAGTGTCCTATGATAGATGATTGGCTAAGGAAGTTGTGGTGCATATATACAATTACTCAATTATAAGAAGAGATGAAATACTACCATTTGCAACAACATGGATGGACCTCGAAATAATCATACTAAGCGAAATAAGCCAGACAGAATGATTGAAAATCACATGATATCACTTATATGTGGGATATAAACCTAAAAGCAACAAATGAACAGGACAAACAAACAGAGTCTCATGGACATGGATTCTAAGGTAGTGGTTACCAGAGGACTATAGACTAGTGTTTACTGGTGGGGTGGTGGAGGAGGGGGAGGTAGAGACAGGGTAAAGGGGGTCGAACATAGTATTTATGGGGAGGGTGAAGTGGGTAAATGGGATCAAATATATAATAGCTGAAGGAAACTGGACTTTGGGTGTAAACACACTATAGAGTATACAGATGTCAAATGATAATGTACACCTGAAAATTATATAATTGTATTAAGCAATGTTACCCCAATAAATTTATTATAATTTTTAAAAAATTAAAAAGAAAAGAAATAAAAAAGAAAGAGAAAAGTAAGGCCATGGAATAGGAGTATTTATTTGCAATACATATATCCAGCAAAGGAATTTTATCTAGAATATATAAGAATTCCTACAAATCCAGAAATATAGGCAGACAACCCAAAAGAAAAATGCAAAAAGATAAAGTCACTTCAGAAAAAAACGGCTAATACAAATTGACTACTAAACAAATGAAAATGTTCTCAAATTGATTATTCACGAGGATCAGGGAAATGAAAATTAAAGCCATTCTGTGATGTTTTTACTCTCATACTTGAATAGGTAAAATGAAAAATGATAGAAATATCATGTCTTTATGAGGACATGGAGTGATTGATGCAAGTGAGATCTGGTACAATCATTTTGGAAATGTATTTGGTAACATCTAATACATATGAATTTATGCATAACCTATGATACAATCATTTTACTCTTAGGTATTTACCAAACAGAATTATATGTATATGTGCACCATAACACATGTATAAAAGCGCTCACAGCAGCACTATTCATAGTAGCCAAAAACACTTAAAACTTTCCAAGGGCACACAAAAAATAGATTCGCTAAATAAATTTTGGTATATTCACATGATAATAATATACAGAAATGAAAATTAGCAATCTACAGCTGCTTGTATACCGAAAATGTATAAATCTTACAAAAACAATAGAAGTCAGTTACAAAAGAGTATACACTGTATGACTCCTTTTATGTAAAGCTCAAAAACAGACAAACTGATGTATGATGATAGAAGTCATATTAGCATTTGCTCTTGGGAGGCACAAGAGGTGATTCTGGGATGTGGTAATGTTCTGTTTCTCATTCTGAGTGCTGCTACATGGGTGTGTTCAAACTGAAAATTCATTAAACTTATGGTTTGTTTACTTTTTTTTATAGGTTAAACTTCAATAAAAATTACTAAAAAGAGAAATGAAAAAAAAAATAACAGACTGGCTCAGCCAACTATCAGCCTTAGACCTGTAAATCTAAAATGTAGAAGGTGTCTGTGGCAGTGCTTAAAATGATCCTCATCTTCTTCAGCAGCAGGGCAAACTGTGCTGGAAATCAGGGCCAGCAGTTATTGTAAGAGAGATAGGACTGCAAAATGTTACTGGATGCATAGCTTGACCTGGCTTTCTATGTTAAAGTAAGGGCCTATGAAAAATAGTCAGACCATGAGAACTTGGATTGTAACATTTACATGGAAGAACCTGAGAATCCTAAACTATCAAATTCTCCTTAACATCCCAGAAACAATCTTCCCACATCCACTTGCTAGAGGAGAGCAACCTTCCCATGTTTGGAGATCCTGCAGATTCATTACCAACACAGGAGTCTTACTAATTGACACATTCAACATTCATGCTCCCATGACCTCCAAGCCCATTATCAAGGCTAGTTCTCATGACTAGCAGAGCAGGGAAGGGAAAGCCTTGCTCTAGGAAGAAATAATTTGCAACCAAAGGAAGTGGAAAACTTAGTCAAATATACTGGCATGAATCCTGGGAATATATTTGGGAGTGGATCTCAAAGCTCTGAGTGGGAATTAGGGAGAATAAAGGAATATTATTGCCATGACACCATAGCGTAACTGCTGTACAACTACTCGTTCCCTGGGGGAGATTGCCTGGCCAGCTAATTTCTTGCTATAGAAAAGTGCTTAACCCTTGTCCCTGGTTGCTCAGTTGTGGTACAGCTCAATGTTTGTAGTCACCGTCTGGTCCCATGTTGTCACACAGTGGAACTTGGAGACAAGGGACCTAGTGCTACCAGGCTGATACTCTGGCTGACTGTTGAGCTGTAATTAATAAACAGTTTTTCTCTGATCTATTGAATCTTGTCTTTTTTTTGGCACCAGGGAGTGTGACCAGTCAATATGCTTCTTAATTAGTCATTTCCACTGGAATCTAGTTACTCCTTGCCATCCTATATAAAGTTGGATTCCTGCAAGGTTTGGCACAGCAAGCAACGTGACAATATAGACAATGGCTTTTTGAGAGAGAAAAGGCAGGGGACCCATGGGCCACGTTCAAGGATATGAAGAAACTCCCTGGAAGCTAGGAGGGAATGTGTTTGCCCCAATATTAGAAGAGAAGCATAATTGGTCTGTTTCTTGAACACAAAATGAGCTGATAGACACTGAGTGGTGAGAGGTCCGACTGCAACTAGCTGCCCAAAAGGTGCCACAGTAGTTACTTGCTCTCCTATAGAACAGGGGACAAGGGGAGCACCCCTGATTTCTGTCAAGGAGAAAGACACAACTTTGATGTTTGAAAACCATAGCTACAACCATTACATAGAACTACAACATGACCCCACACAGAGTAGTAAGATGCACATATGTAAGATGCACCTAAAATGCAAAGGAGGTAAGTCTGAGACCACGTATGTCAAAAGATTGGGGAGCTGTTAGAAATTCAATTGGTACAACTGGGGCCAGAGTGTGAACTGTTATACTTTTAGAGGGTGAATGTGGTAACAAGTAGGTATTCTTACACACAGCCCTATTCAGTCAAGACAGATACATGTTTCACAACCTGGCTTGCTGCTTTGAATTTCTGTTTCAATGATGAAATTATGACCAACTGGGGAAGAACACCAAGGAGGAAGCTGCTCAAAATACAGAGGCTGTAGCTGCTCTAGACTGACCCTATCATGAACAGAATGACAACTCTTCTAATGAGCCTCTCATTCAGAGAGTAACAGATAAGTGTTTGAGCTCTTTCTTCCCAAAGTAGAGAACTCCACTAACTTGGTTGTTAGTACCTGGAGGACCTGTGCAGGTAGCTATAGTGATTTTAGGCTAAACAGCATAATGAATAACAAACTAACCTTAGGGTACATTCAGGCTCAAGAGTGCGAGTTATGCATAGTCAATGGCATCTCCTTTGTGTTTGGCTTAATTCCACTTACCAGGTGGAGCAGCTCAACTAATGCCTCAGTTCAGGTGTGACACTGCACTGTTGGGACACTTTCCTCCAGGATCTGATATATGCATTGAATTAAAAACTGATATTTGATGCTGTGTCCCCAACTCTAGTGTACATGAATCTGGAAACTAAGGGGTGAAAATAAGATTGACTCCTGTGAAAATGAGTCTGATACCATTTTCTGATGTTTGCCTGCTGAGAACTTTTAGTCCTCAGCCCTCCCTCTTCCCTATCCCACATCTGGACAAGCTGAAATGAAATCTCAAGTAATCTCTTCTTTGGAGTCAGCAGGGGGTTCAAACCATGCAAACCCCTACCTATTTATCAGAACCCTCATCCTGGCCCCACCTTTAACTAAAACAAAAACCTGAAATCAGTCTCCTTTCCCCACTGTCAAGCCATTTTCAGACCAGTTTGGGAAGGCTTCCCTGTTTTTCCCTGAAAACCTTGTTATGTAGGTAATAAACCTTGTCATTCTTGGTATGTGGTTTTGTGATGCCTTAAGTCTTGACCACCGAAACAAATTTTAGTTGGGGAGGGGGACTCCATTCTTTCTTTGTAGAGTAGCTGTAACAGTGCCTCTCACAATTTTTTCCTATGGCAAACTTCCAGAATGTGTGCTTCCCATCCCTGAAATTTTAGGCTCCACTAAATTAAATTTTGGGGGTCCTAAGAGATACAGCTTTCTGTAGGAAATACAGGTTGTGTTCTAGCAACCTTGAAGCTACAGCTACCACATGGACACTTTGATCCCCTCATGGTAGCGGATCTGAAGGCAAAGAAAGGAGTTTATATAGTAGTAGGGCAATCAGTAGCGACCCTGATTACCATGCAAAGATATGAGTTGTTACTACATAATTGGGATAAGGAGGAGTGTGTCTGAATCCAGAGGATTCATCAGGAATTTTTTTGGTGCTTCTTGTCCAGTAACAATGGTAAATGGAATCAGTATAAAGTAACTCTTGATTTCTTCATAATTTTAAGAATCATTCACCTTCAAAATGTTGGTTATGTGGGGTTGAATGCAACAAAAAAATCTATTGACTGAAAAGGAGTTATTCAGAAATTATTCTAGGAAGCCTGTCTTTTAATGTCTATCATGATTAGCTGTGTTCTTGTTCTTCTTTCCTTATTCATTCTTTGGAGGCCTGAAGTGAATTCTGCAGTGTTCATTAAACACCTTCCAACTCTTGTTTTTATTACTTTTCCAACTCTGTTTTGACTGCATTTCGACATTTTTTCCTATGTAGCTTTAATAATGTTTAAATGTCCAAATTATTTTTTTATCTCTCTTCTGTTAGGTTTTTACTATTACTGAGATCTGAACTATGCAGATTTTTATGACTCAGTGCCTATTTTCATGAGCCATCTCCAGGTGAAAATCAGGGAACACTTTACCCTGCACAGCAGGATGCCTCTATATTGGAACACTTTAGCTTTGCTGGCAATGGTAGAATTGAAAATAAAAAAAGGACACATGTAGGATTAAAAGGTAATATAGAACTCTAAGGCCTCAAAGAAGCGGAAGGACTCAAACACTAGAAGCAGAGGGCCTTGAAAATTCATTGGGCCCTGGGCGTGACTTTCAGCAAATGAGCTTAGAGCTCCTGATTCGAGAAGTGGACCTTTGTTGATCCTTCAAAGCCTGACCTTCTGTCACTCACGCATCAGATTCTTTCCTTCCTCATCCAACACCACCTTACGCGCAGCCTTGATTGGCAGCTCCTGCAGCCACCCTTGACCTTGCTGTCTTGAGACCTACACAGACATGGTAACATGTTGTTGTCTCCTCTGCAGCCATTTTCGCTGCCATCCCCACTGCCTCCCAGCAGGCCCTGCTGCAAACAGCGCCCTGTCAGCGGCAGGCACCTCCGTGGCCGCCATTTTTGCCACTTTTGTCAAACAGCCAATCACTTCTCCAGTTGAGGCACTGATTGGTATGACTCTCCTGCCATGTCAGAGAAGCGAGGCCTGATCCCCGGTGGCCAGAATGGAGCCCGTAGTGGAGTGGGCCACGATCCTGGATCCATCAAGAATGGCAAGGTGCCTGAGGAATGCGGGGCTGTAGTCGCGAGGGCTGCAGCCCTTAGGGATTTCCAGGAAGTCATACAAGGCCTTGGGGAGGAGGAGGGTGGGCAGGAGGTCGTCCAGCCCATGGTCGAGGAGAACTGGGTAGTACTGCCCATAGAGGAAGAGGAGGAGGGTGAAGAAGAGCAAGAAGTTGAGGAAAATGAGGAGGATGAGGACGACGAAGAAGGAGAAGAATGGATGGATGAGGGAGAAGAATCGGGGCATGATGACTATGACAATGAGGAGAATAAAGAAGAGGACGAGGAAGACAGCTATGGCGGAGAGAATGAGAATTACATGGACAGAGAGGAAGAGGAAAATGGTAAGGAAGGCATGCAGAAATTATGGTGGGCATCTGTGAGTTCCCCATGGCATGGTTTTGGTCCCTGTTCTGGGATCTGGTCTTTCCTGTCTACACCATGTCCTTTATAATGACTGTGTCTTGGAGAGGCCTCTGGTCAGTTGCCACTCTCAGGAGCCCAAGGACCAAGGAGAGTGAACCATGTCCTGAGAGGCTAGTTCTGTGTGGGCAGGTACCTGGTAGAGGGCACTACACCCTGGGAGCTGGAGAAACCCACAGAGAGGGCTGCATCCCAGAAAACATGAACTGGTGGAGGTCAAGGTCTGGGAGGGCAAAGTTGAGCTTCACTACAGAATTTGTCTTTAAGTCAAATGAATATTCTCCAGTGAAATTCTGACAAAAATACACAAGATGCTGCCAGAACTAAATAATCCTGAGCCAAAGGGCCAGAAACAATCAGCAGCACAGGGTGTGAGATCTACTGGGAAGAGGGGTTAAACATCACTACGAAAACTGTCAAGCAGCAGAAATGTGAGGGATGTGGAAGTTTGTATTCAGTAGTAAATTGCCCAGCTACTCTTTTCTCTTTTTTCTTTGAACACATTTCTCTTCTCCAGATTCTCCTGATAGCAGTTTACTGAAGTTGGGATTTTTTTTTTTCACTGTCCTCCAGTCCCACAATCCATATCATTCTTCAATAAAGAAGAAACTGAATATAACTATGAAAACTCTGATGAAGAGGCCCAAGAAGCTGGAAGTGAGGAGGAAGAAGATGAAAGTGAAGAACCAGAAAAAAGGCTCAAAGTGGACATGGACTTAGCAGAGGGCAGTCATGGAGAACCCAGGTATTAGTGTATAGCTTTGAGTATTAACTAATCATTCCTGACATGTAATCTTAACTGACAGCTTTATGTTTTTCATTTTTTTCTCTAAACGAAATAAGAAAAAAAATATTGTAGTTGTAAGACTACTACAGATGGAAAATTGATCAGACGGCATAGTAGAGACCAATAATTTTTTTAGAGAATGGCCACCAGAAGAAGCAGCTAAAGCAGCTAGGCCATCCATTTTAGCTGCACCTTCATCATTTGGCTACAACAATGTAGTCTCTTGTAATAACAATGTCTTTGAAAAAGTGACCCTTTACAAAGTAATAAAATGTTGGAGATTTCAAGTCAGACCACATTTCCTGATTAATTCGCAAATAAAATATTAGGTCATTTTAGATTTTTGTATTTCACATGACATTCAAAAGAAAAGAAAATTAGTCATAGTAAAATTATTGTTTATCACTGAATTGGAAATTAAGGCTTAGCTTATATTTCCTCTACTAATTCATCCCTCAGTTCCTCTTCTACCTCCTCACAACTTTGAATCTTCAGAGTTCTACATGTCTGATAACAGCCTCATTCTCATTTTACAGATATGAAAACTGAAGCTCTGGGAGTATAAGGGGTTTAAGATTTGTGTGAAGAGCACAAGTTTTTGAAGTAGAATGATTTTTTTTTAAATCACAGAATGATCTCTTAAGAAAAGGAAAAGACAAGCATTTACTGTGATGAGCAAAAGTGAGATGGGTTGGTGTGATAAATGATTAAAACATGTGCACTCTGATATCTAAGGCTCAGGGTTACAAGAAGGAAACACTGAGACAACAGTTGTACATAGAATTGACTTTTATACATAGAAAATTACTGACACATGTTAATAGTGTAAAATTGTTATTAATTGACTCTTTTTTCCGTTCTACAGTGGGAAAGCATAGAAAGAAATGGATGGCGAAAAAAAATGAATTCATTCTTCACGTATATTCTAATTTTCAGTAGCTGAAAACACTAATTTTGCTTTAAAGTTCAACACCAGAAATGATATTAACAGATATCTGACTTCCTCTTAACTTTTACATATATATGACAGCATTTCTTCACATTAAAAATAAAAGTTTGTTTGAAATGAATAAGCCACAGATTTATTTATACATTTTTTTCAAAATGAGAATTATGTGCAGCTTGAATTCTTTGTTATGGGATGATTTACATTTTATTCCTTTTTTTGAGAAGTGTGAGTTGAAACATTTTAGAAAACTTTAGTATTTCCATTGGTGACATTCTTGGGTACATTTTGAAATACAACTTCAGGACAAGGTCCTAGCTCTTCCCTGTCCATCAGTCTCTGCCTAAGCCATTTCTGTACATAAATCATAAGGCTGCCACTGGCTGGAAAAGAAGTTCCCTGAGGACCCTGAGCCCGGGGGCCTACACCAGCCTAGGTCCCTTTGATGCTTTGGAACTCTTCTGGTTCAGTTCACAGCTCTAGTCCACTGATTCTATAACAGTCTTCAGGTAGCTACTAATCTCTTCATTTTCCAGATAAGGAAATGGAAATTTGAGGAAGGTAAATGAGGTGTCCAGGCCAGTGGTCGTGGCAGGGAATTACAGGTGCTTAGAGTGGACAGTGCCCTTGAGTCAGGTAGGTAACTCAATAGGTAATCTATTGAAGCCTGTCTGGACTGTTACCCTGGCCCAGATACCCTGCATGTGTGCAACTGTTGTATTTCCCCAATCTCTCCATTTCCCATCCTTTACAATGTCTTACCATTTATACACTGACAAGCCCTGAGCAAAACTGAAATATAATAGATTGTAACATTTCCAACTGTTTAAAGTCTATTTGTCTTTTAAAGCCCTGCTGCAATGTCACCTTCTCCAGAAAAACACTCAGAATTCTCTTGGATCTCATTAGTGTCCCCCCCTCTGTATACACATACACACACAAATACACATAGATATAGTTTTTTAATTACAGTTAGCATACAATATTATATTAGTTTAAGCTGTACAGCATGATAATTTATGCAACACATATATAAATTATGAAGTGATCACTCTAATAAATCTAGTACCCATTGGACACCTTACATAGTTATTACAATATTATTGACTGTATACTTTATGCTATACCTTACATCGCTATGACTATTTTATAACTTCCAATTTGTACTTTTTAATTCCTTCCCTTTTTCACCAATCCTCCCAACCTCCATGCCTCCCACCCTTCAATCTGGCAACCATCAAAATGTTTTCTATGTCTATGAGTTTGCTACTGTTTTGTTTGTTAATTTTGTTATTTACATTCCACATGTAAGTGAAATCATATGGCAATTATCTTTCTCATCTGACTTACTCCACTCAGCACAATACTTTCTATGTCCATCCATGTTGTTGCAGATGGCAAGATTTCATTATTTTTTTGTTGTATGGCTGAGTACTATTCCATTGTATATATATACCACCTCATCTTTATCCATTTATCTATTGCTGGACACCCAGGTTGCCTCCATATCTTGGCTATTGTAAATAATTCTGCAATGAATATATGGATACACATGTCCTTTCAAAGTAGTGTTTTGGTTTCTTGAGATAAATACCCAGAAGTGGGATTACTGGGTCCTTCTTTGTCTCTTGTTATAGCCTTTGTTTTAAAGTCTATTATGTATGGTATAAGTATTGCTACCCTAGCTTTTTTTCCCCATTTTTATGAAATGTCTTCTTCGATTTCTTTACTTTCAGTCTGTGCCTATCTTTCAATCTGAATTGAGTCTCTTGTAGGCAGTATATGTAAGGGTATTGTATTCTTATTTATTCGACCACCTTATCTTTTGATTGGACCATTTAATTCATTGACATTTAAAGCAATTCTTGACAATATGCAGTTATTGCCATTTTATTATTCATATTTTTAATCTTTTTCTTAAATAAGTCCCTCTAACATTTCTTGTACTACTAATTTGATATTGATGAACTCCTTTAGCTTTTTCTTATCTGGAAACCTCTTTATCTGTCCTTCAGTTCTAAATGACAGCTTTGCTAGGTACAGTAATCTTGGTTGTAGGTCCTTGCTTTTCATCACTTTGAATATTTCTTGCCAATCCCTTTTGGCCTACAAAGTTTCTGTTGAGAAATCATCTGACAGTCTTATGAGAGCTCCCTTGTAGGTACCTAATTGTTATTCTCTTGCTTTTAAGATTCTCTCTTTGTATTTATCATTGATATTGTAATGATGATGTGTCTTGATGTGAGCCTGTTTAGCTTCATCTTGTTTGGGACTCTCTGTACTTCTTGGACTTGTATGTTTATTTCCTTTGCCAGGTTAGGGATGTTTTCCATCACTATTTCTTCAAATAGATTTTCAATTCCTTGTTGTATTTCTTCTCATTATGAAAGTCCTATGATGCAAATGTTGGTACACTTAATTTTGTCTCAGAGCCCCATTAAAGTATCCTCATTCTTTTGGATTCTTTTTTCTTTTTCTTTTCTGGTTGGTTGTTTTCTGCTATCTTCCAAATCACTGATTTGATCCTCTGCTTCATCTATTCTACTTTTGATTTCCTCTAATGTATTCTTCATTTTAGTTATTGTAGCCTTCTTTTCTGACTTGTTATTTTTCATGTTTTCTATATTTATTTTTATGTTTTCTATCTCTGTTGAAGATCACACTGAAATCATTGATCATCCTTATAAGCAGTGTTTCAAACTCTGCATCTGGTAGATTGCTTGTCTCCATTTTGTTTAGTTATTATTTTTTTTTTGGAGCTTTATTCTGATTTTTCATTTGCAATATTTTTCCTTGTCTCTTAATCTTGGCTGCTTCTTTGTGTCTGTTTCTATGTATTAGGTGAAGCTACTGTATCTCACAGTCTTGGTAGAGTGGCCTTATGTAGTAGATATCCTGTGGGGCTCCGTAGCATAGTTTCCCCTGGTCACCTGAGCCGGGTGCTCCAGGTGGGTCCCAGTGTTGGTTGTGTGTGCCCTCCTGTTATAGTTGAGCCTTGGTTGCTGTTTGCACGTAAACGAGAGAGACTGACCCTCAAGCTGACCGGTTGTGAAGACTGGCTGTGAGTATAGTGGAGGAGCTGTTGTGGAAGCACTGACTCTGTGGAACAGGATTTGCTTTAGCAGGGCTCTGATGACTGCCCAGGCTTCCCTTTGAGTGTGTCATTTGTGAGCATGGTTGGGTGGTGCTCTGGTGTAGTCTCAAGCTGCCCACTGGGCATATAGTTTCTGGGGTCCCTTGGGAGGGTCTCTGTTGCAGGCCAAGGTCAGCCGCTGAATGTGTCATGCCTGAAGATACTTGCTATGAGCAAGAAGGTTGTCTTCAGATGGTTGCCACTTTTGCTGGGCTTGAAAGTGTCTGAGAGGGTCTAAGCTGTAAACTAAAGCTGGCTGCCATTAGTGCTGGGGTTGGGGCTGCTTAGCAAGAGATATGTGACATGCTGAGGCTACATGCTGCTTTTTTTGCATTTGTAACCCTTTGAGAGATTTTAGGAAAGTTTGCAGCATGAGCCAAGATAGGCCTTTTCCATGGAAAAACCACTGGAAATGGCTAGGTTGGGTCCAAGTTGGGTGGGGCAGGGCGAACATTGTTTGCCAGATTGATAGAGACTTAGATATGGTGCCTGAGTGTGTTTGCACTCTGGGTAGGGAGAGAGCCCAACAACAACAACAACAACAACAACAACAACAACACCCAATAACTTATGCCAGCACTTTTGTCTGTGAGAAAGCTGACCCTCTAGCCCTCATCTTGAAACCAGACAATTAAGTTCCCCCCCGTATGTCCCTGGTGCCTTTTGAGCTGATGTTCCAGTGCTAGAGTTCAGAGAAAATGAGTCTGTCAGTGAGTAAGTGTATGCACTGGCCCTTTTAAAGGAATGCCTGGGACTTCAGCCCCTGTTTGTCTCATTCAGCCACACTCTCCACTGGTTTTCACAACCAGAAATTATGGGGACTTCTTTTCCTGGCATTGGATTCCTGGGATGGAGAAACCTGGTGTGGGGCTGGGGCCCTTTGTTCCTCATGGGGTATTTATGAAGCTGAGATATCTCTCCTAATTTTTAATTGTCATATGTGGGCATGGGTCCAGCCCATTTTGCATCTCTGCCCCTCCGGTCTCCATGTGGCTTCTTCTGTATACCTTTAGTTATAGAACTTCTGTTCAGCTAGACTTCAGGCAATTCTCAAGGATGGTTGTTTTTCAGTTTAATTGTAATTTTGACATGGTTGTGAAAGGAGGTAAGCATAGCTTTTACCTACTCTGTCATCTTGATGAGAAGTGGTAACAGGTTATTTATTTGTTTATTCATAAATAACACTGGCTCAAATCTATCTTTGTGTCCTTTTTATTTGTTTGGGCTCAACTTAGTGCCATTGAAAGGAATCTCTTTTGATTATTTGGCAAGGCCTATTTTAAATTCCTTTATTGTAACCCCAAATAAATTAAAATATAAAGCTACAAACAATTTGTCTAATGAGAGATGTTGGTCTAGTCTCTACTGCACTTCATTGAAAAAAAGTAGATGAATCACCTAGGTTGCCTAGAGACCAAATAGTGCTATTGGGCTGCTGTGGACCAGCTTCAATATCATCACCTGGGAACTTGTTAGAAATGCAAATTCTCAGACCCCACTCCAAACCTACAGAATCAGAAATTTTGAAGGTTGGCCACTACCATCAGTATTTTACAATTTCTTCAGTTTCTTCTGAAGTACAATAAATTTTGAGAACCACTGGTTTAGAGCAATAGGATAAAACTTTGAACTGCATCTACAGCAGGACAAACCTTAATTCACTGACTTAATACTGTTTCAGGTAAACTGAACAAGATGGTAAAATCTAGGCTGAGGAAGAGACTAGAATTCTCATAGGCCTGACACACAGAGACCTCTGGAAGGATCTGTTAATTTCCTAGGTCTGCTATAACACATTACTATACAGGCTTAAACAACAGAAACTTACTCTCCCATAGTTTTGAAGGCCAGAAGTCTGAAATCAAAGTGTCAGCAGGGTTGATTCCTTCTGGTGGCTGTGAGGGGTAATCTGTTCCATGCCTGTCTCCTAGTTTCTAGTGGTTGCCATCAATCCTTGGGGTGTAAATGCGTGACTCTAATCTCTTTCTTCACTTTCATATAGCCTTTTCCCCTGTGCCTCTGTTTCTGCACATCTTATCTTCTTTAAAGAACACCAGTCATATTGGGTTAAGGTCCTACTCTAATCCAATATGACCTCATATTAACTTGATTACACCTGCAAACACCATATTTCCAAATAAAATAACATTTATAGGTTCTGAGGTTTAAGGCTTCAACATCTTTTAGGGGGGAAATTCAGCTCTTAAAAATTTTTTGCTATATGTTTATACATAATTTTATCTAGTTATTTTTTATTTTTTATTAAAATTATTGGAGTGATATTGGTTAATGAAATCAAATAGGTTTCCAGTGTACAATTCAATAATACATTACATATATATATATATATATATATATATATATATATATATATAGCATTGCGTGTTCACCACCCAAAGTTAAATTTCCTTCCATCACCAAATGTTTGAACCCCTTTACTCACATCTATCTCTCCCCTCCCACCCTTCTCTCTGGTAACCACTAAATGTACTGTCCATGTCCATGAGTCTCTGTTGCTTTGTCATGTTTGTTTGTTGTTTTCAGTTTTATATCCCACATATGAGTGAAATCATATGGTACTCAACTTTTTTGTCTGATTTATTTCACTTAGCATAATAATCTCAAGATCCGTTCATGTTGTTGAAAATGGCAGTATTTTATCTTTTCTTATGGTTGAGTAATATTCCATTGTATATATGTACCACATCTTCCTTATCCAATTATCTGTCGAAGAACATTTCGGTTGTTTCCATGTCTTGGCCACTGTGAACAATGCTGCTCCAAAATTCAACTTTTAACAAGGGGCAAAGATTGGATGGTAGGAGTAACAAATGGATAAAGGAAAATCTAGTTTCAGAAGGATAAAAATGTCATGATAGCATTCATATAAGAAGTTTAAAAACAGACAAAATGATTATATTGATCTATAGGTACATATATTTGTAGTAAAAGGTATACATAAGAGTGAGGTATACATATGTAGCATGCAGAATGATAAACTATTTAGGATGATGCTAAATCTCATAAAGGGAGAGGGAAAATTCAAATGGAAGGGATTCACAGTGGGTTTCAACTTTATTTGTAATTGATGTCCTAAATTGGGTGTATTGATATAGTATGCTCTTTAGCTTTGTATAGGTCTGAAATATTTCCTAAAAACGTTAACAGATGAAAGGGAGAAAATGGGCCTAAATTCTGGACCTCTTTAAAAAAAAGTGAAATTGTACTTGACCAGAGTATAAGATCAGAGAAGGGGAGGACCAGAGGTTTGATGGTAGAAGGCCTTATTTTTACATTTAGTTAAGTCTCTTTGAGTGCTTTCTACTTAGGATCAATATCTTTTTTCTATTTTCTATGGTACCATATCTCATATGCTAGAGTATATTAACATTATTTATTTGTGTATTTCCCTCACTCCCTGCAGTGTGTGGTTCTGAATGGTTGGGACCTTAAAGAACTTTATTTATCTCTCCTAAGCACCTACCACTGTGTTTTCTTCCTAGTAGGTTCCTGATAAAGGTCTGTTAAAATAAAATTATTGTAATATGTCCTCAACCTTTTTCTGTCACTGGTGTTGGCATTAAAACATATCTTATCATGTATTCCTTATGGCTAGAACAACAACAACAACAGCAACAACAACAACAACAACAACAAAGCAGATGGCCTTTTTTTGTGGTTGTTTAATGAAACAGCAGCGCAAGTAGGGATTTACCCATATAGTGTCACTTGAAAGACCTCAAATTGGTTCTATTTGGATCATACAGGCTGTATGTGTGTGTGTGTGTGCACGCGTGTGTGTGTATGATGCAAATATATGTAACATACAGAAAGGTATGTAAGAGAATGATAAACTCATTATTTAGGACAGTGGCATATATATATTTCTTTTCTCATATACTGAATATATTAACTATAGTTAATTGTGTGTGTGTGTGTGTGTGTGTGTGTGTGTGTGTGTGTGTGTATTACCTTAAAGGCCCTTATTGGGTTCACATTAAACCAAAGATGCACATAAACTCTTTTTGAGATAATCCTGTATTTAGGCACACTCAGAACATAACCCCGCCTCCTAACCTTGGTCCAGGTACCTAGGGCCCTCAATCTGTTACCCAGCTGGCTCCATGTCCCAAGTCCCAGAGGCCTACATGCTTGTCTTCACTGAGTCTGTGCTTTTGAGGGTTGAGTGGCACTGTCAATGTTACACTTCCAGGAGTGAGAGGTAACCATGAGATAATAGCTATTTGCAGGTAACAGGGGATAAGTGGGAAACATTATCCACATATCTGCATGTGAAGCCTTTCATGGTGTGTGGAGAAGCCCAGGGGTTATAGAGAAGCTGGGGGAAGACTGAGTTTAGGAACTGGGGTGTGAACTAGGGGCCTGAGGTGGGAGGTCCACTATCATTACATCATCAGAACAGAACATTGAGGAGTCTTAAATTTTGAAGACAGACCTTAAACTGACTCTCAATAATCTCACAACCTTTTGGAAATCATATTCTTGTATAATCCTCCGCCTCCGAGTTGGGCAGGACCTGTGACTCCCTTCTACACCAGCCCAGCAAAGGGCAGCCTTGAACACTCCAGATATCTAAGATGTGTAGTCATGGACTTCCCCCAACCAACCATTCCAGACTTAATACCAGTTACCTACAGGTTTGTGTTTTTAAAAGTTCTCAATAAACAAAATCAGAAAATATATTACTAAAATACAGCCAGTATTCTAAATCTGAGTCTGATCTTTCAGGTTGTTAAGAGAGTGAATTTTTCATGTTATTAGAGATAATATATTTTATTTAATAGTTTATTAGTTTATTTGAAGCTTTTGAAAATTTTTATACATGGCATATAGGCTCCAAACGAAACTGCCCCCAAACCTTTAAGTGTTACAAATGTTACAGGTGGTCTAGTTTGAATATTTGGCTGGTTATTCCTTCCCTTTCCTCATTCCTTGTCACACTTTTTTTTACTGAAGCATGGAAACATCACTTCCCCTTGCTTTGGAGATGGCCTCTGCAGATGGATCCCATAACCCTTCTTTCTATAAGTCTTGGACCTATGGACCTAGTCTCTTGGCAAGACTAAAGTGTAACCACCAACTATCCTGCCCCTTTGCCCATGTCCAATCACCCTCTCTCCCATTCATCTCACGTTTTCTGCACATATTACATGCACAAATCCTCTATCTCAAAACCATTTCTCTCCCTTGCAAATAGTTCTCTGGAGGCTACCAGCCATCAGCTTGTTCAGGCACACCTGTATGGAATCTATTTAGTATCAGCACAATCCTCCTTAAGAACATTTTCTTTCTCTGAGTACCCTCAGGTATAAACTGTCAATATCCTATTTGATTTCTCTCCCATGTTACATACAGACTGAGATGCATTACAGAACAGTTTCTGATTTTGCAATTTTATGTCAGAATGTGCCTTTGGCAGTCATTCTTAACCTCTTCATTAAAATACAGAATTTTGTTGCTAACTTTTGAAAAGAAAATATTAATTGAGAAATTTCCAGAATGAGACTAACTTTACCTTGGTTCACCTCAAGAAAAAGTAAAAGAGTAATGGTATCTACCCCAATAAACTATTTGCCATGAGAATAAGAAGGAATTATGTCCCTTATAGGAGCTTGAAAATGCTCCACACAGTATCCCAATTTGCCACAGTCACTATAAGTGCCATTGGATCTGCTGAGCCACATTGACCAAGTGTCAGAGCAGCTTGCATGGCACCCTTGGTCTGTTGCTGAACCTCTTCTACTTCTGGTCCCTGATGAAAGCTGGCAGCATTTTGATTACTTGGCCAATAGATAGGAGTTGTATTCCCCAATAAGGTATATTTTGCCTTCAGAATTGAAAGACCACTAGTCATTATGCCTATTTCTTAGTAGGATTGAGGCCTGATGTAGCCCTTGGAAGGGATATTTCGGTATGCTTTAGAACTCCAGGCCCCTAGAAAGCTCAAGGAAGACTATCTCTGAATTTTTGTGGGTTCATCTTCCAACCTCTGGTATGTATGCATCCTACCACTGTGTCTAGGTCAGTTGCTACATTCTATTCATCAGGTCCAATCAGCATGTTATCGTCAATGTGAAGAGACAGTGTCCTGTGGAATGAAGAGGCAATTAAGTTCCCCGAGGACTAGATTATGACATAGGGCTGGAACATTGAAATATATCTTCATATTTTCTCTGTGAGTAAGATTGTTCTGATTGCTGCTTCAACTCTACCCCTTATTACAGTAACTTCATCCGTCTTGTCTTTGTTGATTAAATAGTACCACTTACTCCCTGATATCCTGGGATCACTATACCCCTATTGAATTCAGGAAGCCCAATTCAATGTCAGTAATTCTGGCTGCCAACTCTATGTGAAGGAGACTATCCATCATGGAGTACTTGCTAGAGAAGGTAAACACAACCCTCAACACCTGGTATGAAGCTTCTGTGTTATTGATTTTTTTCTCTATCTGGTAGTAAAGACCACATGAAGCAGTAATGTACTAGAGAGTAATGAGTGCATTCCATTACCATCATATGTTACAACATATTACAGAAATATAAACAAGTGGTAAAATGTTTAGTACCAGTGTAAGTGTGTAGGAAGAGGTGGCATTTGTATGCAGGAAGAATGATTAATGTGTTTTAAAAGTTCAAGGAAGTTGGTAAGGGAGTTCACAGTTGAGGATATCTTTGGGAAAATGATCCGAGAAGAGGCACCAGCCAGTGACAAGGCCTCTGCACTGGAGCAGGTCTTGAATGTTTGAGGAATGTCAAGGAGACCAGATACAATGGAGCTATGAGAGCAAGAAGGAGAGTAGTGAGAGATGAAGTCAGAGAGGTGATGAACAGGCCAGAGTGTATAGGAACGTATAAGGTCATTGGCAGAATTTCGGCTTTTATAGTTGACTCTTGAACTATGTGGGTGTTAAAGTTGTTGACCCCCATGTTGTTGAACATGTGCATATACTTTTTAACTGCTCCAAAACTTAACTACTGATAGCTTACTGTTGACTGGAAGCCTTACTAATAACATAAATCATGTTTAATACATTCTTTGCATGTTATATGTATTATATAGAGTATTCTTACAATAAAATAAGCTGGAGAAAAGGTAATCTTATTATGAAAATCATAAGGAAGAGAAAATAAGTTTATAATATTTATTGGAAAAAAAACTATATATAGTGGATTTGTGCAGTTCAAAACCATGTTGTTTGAGGGTCAACTGTACTTTGAGAAAAAAAGATGCAAAACCATTTCAGGGTTTAGAGTGGAGAAGTCACACAACAGGAATAGCAAACACACATGTAGGCTTTATCAGTGTCAGACTCCATTGAAAACTTTATAGGTATTAATGCATTTAATCCTCTAGCAGGTAGGGGCCATTACTATCCCCATTGTTCAGATGAGTAAACTGAAATAAGAAAGGTTAGGAAAGTTGTCTAAGGCTACACTAAGGCTAGTACATGGAAAAAAACCAGACTGCAGAGTCAGGCAATTTGGCCCCAGAGTATACTCACTTAACTGCTAAAGAGACTTGCTTCTCCCAATGGGACTTCAGTTTGAAAAGGCTCAATTTGCTGCCATTAAGTAGTGTGCTTGGGGGCAGCTTGTCCCCAGTGCTGCAAAGAATCATTGTGTTGTGTCAAACACCAGATGAAGTCTGTGGCTTGAGTTCAGGGGCCAGAGTTATATTGTTTGTGAAATACTTATCCTCACTGAGTGAAAATGGGAGAGTAAAGTGCTCCAATGGTCTGTCTTTCCCCAGAAACACCACAAAAATGAGCAAAAACTGTCAGGATCAACTATGTCAGAATCTCTGGAGTGTCATCAAATGATTTCAATAGCCAAGTAAATGCTGAATCTAGAAAAGGGGGACCAGACCAATACGGTAGGAGAGTTTTATGGCATTTTAAATTAGCTTTGCCTCACTCTCTTCCCCAGTGTGACAGCAGTCTGAAGATGGAAGCCCGTATCCCCCATGTGGGTTCCTGGTTCCAGAGGAAGTAGAGTTGAACTTGTTCCCAAGGATCATGTTTGTCTGTTTTGACCTGTATGGAGGTCCCTCGAAGGACTGATGCAAGACACTTGGCTTTGTTTTGCCTAACTAGAAACTCTCTCAAGGCAGAAAAAATGACTAAGTGAGGTGTATGTGTGTCGGGGGGTTGCCCCTGAAAATATTGAAAGGGAAAAAATTACAGTTTGAGTAATTAGGAAACACATTGAAAACCTGGGAAGAAAAGTGGAAAGAATTACTTGGGGGAATATGAGCCTAGAAAAACTCTCACATAGAATAGGAAATCTAATAATCCACATGACTGCTCAGGGCACAGGCATGTGGCCCTCAGCTTTCACTTCTGGTTGATTTTAGGCTCAGCACAAGGAGAAAGTGAAGACTAAGATAGAGTTATAAATGGATTGGCTTAGCATTAAAAAAGTGCTCCAATATAGTGCCAATCTGCAGGAACAAGAAGGGTGTTTTTTCTATTATATATGTGGACTCCAGAAATTTAAGGAAATTTCCACTACAGTATTAGCTGTCCATAAGCTAAAGAAACAGAGACTTTAGAGACCACACAAAACAAAGTTTTTAAAAAATAATTTATAAAGTCATGAAATGCACAAGCAACTACAACACAGCAAGTAACAACTACAAGTCCTAAGGAGAAAAATCTGATTTCCAGAGTTACTCCATTATTATATTCCGATTGTCCAGTTTTCATTAAAAATATTAGGAGGCATGTGTAGAAAAATAAGAACTTATGGCTCATTCACAGGAATAAACTTTATTAACAGTGAATGTCTCTCAGACATAAACACTCGAAAAGATGCTTGGTGTCATTAGTCATTAGAGAAATACAATCAAAACCACAATGAGATACCACCTGCCACACAATAGATTGGCTATAATAAAAACAACAGCCAAGGACAAGTGTTGGCAAGAATATAGAGATACTGAAACCCTCATACATTGCTGGTGGGAATGTAAAGTTGTGCAACCACTATGTATTGCTTCTGGTTCCAAGCATGTGGGATCTTAATTAGGTAAGTGCAGGTGGGCAGGTGCCTGGAGGCAGGGGTAACTGGTAATGATGATGATATATTCTTTTGCATTAATTCCAAGCCTGTACTATAAGAAACAATACTTAGTTAAGAGCCTGGGGGAACCTCAGGACAGAAATGATTTGGTTCTGTCAGCATTTTTTCCTAGCACCAAGCACAGTGTTTGGCATGTAATAAGTATTCATTGATTTTTTTTAAATGAAAGAAATAATAAATGACCCCGTACATGGCTTGGTGCAAGCCTTTTCCCTCTCTGATTCTCACAGATATCTGGGAAACAACAGTGCAGTGGTGGAGAGAATGATGTGCAAGGTTATTTCCAAGGGCATTCTTACTACTCTGAAGTTTTGTGACAAGAGTGACCACATCTTGGCAAATAGTGAATCAATGAAGCACAGGGAGTTGGGATATAGCTGTGGAACATGCCATCATAGGATCCAAGCTCCTGCATGGATACGTGTCAAACTCTGTCAGGAAATATGAAAGAGACAAGATGCCTCAGAACCTGCAGACTCAGAGGGAAAAGCAGTGGCCCCTATTGGTGTTAAAACCTTGTCTTTGCCATGTTGGGAAGGTTCTGCACTCTGATGCAGAACCTTAGCTGAAAGGAGGGAAATGCAAAATACCTGGGGAAATGGAAATAAAATCAAGGCTAAGTCAAGAGCTGTCTTAGTACAGACAACCCTGGGAAGTTGGAACTGAGAGGGCCCTGAGCACCTATCTAATTCAACATCTTAATTGAATCAATCACGTAACAGGCCCAAAAAGAAAAGGAAACTGGAAGAGTGTCACAAACGCAGTATGTGGCAGTATCAGAATGAGAGCCAGGGCTGCAGATTTAAAGTCTGGTGTCACGGCCCTATCTTCGAAATAGAAGCTCACTCCTCTCTGTCTCTGTCTCTGTCCTTCTTTGTCTCTCTGTTTCCATCTCTGTCTCTCTCTCTTCCTCTCTCTCTACTCATTTACTTATATGAGAAGAAAGTCCATGAATGATTGAAAATTGGAAGAGAAAGTATGACCTGGGCAGATCTTACAAATGAAGTGAACGCATAATTTCTCTGCAGTTCAGAGGATGATCAGACTCTGGGTTAGGAATCCATGTTATGTAAGATGTCATAGAATCCTAAAAACTCTGAGCAGGAAAGGATTCTGTCATTGAGGCCACTCTTACTAAGCATCTCTGACAGCTTTGCTGTTTGACTATTTTCTTTATAAGAAGGTTTTTCTGGTATTCTAAAAACATCAGGATTGTACTGCTTTTAGCCAAAAGCTATTGTAATATTTAGATATGTCAGTTTTTAAATAAATTAGGAGAATTAAAAATAAATCATATGAAACTATGTTACTAAGAGTAACAGTTGTATTTTAAGACTATATTCATAAAAGATGTCATCCAATTCATGTATCTCTGGTCATTTCATATACAGCATTTATACCAGTTTCACATGGATCTCTGATATCATTACAAAATAAAAGACTCTACATGTTATGCTTGATTCAATCTGTGTGTTATTTCAATTTTTCTTCTGGTATTCTACTCTTAAAAATTTCCATTATAAATCTAGATTTTGGAGGACTGAGTTTAAAATTGTAAATGTGGAAGGACCTCTCACAGAGGCAGAATTGTTGGAGGTGGCAGCACCCATCTGTAAGTTTGGCTGTGGACTCATGGAAGTTAACCTGAGGTTGAAAATGTAAGATAAAGTGAACATGGAAACAAATTATAAGTCCATGCTCCAAATAGCAAGCTCGTGGAATCCCGTTTTTAAAATATGTATAGCTTTTTTTACAACCAACTATTTTTTTAAATAGCTTCATTGAGGTAATAATTGACATACAATTAACTGCACATATTCAAGTGTGCAATTTCATTAAGTTCTGACATGTGAAAAACATCATCACATTTAAAATGGCGAACATATTTATCATGCCCCCAAGTTTTCTCATTCGCTTTTATAATCTTTTCCTCCTGCCCCTTCCCTCACCCTAATCCCAAAGACTACCATTGATCTGTTTTCTGTCATCATAGACTAGTTTTCATTTTACAGAATTTCATATAAATGGAGTCATGTAACATGAACTCTTGTTAGTCAGCCTTCTTTCACTCAGCATAATTATTTTGAGATTTGCCCATTGCTGAGTAGTGATCCATTGTATTGATGAACCACCCTTGTTTATTCATTCACTTGGTGATGAACATTCAGGTTGTTTCTAGTTTTTGACTATTACTAATAAAGTTACTATGAACATTTGTTATAAGTTTTTGAAAGGACATATGATTGCATTACTCATATAAATACTTAAGGGCGGTATGACTGGGTCACGGCGTAGGTGCATATTTAATTTTTAATGAAATTGCTTAAGTATTTTACAAAGTGGATGTACAGTTTTACATTCCCAAGTGCAGTGCATGATTATTCCGGTTGCTTGACATCCTTGTCAATACTTGATATAGTTGGTCTTTTGAATTTTAGCCATTCTAGTGAGTGGGTAGTAGCATCTCATTGTAGTTCTAATTTGCATTTCCATAATAACTAATGATGTTGGACATCTTTTTACATGCTTACTTGTCATTAATATATCTTCTTTGGAGAAGTGTCTTCTCAAATCCTTTACCCACTTTATTTATTGTGTTGTTTGTCTTCTGACTGGATTATAAGAATCCTTTATAAATTCTGGATGCAAGCCCATTGTTAGATATATATATTTTTTTCCAAATCTGTGACTTGTCTTTTTATTGTATTACCTCAACAATGTCTTTCAAAGAGTAGTCTTTTAATTTTGGTGAAGTTCAATTTATCAAATTTTGCTTTTATGCGTTGTGTTTTTGTGCCCTATCAAAGCAATCTTTGCTTAACCCAAAGTCTTAAAGACTTTTCTTTTATATTTTTGTTGAAGTTTAATAGTTTTGGGGTTGTACATTTATGTCTATGATCCATTTTGACTTAATTTTTCATATAATGCAAGGTATAAATCAAAATTTTGTTTTGTTTGTTTTGCTTTGTGTAGTGTAAACCCTGACAGTAGTTGTTGTTCTTTTCTTTTTGTAATGCAAGTGCATGACTTAAGCTTTTATTGTCCAGGCATCCACTTCAAAGATGGCTATCTCCAATAAACACATTGAGAGCCACAAGTCTAGGGAAAGAAACTTTCCCGGAGGGAGTTCCCTTTGTTTTAGAGATCTTGGTTGATTTCCATAACTGACCATTTGAACTTCTTGTTTTTTCTCTTCCTAAGTTTTGAATTCATCGATAAGAGTAAGATCATAAAACCATGGGCCCCCGCACTTGACCCCCCAAAAAGCAAAGCCTCAGGCTGGCACGATCGTGCACTCTCTCTCTCTCTACCTGTGACCTCTCCTCCATGTGGTTCTAGGTGTGCCATGTAATTTCCAGGTCCTGTACAAAATAAACCTTTTTTCTCCCCTCAAAGTTTTCTTATGGTTATTGCTGAAGAGCATCTTGCAATCATAGTAAGAACCACAAGGGGCCAGTCCAATCATAACATTGTTCATTTATAGGCTGAGACTGGGACACACAGCATTTTTCATATTGCTATTTAAATTGTTCTAGTATTGTTTCTTTATCTTATGCCAATGCAACACTATCATAATTGTAGTAGCTTTATAATATACAGAGTAAATCCTCCAAATTTGTTCTTTCTTAAACAATTTGGTTATTCTGGATCATTTGCCTTTCCAGGGATTTTGATTACAATTACATTGATATATAGTTGAATTTGAGGAGAACTGGTATCTGAGCAATATTGGTTTTTTCAGCCGATGATCATGATATGTCTTTCCATTTGTTTAAATCTTTTAAAATTTCTCTCAGTAGTATTTAGTAGTTTTTGTTGCACAGGTCATGTATATCATTTGTTAGATTTATTCGTATGTATTTCATAGCTTTGATGTCATTATAACTGGGATTTTTTTGAAATCTCAGTTTCCAATTGTTCATTGCTACTATACTGAAATTTACTTTTTTTTTTGTACATCGATTGAGTATCCTGCAAACTTAACTGAACTCATTATTTCTAGTACCTTTATTTGGAGACCAGAGGCTTTTCTGCATAGGTGAGCATGCACTCTACCAAAAAAAAAAAAAAAAGAGTTTTGATTCTGGCTTTCTAAAATGAATGACCTCCTTCTTTCCTTCCTTCTTTCTTCTTGCCCCTCCCCTTTCTTTTCTAACTTCTTTTCTTTTTCCACCTTCTCTTTCTCTTTTTCACCTCTTCCTCCTCCTTTCTTTTTCTTCTTTCTTCTTGTCCTTTTCTTTCTCCTCGTTCTTTTTCTCCTCTTCCTCCTATTCCACCACCTTCTCCTTCTCCTCCTTGATTGCTCTGGCTAGCATCTCCAGTTTAATAGTGATTATAAATGGTTAGATGTACATCCTTGCCTTGCTCTTGATCCTAGGGGGAAGAATTTAGTCTTTCACCATCAAGTATGATGTTAGTTGTAAGTTTTTCATAAACGTCCTTTATTTGGTTGCAATCAACTGCTTTCAAATTTATAAGCAATACATTAGAATGTTTCTGACAGGGTGGTGGATGAGATATTCTGAAATACTTTCTTGCTGCACAAAGTTGCTGAATAAATTACAGCAAATTTACTTGTAAATACATAGCTGATGTCACAAGAAAGTAAAGGAAATCTCCAAAGGCTAAAGCCAGAGTGGCAAAGAAACACAGAAGACACAAGAGATATGGACTTATATGCCAATTCTAGAAACTTATAGCCTTGGTTTTTAACAACTGACTTTTTTTCCTGGCAGTTCTGACTGTTTCCTTTAGAAGCTCTCTTCTTTCTGTTCATTAAATATTGGCCTTCATCAGAGCCTTCTCCTAGACTCTCTTCTCTTTTCACTGTCTGGTTGATTTTATCTACCACTATTTCAAGTATCATCTTTATGCTGATGTCATGTAAATCTATATATACCATGTTTTTTGTACAAACTTCTATTTCTCTTATGCAATTCTCTAATGAATCACCTTGACTTTGATATACTATGATATAACCTTCTAAGTATCTCTTCAAGAAACCAGCTTCTGATTTCCTTGATTTTTCTCTATTGATTTTTTGTTTTTGATTTCTGCTCTAATTTTTATTCTTTATTTTCTTCTTCTTACTTTGGATTTAATTTGCTCTTCTTTTCTTATTTTCCTAATGTAGAACCTTATTGATTTTAGATCTTTCTTCTTTTTTCCAAAATATGCACTCAATGGTATACATTTCCCTATAAGCACTGTTTTTGCTGCATCCCACAAATTTTGATAAGTTGTATTTTCATTTTCATTTATTTCAAAATATTATGTGTTTTCTCTTGAGACTTCCTTGACTCATGTGTTAATTAAAAGTGTGTCGTTTAATCTCCACATATTTTGGGATTTTTCCAATTATCTTTTTGTTATCAATTTTTAGTTTAATTCCATTGTAGTCTGAGAACAGACATTGTATAATTTCTATTCCTTTAAATTTGTTATGGTGTGCTTTATAGCCCAACCTGTGGTCTATCTTGGTGAATATTCCATGTGAATTTGAAAAGAATGTGTACTCTGTGGTTGTTAGATGAAGTACTAAGAATTTCTGGATCTTATTTCTTCATTTCCATATTAATTGCTACTACATTTGTTCAAAGCACCGTTTTCCACTAAATTTACAATAGTCTTATACTCAGTTCTCTGCCACCAGCCCCATTGCATACATAATAAAGTTTAATCTCCACAAACTGTCATATTATGTGCTACATTATCTGTGCCCTATCTATGTTTCCAGCCTCAGCTCTCCATTCCATGTTCTACTCTCCAGTCATCTTGAATGACACACCTTTTCCTGAAACCTCTATGCTCTCTCTTAGTTTTGTGCATTTACTCATGCGGCTCCCCCTGCTAACCTTTCTTGGTTCACATGTCTCAATGATTTCTACTCATTCTTTAGAACTCAGATCAAATACCATCTTCATGTTCTGATATTGTTTGCTTACTTAGGTTCTGTTCCTATGTGCTCTCATATCACTACAGCAGTTGTCTTGGCATCGCCTATTTGACTTCCTTCATTGCCTGTGGGTTTCATGAGAGCTGTTCTTAGCACTGTAGCAAATCTAAAAGTAAACATTTTAAAATTGATTATTGATTAGTTAATTAATTAAAAGTTTATCAGTAGATGATTTCAAAGATAGAAATACTGTGATTCAGTAGGGTTTGATAGTATTATCAATACAACAATATTATGGTAAGCATGTACTACTGCCTTACAGGCTGACAAAGTAGAAAAGAATAAGATACAAGCTTTGCTCTCAGGATGCTTAAAGTCCAGCAGGAAATAAAATGAACAGGGCTCTGATAGGGACAAGTCCAGACTCAGTAAGAGAAACATAAAGCGCTTAACAAGAGCTAAAGATTCTTAAATGGAACAAAGGAGGTCAGAACACTGTTGGACTTTTTTCCTTTTATTTATTTTTGTAAAATGTGATAACATTTCAATTTTTAATTTTTTCTTTTTTATTATTACTTTTTAATTTTAATTAAAAAAAATTTCCCTCATCTATCTCCCCCCTCTCCCCTCCTCTCTGGTAACCACTAGTCTATTGTCCATGTCCATAAGTCCCTGTTTGTCCTGTTCACTTGTTGCTTTTAGGTTTATATCTCACATATAAGTGATATCATGTGGTTTTCAACTTTTTCTATCTGACTTATTTTGCTTAGCATGATTATCTAGAGGTCCATCCATGTTATGGCAAATGGTAATATTTCATCTCTTCTTATGGCTGAATAATAGTCTATCGTATATATGTACCACAGCTTCTTTAGCTAATCATCTATCATAGGACTTTGATTGCTTCCATGTCCTGGCCACTGTGAATAATGCCACTATGAACATTGGTGTGCAAATATCTTTTTGGATACAGATTTTCAGTAAATACCCAGTAGAAGGATTACTGGATCATATGGTAGATCAATTCTTAGTTTTTTTGAGGAACCTCCATACTGTTTTCCATAGTGGCGTACCAATTTGCAGTCCCACTAGCAGTATATGAGGGTTCCTTTTTCTCTACATCCTCTCCAACACTTGTTATTACTTGTCCTGTTGATTATAGCTATTCTAAAATGTATGGATGATATCTCATTGTGACTTTGATTTGTATTTCCTTAATAGCTAGTGATGTTGAGCATTATTTTATATATTTGTTGGCCATTTGTATGTGTTGGACTTTTTTCAACATTTAATTTACTCTTTTTTAAACTTATTCCCTGATGACACATATTTGGAAAATAAAATGCCTCTTAAAAGTAGTCACTACCAGGAAGCCAAAAGCAATTAGGATGGATTAACTACTCCAAGATTCCTCACCAAAAGTTAAGGATTGAAGTGATGTGGACAAGGCAAATCCCTCTGAGTGGGGACTCAAGTTTTATGCCAAGAGAGGGAGGGACCTAGGCTTCATGTAGAAAAGAATTTAAGAGCTAGCCAGATTTAAAGACAAAGATTTATTAGAGAAAAATGCTCCATAGGCAGAGTGTGGTCTCCTCTCAGAGTCACAGAATGAGACCCTAAATGTTTATGGAATTGGGTTTATATCTGTTTCTTAGTTTCTATGAAAATTATTGATTATAGAGAGTAAAGAATGGAAGGAATGGTTTGGTTTATTTTTAACTTGTGTGAGGTACAGCTTAAAGTCTTTGCTTTCCTGTTATAGAATGGGTAAGCAGTATAAAAGTTATGGGTAAGCAGTTAGTAATATCAGCAGGAATCTTCCTTTGTTCTGTGGGTTCCCTGTAGTCTGGCTATATAGCTGATCAACTGATTACAAATCTAACAGGACATAGCAGGATCTGAATTCTACTTGGTTTAATATTTAGTCAATCTGTGTAGTTCTTTTGCCTCTTCCATATGTCAGGAGCATAAGGGGTTATAGAAAGGTAAAAGAGCAAGTACAAGAAAGAGATGGTGAAAAGGGCATTTAGTAAAATCCTCACAATCTGTTATGTGGCACCATTTATTTACAAAAAGACAAATTCAGGTCCTTGATCTGATTATTGGGCTTTTCAGATGGTCATGCTGGTCAGGTCCAAGTTAGATGAAGAGCAATTAGGGAGGTTAGACACTTTTCTGAGAAAAATGTAGTTTGAAGAAGGGTGTTTCTTCACTTATTTCTAAATGCTTGCTCCAACTTACATAACGCTTAACCTACTCTTTCCCAAAGCTCTTCCAAGGCCCCTAACTGTGATCCTCCATCTGGTTATATTTATGTTCAAATTACATTTTGAGGAAAATTTTATTTTTATTTCCGGCTCTATTACTCAACTTCTTCTTAACCATGTTAACTCAATCTTGGCAAACTCAAAATTGTGCTTTTATCCTTCTTGAAGGATTAATCTACTGAAACCAAGACTAGTGTTAACACTGATATGGGGGCTGATTTTCTGCCTGATGTAAAATTAAAAAGTACTGTAATTGCTTCTCTTTTTGACATAAACATGACTAAAATTATAGTAGATGTATGTAAAACATGAATAAACTGCAATTAGCATTGGGACTTCCACCATATCTGGTCATGAGAGAATCTTGGTATACCTTTCCATACTCAAAGATGGGTTGTCACTTTCTAACTATAATTCACACTTGCTGTCTTCAGAGGACCTGATTCAAAAGATAGATAGGCTGAAACTGAGAAAAGCCTATATAGCTTCTATCTTGGAAGAACATTCAACTTTGCTGGTGCTACTTTTGTGCACTCTGACTTTCTGAGTTCCAGATCTTACCTACTGACCAACTTGGACCTATAGCACCTGCTTGCTCCTTCTTACCTTTCTTAACTCCCCTAGACTTGACTCTTGGCTTCATTTGAATTGGAGTTCTGCCAAAGTTTTATGCATAGCATTCTCCCATTACTAGGGACTTCCAGGCATCCCTATCCTATTAATGACCATACTGTGGCATGCTACTCTCTCTAGGCCCCAGTTGGAGTAATATGACCTTGCCTTTCAGAGAATGCTTTGTGGTGCCCTTGTGGGTTAATTATACACCTCCATGGACAGTCATTTACCTGCATCTATCTCCACGGTATCATTCTCTGATTTGTTTGCCTGGTTCTCACTGCCACCTCCAGTTTTTATGCTGCCCAAATATCTTTCTGCCCTAATAGAGTCAGAATTTAGCTTCTAAATCTAATGACTTCAATCTAAATTATTTACTCTTTTGTTACCTTTACTATTTTCTGAATCTTCTTAAAGGTAGATGCACTTCATATGAATGAGAGGACTCTATAAACACTGCATCTGAGAAAACAGTTTGTATTACAGTGTAGTTATTAAGAGCGTGAGTCCTGGAGCCAGATCTCCTGAATTTGAATCTCAGCTCCATCTCAGATGGTGTGAATTAGGGGAAGTTATTTAATCTCTGTGTCTCCAGTTTCCTATATGTAAATGTTGATAATTATTGTGCATATCTGTGTCTCCAGTTTCCTATATGTAAATGTTGATAATTATTGTGCATATCACATACGGTACTTGAAGAGTTGAATGAAAAAAAAATTGTGTAAAGTTCTAACATAGTACCTAGCAAACATTAAGTGCTCAGTAATTATTAGGTATCATGAGTGTTATTAGCCCAGTATACAGAGAGTTCATTCCAACTCTTCACACATTAAATGAAGTCAGTTGACTAAATACTTCTTGCCAGGCTGAGTCAGTGAAACTATGAGGAATGAGCTCATGCAAATTACCATGCCCTAGAATTGGAGGAGCTTAACACTCATATTGTTCTTTGTGAATAAAATCATCCCTCATAGTCTTATTCAGAAAAGGTTTCCAATTCAGAAAAAAAGGCAAGAGCCTTCTAATTCTAAAGGACACTTGATATTCATGCCATCTATAGGCGGTATAAGGTGGTCTTCTTCAATTCATTCTGGAAATTCTTGTGACAAGAAAAGGTCTTGGAACCCTAACTTATGCATTTTACCTCTTCTGTGCATCATTAATTTCACCTAAGACCCTCTCCAACTCCAACCAAAATGCTAGACATGAGTCACCCATGGCTTCAGGGCATGTTGTCAGAATGCAACCAGAGAATGTAAGTGCCAAAATCTTGGCTCTTGAATTTTTCAGAAACTATAAATTCAGAGATTTAAAAGCCTTTGTAATCCAGGTTTCTTTTCTTATTGTACCCAGATCCTACAGGTTGGAAAGGGAAGAAAGAGGAGAGAGACCACATAGAAAGTGGTGGAATTAGAAGGGAAAGAACATTAAGTTTCACTGAAAGAAACCCAATCAGTGACCCGCACTAGAGAGACATGTTTAAAGGAGCCTACTGCTCATTGATCAAGTGTCTAGCAGGAATAATACCTGCTTATAAGTGTTCAGCAAACCAGGCCCCTCACAAACTCCTGGACATCTGAGCAAGGTGGGATGATAAAGAAATGTTGTGAGATCGCCTATAGAATCAAGACTCTGGTGAAATACCTTTTGGTACAAGGTCTGTTCTTAATCTCAAGTGGTCATTACCGTAGAGGCAAATAGCATCAGTTTATCCACTAGAATTGTTATGTCAGGGTTAGCAACCCTAAAAATAGTCATACTCTCTTCATTACTAGCAATGAAACTTGGTGGAACAACATGAAGTCACCTGAAATGGAATGCTCTGGCCATTACAGCTGAGTCTTGAAAAGAGCTACACCTACTCAAATACTTATTACTTTTGGATAACTTCCAAATCTTTATCTCTAGCCACCACTTTCTAATTTTATATGCCTCCATTTATTATTCAGGGTTCCAGTGGAAACATATGGCTCTCCCAAACTGGATAATTGAGGAAGGTTTAATAAACAGAATACTTACTGAGTTGTGGGTAGGGCTTAAGGAGACCAAAAAGGTTCCTTGGGCCTATTAACTGCTGGAGTCCCTACATTCCCTAGGTCTGAAGGAGTAAGAATAGAGTGCACTTAACAGAACCTAAAAGGAGATGGGAGCCATATGGAGAGTGCTGCCTGACAGGAGTTGTGATCTTTAGTACAGGGGCAAAGCCAACGCTTGGCAAGCTGTCACAGAAGTAGCCAGGGAAATAACTACTCTCTCCTTTCTCTCCTACAACCCCTCCCTCTGATCTCTTGGAAGTGCCTCCCACTGGTTGAAACCAACTTGAAACCTTACTGTGAGGGGGCCCATGGAAACAGTCCATGCAGGCAGATCATGGTGGAGAAATAGGAAGTCTGTGCATGGAGAGGAGGGATAGCAGTGGAAAACGTCAAGCACAGACAACTCGATAGGAGTTGGAAATATGTATAAGAACTCCCTGGAAAGCCTTGCTTTCTTGAAAATTTTATAATAGCCATGAAACCTTCAGAATAATAACAAAAAGCACAAATAAATATAAATATTTGATTGTTGCATGACTTTTCAAGGAGATTTTAGCCCTGTGGCTTCTCTGTAGTGTGTGTACAAGCTCCAAGTTAAGAACCCTCTACTTCAGAAAGCATTATATAGGAATGCATGCCGTTTTGTGATAGTTTTTATTTCTTTAGCTTTTTTCCCCTATTATATTTCTAGCAACTAAGATATCCCAGAGCAAATCCGATACCCTTTGCCAACTGTAAGTGATCTAACCAGACCTGTTATTTTCTCAGACCTGCTGAATCTGAGCTTTTGTATGGAATCCAAGTAGCAGAGCTCTGAAGGAGAGACAGATAGAAAAAATGGGATAAACCATGTGATATTGGGCTGCCTAGCAACACTGGCTGGAAGGTTCTCCTTCCTGAGCCTCTAGGTAGAGAGAGCTGCTTTATAAAATGTGTGAGAGAGATGGGAGTGGGGAAGCAGAGAGAGGGACAAAGAGAGACAGAGAGTAAACTGCAGAGAGAGACAAAGGCAGGCAAAGCAGAGAGTTTATTAGGAAATAAAGAAATAAAAGAAATGAGAGAGGAGAGAAAATTTTGGAGAAAGATAGAATGGAGAGGGGTTCAGGGAGTGGGTGGAGAGATGAACTCACTTGAAGAAAAGAAAACAGGCAGAGGAGCAAATGCCAAAAAGAGAAATGTCCAAAACAGGTAGTAAGGGGCTAATGGAGTGGGAATAATTCCTCTTCCCCAGGCCCCTCAGTAATGGCCTGTGTAACTTTTACTTCACAATATGTTACTGAGTCTCTTTTTCTAATTACACTTTTTTTCCTCATAGATCAAATAGTCAGTTGCAGCCACAGCACCAAGAATTATTTATTAAGCACTAATGTGACCACAGTATTACTCAGGTCAGCGAAGATTCTTTTATAATAACCACAGTGATGAATCATTCCCTGAGCACAGCTCTTCAGTTTACCAAGCACTTTCACAAGTGTCATCTCATGGGGATCTTTCTGCAGCTTGGTTAGGCAATGTAGGGATTGTTTTTCTTTCAACTGTGCACATGAAGAAACTGAGGCCCTAGGAAGAGGAGGGGTTGTCCAGGGTCATACATTTAATAAGATTAGATCCAGGACTCAGGATCTGTGAACCTGAATACAAGTTTCTGGGCTGGGGCTGGGATGCTGCTTTGTTTGTACTTTCCAATTACACGTAAGTGTGGTGGATCAGACAGGGAGGTGGTTGCTCTTCATCAGCTGCTGACATGGGAGCTGAAGAGCATTGTAAAGTCTTGAACCAGCAAGAGTCTTATTCTTTCATCTTCTTTCCCCTTAATGTGCAAGTGTGTCCATTTGTGCTTCTAAGAACAGAGCTTAATTGGCCCAAAAGTGCAGCCAGCATCCTACAACCCCTTGAGATGTTCCTGGGCACCCATCCTCTCAGGAAAAACTTGCCCCTCTCATTTTCAGAACAACCACTAATGGTTGTAAAAGTCCTCTTGGGCATGGGGAGGGGTATTCAGGAAACAGTAGTAATTTGCAACTAGAGTCAGAGGGTCTGAAAGGTTGCTCATAAAAGAAGAGCTGGCAATCGTGTGTCATGGAGCAGCTGAGTAGTTCTCATCCCCTCCCATGGCCCTCTTATATTTGAGGGCTGGGATGGACCAAAAACAATCTCAAGTTCTCTGTTTGGCACTAAGCTTCTCTCTTGCTACACTCTCGCACTTATCTGATTTATCCGATATCCGCTGACAGATTAAATTTCCAAAAATGTCATTCACCTACTCAGCAACCTTCAGTCATTTCTCCATCAATTATATGGTATAATTTCATTACCTGGCATTCAAGAGTCACTTAATATTGCCCTAAACTTCCTTTACAGTTTTATGTCTGCCTATTCCTAGAGTTGAAATGCCTGAAAAACTGGGCTACTTGTTGATTCTCAAACATATCCCATACCTCATATCCATGCCCTTGCTCAATCTATCTATCCACTGTGCCTGAAATCCCTTCACTCTTCCAATAATACAGTATTTCCCACCAGTTTCTCCACATATCACTTGGCTTTACAATGTGACAAATTGCCTAAGATAAGCTATATTGCCCAAAATTCCCTTTTCTCTAGATTAGGGTGGGCCACAAGAGAGACTTCTGTGGGAGATCTGTGTGGCAGAAGGGAAGCAGCAGCATTTTTTTTAATCTCAGAAATATTATCACTTATCTGCTTTCTCACCTCATTAGTGTAAGGCAGCAGTCAGGCCTGCAACTACTCTATCTTCCCCTGGATGCTATTTCAGCTTCTCTGACTTCTAGACCAGGACATGTTTAGTTCAGTGACAAAGGGTCCCACCCTCTCTAGAATATTTGTACTATCAAGGTCTAAGGCAACAAGAATGGACACAGTTTCAGTTCACCTTTGCTAGCGAGCTCCAGCACACGCCTGTGGGTGCCATCCTTTTTCTTGCTCTTTTTCCACCTTCGTTCATCTTCTCTTCTCTGCTGCCTGACTTGTGGGCTTTAAGATAAAGGATTAATTACAAAGATAATAATTTTACAGAGACTGTTTAATCAGTCCCTGCAATTGTCAAATCCTGTGAGAAATCTATGTATAAAAAGATCTCTATAGATCTGCTTCTCTGATAGAACTTGAACGTGAGCTTCTCGAGGGCAAATGCAATGCCTTTGACAAGTTTTGACAAATTTTATACCTTACAAAATGCTTTCACAGTCATCATTTCATTGGATTATCATAACCAGGGCCACTATATATAGTCATGCATTGATCAGCATTACTTTCATCATCCTGGCATTCAAGTTTAAATGAGACTGCCACCCTTCCCTGGAGTTGAACAGTATGGTAGTCATAGTCGCCATAGCCATTTGTAGTGGACTCCACTAAGATTCTTATCCTCATTGATCTGATGAGAAAATGTGAGGGGGAAGAGGGACAATTACTTTATTTGTGTGACGAAGTAACTTGCTTGATGTCATACAATGAATAAGAAGCAGAACCACTGGCTGCACATCTAATGCAATATATCCTGTTATTTTTTCAAACAAAGGATCCAACCCTTTATTCCAGATCTGTAAGGATAAAGCATAGGTGACTCTCCTTGTTATCTTACTTTCCCACTTATCATTTCCTTTTGCTTTTGAAGTTAGTTATGCATGGCATGACAATATTTACCTTACCAAAGGAATGAATTGACATTTGTCCTTTCTGTGGCAAGAACATGTTGGCCACAAAGTGGTGAGAGCCAACCTAATTAAGCACATGTCTGTGTGATAGCACATGATCCAAACAAGGATTTATCAGAGCTGTTTCCTGAGATATAAGTCCTTTAGAAGTTGTTATTGTTCCACTCAAGTTGCTAAAATTGTACCATGTAAATCTTGTCTACATAGAGAAATCTCATCCAGAATAAGAGAGAATAAGGCCTAAGAGTAAAGAAGGACTGAAAAATGAAAGGAGAGAGAAAAAAGTGAGTTAATAATTGGAACCATTGGATATACTCTTGAGATTCCCAGTTACATAAACCAATAATTTCTTTTGGGCTTAAGACAGTTGGAGAGGTGTTTTTGTCACCTGTAACTAAAAATCCTTGACCTTTAGACAGATTGGTACTAAAAATTGAGAGTTTTGAGTTAAAAGCCTAAAAATATTGCTAAGTGAAGTGTTGAAAGTGCCGACCAAGTTTTATCTTCAGTCTATGAGTTTTGTAAGTCACTTCTCTGAGTCTAAGTTTTCCCACCAATATAAAGAAACAATTTTACCAAATGATTTCTAAGGGAATTTCTAGCTCTAACATTCAGAGTAGCAATATCCTTGGTTCTTTCTGGAATTTTTCAACTCTGGAACAACAAAGAACATTGTGTTGGAGGTAGGAAAGGAGGACTATAGCCTCACCTGTGCAACCGTTTAGCGGGGGTGGGGGGTGGTATTGGTTAAGACTTTTCCCTTTTCTGGGTTTCACTTATCCTCCTATGTCCTTGTGCAGAAGCTAGACTTGTTGCCCTGAGGGGTTTGCTATAGCTCTAACATAACAGGCTTCTCTGTGTCCCTGAGACCTTGTCTCTAAATCAGATCAGGGATATTTCCTGCATTTCCTGTATCTCTGGATATTTGTGGGGTTTTCTGTTTTCACATGTATAAAATATGCTGTCAGTGAGTCCTTCAGCCTTGAACACTTTGTGCTTCTTCTAGGGAATGGCCTGTATTGCTCCCCTCTGCCTCACTCATGAAAGGTTAAGATGTTTTGATAGTTTCCTGATTATGGCTCAGTCATTAGAAATAATATGATGAAAATTTACTTTTATTCCACTATCTGGAGGGTGACCACAGGGAGAAAAGAGGAGGTTAGTGTGGATGTCAGAGTTGGAAACTACTTTCTGTACCAGTTGGGAATGTTCTGATGATACAAAAGTTAGAAATGAAGATTAACTTTTACTTTCAGTTCCCTATTTTTAGATGTTTATAACTTCAAGGAATGAGTACACATTTTAGAGTTCTCAGACAGTGGTGTTTCATTAAACATGCCATTTTCAAGTCCTGTGAATCACATTATATGGTAGGATCAGTTTTGAGGCATGAAATTTTTATTTCTCAGAAGTCTAAGCAATGAATTATGTATGTTTATTTAGAATGTAAGGCTTCATTGATTCCATCACCAAATCTATGACAAAAATGAGCTTAAAACTGTTCTAAGAGGCCCCCTATAAGTTGGTTGCTCCGTCTTCCTTACTCAATTAATTATTTACTCTGGTGGCCCCCTCTCCATTTTTCCTGTCTGATTTTAGACCTCATCACTTCCTTAAAAATTATGAACTATTTTATGTATGTGGAAGATAATATATATATAAGATTATATATATATATGTATATATATCATATATACTATATATATATATATATATATATATATATATATATATATATATATATCATAGTAACATGCAAACCTGTGTAGCCATAACCAATTTGAGAACTAATACATGGTCAATGTCTTAGAAGTCCACCTGTGCTCTCCCTGATTCATCCCCTCATTCCTTTCCAGAGGTAACAAACTATCTTGAATTTTGTTAAAAATTCACGTATTTATCATATGGTCACTACACAGATATGTTTCTTATATGATGCTATTTTTGTCAATTTTGGGAATATATATATTCTATATGTATAATATATATTTTTTGCTTCTTTCTTTCCCCCCAAAATCTGTATGTGAAACTTATTCATGTTGATGTGCACAACTTTACAAATCAATTTTTACTGCTATATAGTTATCCATCATATAAAAACCCTGCAGCGTATTTACTTTCCTGTTGATGAACATGTGGCTTGTTTACAGTTTTCTGCTTTTGCAAATTATGGTGTAATGAACCTTCTCATATTAAAATATGTTTGATGCAAACATAGTCTAACAGGATTCTCCTTGTTTGCACTGACCTTACCTTTAAACACACACGCATGCACACACACACACACACACACACACACACACACACACACACGAGAAAGTCTGCTTTCATTCGTGACATCATAACCATTCTAGAATTTTCTCACTTGACAAATTATCTATGGTAGATATTAGTGGCTCTCAAACTTTAGTATACATAAGATTTACTTAAAAAGCAGACTGCTGAATTGCAGAATCTTTGGAGCCATCCTAGTAGAAGATGTAGCAGGTGAAGATCTTCATTTTTAACAAATACTCCTGGAGATTCTAATTCAGATGACGCAAGGACATAGAAAACCAACATTGTCGTGCTTAATACTTATTTTGGTTATGGCTTAAGAAATAAAAAATGGTCAATTCAGTCCCAAACTGGACTTGACTTCTGCCCTAGTTCCAAAGCACTTTGAGGTTTCCCATTCACTGGTGTCATGATTTCTGATTCTCGATCTTTCTGTTCTCTTCCCTTTCCAGAGTCTCCACCCTATCCGATTCCTACAGCTTGGTGCTCTCCTAGTCAGCTTCTTGACCCTCATTGTCGACTATTTCATTTCTCTTTCCCCTTCGCTGGAAAGGGTTGTGTCTTTCTCATTTTTACTCCCATCCCAGAATATGTAGTGCTAGGCTAAATATATAACAGAGACTTGCAAAATGCAGTTTTGCCCCCAAATATGATCTGAACCTCAAGACCCTGTTGTATTGCTCCCCAGATGACCAAACAGGCCATCTGGGGAGTCATATGTGCTTTCGTAGAAGAAAATCCCAAGTAGTTGCACAACAAGTCATAAACTAGCTTTCTAATAGGATGTCAATGATGTAATAACACTCAGTGCAGATACAAGGCTGTCTGTTCTTTACATTGATTGCATACTTCTATCTCGTAATTACAAGAATATTATTCAGAAATTACCACCAATCTCAGGTGATTTAATTTTTCAGTCTTTGATGTTTTGCTTTCTAAAACTCCCTGAACAACTCAGCAACATTAAGAAATACCCAGTCTCTTGTATTTCTTTATCTTCTTCCCAAATTCTTAGGTATTTTTCAATTATTTATGGGCCACTGCTTCTCTCATGGATCCACTGAGGAAAAATAGACAAGGTATCTATCCTCATAGAACTTATATTTTAGTGGAAAGAGACAGATGATATATAAAAAATCAAATAAGAAACCTTGGAGAGTGATGCATGCTCTGCAGAAAGTAAATATAGAATGTAAATGTGGAGAGTGAAGTTGGGAAACTTTAGATTAGAAAGATATGACTGGAGTGGAGTAACAATAGAGTATCCATCCATCTGGAGGAAGAATATTCCAGGTAGAGAGAATAGTAAACACTAAGCCCTGAGGCAGGATTGTCCTTGGTATGCTTGAGGAACAGAAAGAAGGAAAATAGAGCTTCAGGAAATGGATCCGGGGTAGAAAAGAAGGAAATTATGAGCTTGGTTTTTATTTTAAGTAGAAAGGAGGTTATAGGATCTTGTTTTCAATGAAAAAAATATTCCTTTACCATCTATATAGAGAGAAGAATATAGGAATCTGTTACAGATAGAAGAAACCACTTTAATGCATTTAAGAAGAAAGAGGGATTAGATGCTTACAAAGGTGTTGAAAGAGTCAGAAAAATAGACTCTATGTTGAATTTTCAGATCTATTTTCCTCAATATCACCGCAGAACTAGTATAGTTCTGAGGGTGGAGAGTGAGGAAGTCATTGTCCTAATAGCTGGCTCCAGGACTACTCTGCCTCTACTGAGATCATCACAAATTTTAGCTTCAAGACCATGTGACCTCATTCTCTATCTATATAAACAAAATAGATGTCCAATGCCTTTTGATATCCACAAAAGTAGGAAGTGTACCTTGGGACCTCTATTATTGTTGCTGCTGTAGAAGCACAAGCTTCCAAGATCATGCTCACTAGCAGAAACCAGAAACCACATACCACACTTTACTTCCCCTTCCCAATCTCATACAGGTTTATCTACTTGGCAGAAACTAAGTTATCTGTGTAATTCAGGTCGTAAGGGTGGGAATTCAGAAAATGTAGACTAGCTTTCCAACCTCTACCATGCAGTAAGGCTTGTTGTGATAGGGATTGGAATGGAGTCAGTGATATTTGCCCCAGAATACAAAACTGGGAGTGAAGAAGCCAGGATTACTATAGTAATCCTGAGAAATGATGGTGGCTTGGATCACAGTGGAAAAAGCAAAGGTATTAAAAAGTTTACTCAGAAAATCCAAATTGTTTATAGATTGGGACATGGTTAAGGAAAAGATATAAAAGTGTGAAGATTAATTCTCCCTTTCACCCCTGCCCCAGCCACCCAATTTTCTTCGCAAAACTTCAAGCCTGGTTTAGGAGCCCCTCTTATGTTTATCACAGTAACACACTGTATTGGAATCCCTTGTTTCATCATCTATATTTTTACTAAAGAATCATTTCCTTGAGGGCAAAACATGTGTCTGGTAGTACATGGTGCAGTGCTTGGCACATGACATTTTCTCAGTAAATATGGTTATAATAATGAATGAAGGATTACCTTGAGTTTAGGAACTCAGTGGCCTGGTGGACTTCTCTGTACTAAGGGGCCCTTATGATGTCTCATTTATTGGCAATGTTGCTGGATGGGGCTATACCTTTCAGTATGCATTGTGAAACTTTAGATGGTCAGAAACTGGAATCCAACTCCAAGTGAGGGGTATGGGATTGAGCCTTACTCAAGCCAACACACATTATGTTCAACTAAATTTTCCCTTTGTTTTCCATGAGAGTGATTGTTCTAAATAATTTATCCCTCATTAGAGCCAACCAGATACATAAAGAAATTCTGCATTTTGTCCTGTGCTGCAATGTAAACCAGTCTGTATCCACATGAATATCTGAGGCACAGCTGCTGATAGAAAGGTATAAATGCTGAAGCTCCTGCTATAGAAACTACCTGAGAGTGCAATGGAAAAGTAAAGTGGAAACATTAGTTAGTTCAGTATGGATGAGGAACTTTGAAAAAAATTATATTTGAAACATTTAGCTTCTGTGATGACAATAAAACACCAAGTCCACTCATTAGAAATTATAAGGTAAAATGACACAGTGATTCCATGTAACTCAGGTGTTTGATACCCCTACTGTGCTTCAGTTCTCCCAAAGGAAAACTATGATGAACAGTCAGTTGTTTTATAAATTGCCACTTCTAAATTAAGAGGGGAAAGTAGTAGTTTAAAAATGAATTTATTGTGATTCATTGAACTTACTAGTTTGTTTATTTCTCAGGGTGCTAAACTCTTCATGGAGCCTCTGTAGAGAGGGCCTTTGCTTATCTCCTGGATTTCAGAAGCTTTAGGTTGGGGCATTCACAGTTGGGACACATCTCAGGCATTAGCTCCTCCTGGATTGTGTTTTCCAACCCTTATATACGCCTGCCCTTGTACCGGACCAGAGTCACCAGCTCATCTCAAGAACTATAGATAAGGCCAGCCAGCTCCAGTGACCCACATGTTTTCCATCTAGCCTGTTTTAGTGAGCCATGGTTTTCCTTCTCACTTGTCCTATTGACTGGCCAGAGAATGTTCACTTAGCTCCAGATCTTCTGTTTTTCAAACATTGACTATGTGCTTGGCAATAGTTTTAGGTGCTTTCTACTAACTCATTTTATCCTATAATGAAGTCCTAGTATTGTCTCATTCAAGAGATAAGGAAATTGAGGTACAGAGAATTTACATAACTTAAGATAACACAGTTAGTAAGTGACAGATCTGGGATTCAAACCCAGGCAATCTGGCTCCAGAGGTTAAGGTCTGACTTCTACTATATCATCTTTTTTCCTGGCTGAAAAATGGAAAGACTACTAATACCTACCTTTCAGGGCTGCAGTGAAAATTGGATTATTATTTGTCCTCTGGAGTAGGGTGGTCATTTCTGGCCAGTGGGCTGGAATAGAGTATATTTTTACAAAGTAAGTTCCAGACATAACCCTCAAGCTGAAGCAAGCATTTCCATTTGTTTTTAATAAATCCAAATTGAAATTTTGCATAAATAAAATGCCATGATAATATGGTTCCATAGAAATGAGCTCTCTTAACATGTTTGCATTTAATAGAACACAAGAAGGGTCACTCTGAATCCATTTCCACAGCTGACTCCTAAATAAGATCTATTAAGTCCACAGTGAAGCTTTTCCGGACCTTATAGCTTTTGAAATAGGTTTAAGCATTTGAATATGTATGCACCTTGTTCCAAATGCCCTTTGCTCTATTTTAGTCCTGTCAGTATTAACAAACACAGCCTTGGTGGCTGTTTGTCTAGTAAGGTATGTTGACCCTTTCTGTTCCACCTCAACTCAGTATGCTCAATGTGGGGGAATCAAAGTCTATAGAAACCAATTCACTGTAATGACCAGTGTTCTCATAAACAACATGAAAGACATGGAAGCTGTTAGAAGAGTTGTGGTGGGTACTTGTCATCTTTTTTATGGAAATTGATGCTGCCAAAATGAACACTAGACTCACCTTTGTTTCTATACTAGCCCATTCTGTAAATTCAGGGGATTAAACGTATGCAATATGCCCACATCCTGAAGAACAAACTAGAGAATTGTTCATTTCTTTAAAGTCCCATAATACACAAGAACAACCAAATGGCTTTAGCTAGTCAGGTTCACAAGCAAAGAAATAAATCAAATAAATAGTTCAAATAAACTTCTCTCTTGGGTTTGTCTTGGGTTTGACATTTACAAAAAAAAAAAAAAAAAAAAAGAGAGAGAAAGGTGAACCAGGGGAGCAAATGTGACTCCTTGCTGATTAAGAACACCTTGAAAACATTCAGTGGAATTGCTCGTGTAGTCTGATTTTTTTCCCCACTCAGATTTCTATAATGTCAATTAGTATATAAAAAGACATCTGTAATTTGTCTTTTAGGATGCGAGCTATTAAAATTACTTTGCAGTATAACCCATACAAACCCTGATTAGATTTATTTGTTTAGTTGTTAAATGGGATAGGGATTCACGATATAAATCATGGTGGACAAAAAATAGTTTGTTTTTAAAATTAGAAGAAATGTGGCTACTGATGTGAGAAATAAAGCTTACAGACTTTCAAGGGAAATGAGACACATACGCACATGAGAGAAGGGGTGGGAGAGAGAGAGAGAGAGAGAGAGAGAGAGAGAGAGAGAGAGAGAGAGAACTCTAATAAATAGTATTATGTGATCAGGGCACAAAGAGGGCCACACAGTCCACGCACAGCTAGAGCTCTCACAGGTGGTTCTAGGGAGAAGGGTATATGGTATTGGCTTTAAAGAGAGGATGGGATTTGGGCAGAAGAAGGAAAACTGAATATCTGGAAGAGACAGTTGCTCAGGGAAAGGCCAGTAGCTCTATTAGGTTGGAGCTGAGTGTGCGTGACAGGAAGGGTGGGAGGAGCAAGCTAGAAGAGCAGGTTGAAGTCAGATAGTAAATGGTTTGGACGCTGAAAGGTTTAAAGAGGGAATAAACAACAGAGGTGAAAAACGAACAAGAAGGCTATTGCAAAAGTGTGGGTCAGTAGCCGTGGTAAGAAGAGGGCACAGTGGGGAGAAGCATCATGGATATAGCTTTAGAAGCCAAACTGAAAAAGATATTGTAAGCCACATACACACAAGTCTAGATAATCAAGAAACATTCTTTCTCACTGTAACATTTAAAGTCTTCTCTCAAAATGGGAATTGATTAAGACAAAACTCCCAAAACATAAATAAGAATGGGATGGGATGCCCCACTGACTGAGTAAAGGGGGAAAATGAACATGCAGTCACTTCAGGGGCTTATTTAATTATTGAAAGAATATGCATGCAGTGCTGAAGCAGGATGCCAGATGGCAGCAGTAGACAGCACAGCTGGCAGTGTTCTCTCAAATCTGAGACAGTACTACATAGTACTCCACTGATCTCCCCCTCCCACTCACATAGTCCCTTGGATGGTATTTACCCTCACCCTTAGGCCAATTGCTCCCAAAAGACCCCATTTGGGCATAAAGCCTCCATTATTAACAGGGTTGTCTCAGTAACATCCTTTTTGTCTTCAATTCTATTGTTTGGGATTCTTAGAATTATAAAATTGCAGATTGGAAAGGACTTCAACGTTCAGCTGGCAAAACCATTAGAATCCACTCCATAAAGTTCCCGCTAAGTAGTCATGTAGTCTGTCCTTGCACAACCTCACTGATGGGGGCCTCATTCTATTTTTAGCTTGTTCTGAATATTATTTCTCTTTTAACATGTCTTCTCTAACAATTATTGTGTCACTATTCTATTCTACTGTGTAACTACCCTTGGTGTCTTAACTAATTTGATTTCATTTATTCCTTGCAAAATCTAATTTTACAGATGAAGAAACTGAAGTTCAGAAAAAGCAACCTTTCCAAGGTCACAGAGCTGCTGAGTGGCAGTGCTGGAATTTGACCTCCTAAATCTACCTAACTCTGATGATTTCTGCATTAGAGCTTAGTCTACGCCAAAATTTATCCTACCCACTGACAGAGTTATAACATCCTTTCCTGGCAAGAGGGTGGCCTCTTTGAGCTAAAGTTGGAGATGCAAATCTCCTGGACCTCTTTCATCATCAAAACACTTGTGAAATGCTGACAAGACTATCAAAATAAAGGCAGACAAGTCCTCATATCAAAGCCTTTGGAAAGAGTGCCTGTCCTTACCTTCTCTTGACTTCTCCATACATGGCATTCAGCCTTCTGCTTTCTCAGTGATCATCAACAAGCCTTCTAACCCACAAATCTGATGGCCACTTCCAAGTCCTCATCTTTTATGAGCTCAAACTTCTGAAAGTTTTCTCCTCTCTTAGTGTCTGGGATTTTCATAACAGCTGGACAGGGTCTTAAAGGAAGAATAGGAATGTGCTATGCAGAGAAGGGGACATCATATATTCAGATTCCTATAAAATATTGTCACTTACATGCTTGATAGTCAATGCAAACATAAAATGTTAAAAACAAGTTGTTCTTGCATTACATCATATACAAAAATTAACTCAAAATGGATCAAAGACCTAGACATAAGCACTAAAACTATGAAGCTCTTAGAAGAAAAAAATATTAGGAGAAAAGCTTTATGACATTGGATGTGATAATAATTTCTTAAGTGTAGCACTGAAAGAACTGGCACCAAAATTAGAAAAATAGGTGAATTAGACTACGCCAAAATTAAAATCTCTTGGGCATCAAAGGACACTATCAAGAAAATGAAAGTTAGCATCACTCAGAATTATAGAAAATATTTACAAATCATCAGTGTAAGACCTCCAGCTGATGTCAAAGAATTGCTTGCATGTGGGGGCTGTATCTTTGGTTTTGAATGGTACAGAATATAATATAATGTTTAGGTAGGTGCAGGACTCACAGCTCACTATGGAACAATCACAGGTGGCTATATGTGACCCAGACACATAGGAGGTTACAGGTAACAGCTAGCTTGGTAGACTGGATAAAGCTATTGTAAGTTCTGTTTACACTAAGAAGGGGGACTGTCCATCTCCCCTTATGAATGACAAGTGGAACACCCCAAATGAAGCAGCTGATATGCTTCATATGCAAGCCATGTGGGACTAGCTCTATGATGACCAGGATAGTCACCCACTGAGTATACCCATTACCCTGGTCATGGTAAATGCTGTGGTCAAGGGAGCCCCTTTCACATGAGAGCTCTATATAAACTTATGGCTGAAAATCCAAGGAATAGTTAGGGAAGCCTTGTAGAATGTGTTGTCTCAGCTTCCTGTCATGATTCTTACAGATCTTAATAAAAATATTAGGTTAATTAACAAGAGAATGAGGAAAGGTTGAGGAGAGAATCGGGAGACTGGGTTAAGCCAGGTTAAAAAAAAATTAATAGTTATTAATGAGTAAAGTGAATAAAGCAAATATTGATAGGAACAAAGCAAATAGGAAACATAAAGGGCAGTGGTTAGGGAGATTAATCAAGTTAAAGATTGAAAAATGAACCAGGAACCCTTGGCTCAACTCCTCACTGAGGATCCAAAGCCTTTTGCACAAGAGTTGGTCAAATGCTCAGGATGTGGAAAAGAGAAGTTTCCAGGACTTCTTGATATAGAAACCTCATGCACTGTGGTAACAAAATCCACTGGTGAAGACCTGACACATGCTACAATTAGATTGAGAAAATATTCAAATATGAGTCTACAAGATTATGAAAGTTGAAATGTTTAAACAGACTTTATGTAACTAAGTTGTGTCCCCTTTCTCTGGATATTTTATGAGAATGGATATTATGTCATACTGCAGAAGACTTCCCCTACCTAATATTGTAAAAAACAAAACCTGCTGATGAAGTCCTAATGGAGGCTACAGTTATAAATGGAAGGGTTAATGGAATCAAGGTAAAGTGTGTAGGAAAATTGCTGTGTTTGAATATGCTTTATGCAGAGTGGCTGTGTCAATTTAACCTGATTGTATTATGGGGATGGACATTGTATCTAACTGGAGAATATTTCTCCTACCTAATATTGCAAAACAGAAGGCCTGTAAATTCACCCTTCAAGCAATGTTACTATTGGACATGCTAAATGGGAGCCAGTAAGATTGCTTGAATCCATATAGTGTGGAATAGAAACTGGAGTGCTGGTAGGGTACATATTCTCTGTACCTTGCACAACTACAGAGGCTATCATTCACCATCTGTACAAGACCCCAGATTTTCATCCCCTGGGAATAGGAGCAGAGAGGCAAGGCATAACTAGAGGCCAACTACCAGCAGCCCCACTGAAGGGCAAGATAGTGAGTGGCAGCTAGTATTCCAGTGTAGAAGTAGAGGTCTATCCATTACTGCACTATGACATCCTCCCTCAGTAGAGTTTGCTTCCTGTGTGCTCCCCCTTTGTTACACTAATCCCCCCCCCCAAGAAGATTCGGTTTGTAAACATCTGCCTGGCTTGCCTGAATTCCAGGAAACAATTAGGTTCATAAAAAGGTACATTCCATAATTAGACCATGAGAACTGAGGCCCTTTGGTGGCCAGAAGTGATAGTTACAGTAGCTCTTCCAGATAGGAGATTGAGAAACCAGATGGGGCTGAGGGAATGAGAGGGGTGAAGCCCCAGAGCCAGGAAGCTGAAACAGACAAGTGTTCCCTCTGTTAGCGTTGTTCCATTAACAAATAGGTGTAATTACCTCCATGTTTCATATGATGAAACTGAAATTCAGAGTCTATGACACTAGATCTTCAGATTTATAGTCCAATGCCCTTTTTAGTGCACTATGCTATAAGTCCCTGGGATAAAAACTTTAGAGCAAGTGGAGCATTTTCCCTGCATGGTAAGGAAGAGGGATACTGCTAGATGATGCTATAAATGCTAAAAGACAGGTTTCTGCAGGCTTTGGAGAGAGACTTGTGACCTACACAAATTGTGAATGTCTGTCAAAGTGAAGAAGAACCCTGCAAAAGCAGAATAAAAATTCCAGCAATATCTCTTCTGTGACATTTGGTTAGAATTAATGGTGACATACTGCACACCACAGATGAAGACAGGCTAATGTCTTTGCTGTTGGACAGCTTTCTGATTGTCTTGGAATTAGGCAATGGAGACAGCTTTCCTGTCCTTCTAATACCACTCTTGCAGAAAAAGTATTCTGTGAGGGTTTTGAGGGTCCTTGTGGATACATAAAAAATGTTTGTTCTTTAAACAATCAATGAATGAAGGATTTTAAGCAAGGCACTTGAAATTCTTCTTAAAAGACTTTATAGATGGTTGTTTTCAGCTTAAATTGTTGTCCGGAAATTTCACAGTTTCAGTGGACCACAGAATCTCTGATACAATGTAACATATGGAGCAGGGATTCCTCTATCATGTTCCTGACAAGTAGCCATTCATTATTTATATGAACAGCTTTAGTAACAAGTAAAGAGTTTACTCCCTTGAAAGATAGCCCATTGCATTTTAGTTCTATTACAAATATAAAACTCTGCAGCATTCTGTGCCAGCCAAGCATAGATAGTCCAGTTAGTGAATGCCCATGGTCAAGGCTGAATAAAACACCCTGGAAACCAAAAATGTTCATTTTACATATTTTCCTTAGAAAATGAACAAGGTTGGGCAGAAGAAGTAAGTAGAAAGAAGATATACTACATAGATTCTCTTTTATTCTGCTTTCTCTTAGAAAGTCATATAAAAGCACATTTCTCCAGCCTTAGTGCTCAGCTGTTCCTAGCATTTAATTCCTGTGTTGGCCAGGGCTCTCAATAAAAATGGAACCAATAGAATATATATGAAGGTATGCATTTATTCATTTATTATAGGAATTAGCTTATATGGTTATGGAGGCCAAATAGTTCTACAATCTGCCGTCTACAAGCTGGAGAACTGGAAAGACAGTGGTGTAATTTATTTAGAATCCGAAGGCCTGATGATGTAGATCTCAGTCTGTGTATAAAGCTGGAGAGCCAGGAGCATCAATATCTGAGGGCAGGAGAAGATGGATGCTTCAGCTCAAGAAGAGAGAACAAATTCACCTTTCCTCCACCTTTTCATTCTATTCATCTTCTCAATGGAATGGATGATGCCCCCCAGCACTGGTGAGGGAGATCTTCACTGAATCTATTGATTCAAATGCTAATCTCTTTCAGAGAGACCCTCACAGACACATCCAGAAATAATGTTTTACCAGCTATCTGGGCATTTTTTAGCCCAGTCAGATGACACATAAAATTAACCATCACAATTCTTATGGAGAATAGTCACCCTATTCAAAGCTTATGAAACAAGAGACACAAATTTATAGGATGATGGCCTTCCATGTATGACAAAGAAAATTGGGAATAGCTCCTAAGTGTTAAGTTGCTTCAGCAGATTTATTAATAAATGAATTTCATTATGTAGGAATGAAAATGATAATATCTTTATAAAGTAGTCTTTTTGGTAAGTTTGAGAAAAAGGCATTCTAAAGGCCAGATTCTATAGGATCATCCCCTCATCATAATCTGTTCTGCTCCTACCTAAGGATAAAACTTCATTATCTCTACCCTATTGACACCGATGGACAGATCTTCCAAACTAAAAATCAACAAGGAAAAAATGACCTAAAAGACACACTAGACTAGATGGATTTAATAGATATTTTCAGAGTATTTCACCTCAAAGCAGCAAAATATACATTTTTCTCAAGTGCACATGGAACATTTTCAGGGATAGACTACATGTTAGGATACAAAACAAGTCTCAATAAATTTAAGAAGACTGAAATCATATCAACCATCTTCTCTGATCACAATGGTATGAAACTAGATATCAACTACAAGAAAGAAGCTAGACAATACACAAACACATGGAGGCTAAATAACATGCTATTAAACAATGAATGGGTTACTAATGAGATCAAGGAACAAATCAAAAGATACCTGAAGACAAATGAAAATGAAAACACAATGACTCAAAATCTATGGGACAGAGCGAAAGCAGTCCTAAGAGAGAAACTCATAGCAATACAAGCCTACCTCAAGAAACTAGAAAAGCTCAAATAAACAATCTAACCTTCCAATTAAAAGAATTAGAAAAAGAACAGCAAACAAAGCCCAAAGTGAATAGAAGGAAGGAAATAATAAAGATCAGAGCATAAATAAATGAAATAGAGTCTAGAAAAACAATACAAAAGATTAATGAAACCAAGAACTGGTTCTTTGAATGAATAAAAAAAATTGACAGACCCTTAGCCAGACTCATCAAGGAAAAATGAGAGAGGATTCAAATAAATAAAATCAGAAATGAAAGAGGAGAAATAACAACAGACTCCACAGATATAAAGCAGATCATAAGAAAATACTACAAGCAATTATATACCAACAAATTGGACAATCTGGAAGAAATGGACACATTCCTAGAAACATACAATCTCCCAAGACTGAGTTATGAAGAAACAGAAAATCTGAACCGACCAATTACCACCAATGAAATAGAATCAGTAATTGAAAACCTTCCAAAAAACAAAAGTCCTGGACCACATGGCTTCATAGGTGAATTTTACCAAACATGTAAAGAAGAATGACCATCTATTCTTCTCAAACTATTCCAAAAATTTCAAAAAAAGGAAAGGCTCCCTAACTCTTTTTATGAGCCCACCATTACCTTGATTCCAAAACCAGATAAAGACATTACAAAAAGGAAAACTATATGCCGATATCTCTTATGAACATTGATGCAAAAATCCTCAACAAAATATTAGCAAACTGAATTCAGTAGTACATTAAAAATATTATGCACCATGATCAAGTTGGATTTATTCCTGGGATGCAACGTTGGTGCAATATCCACAAATCAATTAATGTGATACACCACGTTAACAAATCGAAAGATAAAAATCATATGGTCATATCAATAGATGCAGAAAAAGTGTTCGACAAAATCCAACATCCACTTATAATAAAAACTCTCAGCAAAGTGGGAATAGAGGAAACATCCTTCCACATAATAAAGGCTATATATGACAAACCTACAGCTAACATCATACTCAATGGGGAAAGCCTAAATGCATTTTCTTAAGATCAGGAACAAGACAAGGATACCCACTTTCACCACTCCTCTTCAACATTGTATTGTATATAGCCACAGCAATAAGACAAGAAAGAGAAATAAAAGGCATCTGAATTGGAAAGGAAGAAGTGAAACTTGTTATTTGCCAATGACATGATACTATATATAGAGAGAACCCTAAAGAGTCCACCAAAAAACAGTTGGAACTGATCGATGAATTCAGTAAAGTAGCAGGTTACAAAATAAATATTCAGTAGTCAGTGGCACTTCTATACACCAGTGATGAACTTTTGGAAAGAGAAATTAAGCACACAATCCCATTTATAATTGTATCGAAAACTATAACACCTGGGAATCAAATTAACCAAAAGGTAAAAGACCTGTTTCAGAAAATTATAAGTCATTGAAAAAAGAATTTGAAGAAGATACAAATAAATAGAAGCAAATAAATATAAGCATAGTGTTCATGGGTAGGAAGAATCAACATCGTTAAAATGGCCATACTACCCAATAAAAATATCAATGGTATTTTTCAGAGAGATAGAACAAATGATCCTAAATTTATATGGAGCCATTAAAAATCCTGAATAGTCATGGAAATCTTGAGAAAAAAGAACAAAGTTGGAGGTATCATACTACTGGATATCAAACAATATTAAAAGACTACAGAAATCAAAACAGCATGATACTGGCATAAAAAGAGATATATTCATCAATGGAACAGAATAGAGAGTACAGAAATAAATCCACGCCTATACGGTCACTTAATATATGACAAAGAAGGTAAGAATATACAATGGGGTAAAGACAGTTTCTTCAATAAATGGTGTTGGGGAAATTGGACAGATACATGCAAAAAAAAAAGGAAGAAGCTGGACCACTTTCTTACACCATATACAAGAATAGACTCAAAATGGATTAAAGACTTAAATGTAAGATCTGAAACCATAAAGCTTCTAGAAGAAAACATAGGCAGTAAACTCTCTGATATTACTAACAGGAATTTCTTTTCAGATATATCTCCTCAGGTAAGGGAAACAAAAAAAAATAAACAAATGGGACTATATCAAACTAAAAGGTTTTTGTACAGCAAAGGAAACCATCCACAAAACAAAAAGACAACCGACTGTTTAGGAGAAGATATCTGCTAATAATATATCTGATAAGGAGTTAATATCCAAAATGTATAAAGACCTTATGCAACTCAACAACAAAAAAACAAACAATCTAATTAAAAAATGATCAGAAGACCTGAACGGATACTTCTCCAAAAAAGAAATACAGATGGGTAATAGACATATGAAAAGATACTCAAGGTCACTAACCATCAGATAAATGCAAATTAAAATCACAATGAGATATCACCTGTCAGAATGGCTATCATCAATAAATTAAAAAACAACCAGTGTTGACAAGGATGTGGAGAAAAGGGAACCCTCATACATTGTTGGTGGGATTGCAAATTGGTAGAGCTGCAAACAGTGTGGAGGTTTCTCGAAAAATTAAAAATGGATATACCTTTTGATCTGGCAATTGCACTTTTGGGTATTTATCCAAAGAAAAACAAAACAATAATTCATAAAGATCTGTGCACCCCAATATTTATGGGAGCACAATCTACAACAGCCAAGATATGGAAGCAGCCTAAATGCTCAACAAATGACTGGATAAAGAAATTATGGTTCATGTATACAATGGAATATTACTCAGCCATTAAAAATGAAATCCTGCCATTCGCAACAACATGGAAGGACCTAGAGGTTATTATGCTGAGTGAAATAAGTCAGACAGAGAAAGATAAATACCATATGATTTCACTTATATATAGAATCTAAGGAACAAAAAGAACAAACTAATCAAAAACAAACTCAAAAATATAGTGTGAGGGCAGGGGCATGGGGGTGGGAGAATGGAGGAAGGGTTTAAAGAAGTACAAATTAGTAGTTGATATTTGGTCACAGTAATGGGGAGCACGGCATAGAGTATGTAGGTAGCATTAATATGATGGCTAGGTGGAGGGCCAGGAGAGGGAAGGAGCAATTGGGGGGATCGTTTTATGAACTATATAGATGTCTAACCAATATACTGTATACTTGAAACTAATTTAAATTAAAAAAATTGCCTAATAAAATTACTAGAAGTTTCACTTTGGGTATGATAGCATGAGGAGCTCTGTAGATCTGTTTCACAGTGAAACTGGTGAAAATGATTTTTTTAAAAAACAAACCTTTTAAATTACCTGGAAATGGCATAAGGGCATACAGCAAGTGAAGAAATATTTAAGAGAATCTACTAACATTTGTTAAGGATAGTGGAAATCTGTGGCATTTGAACTAAGACCTGTGACTTCCCTCCTTACTCCTATGTCTGCAAGACAGGAACTCCACTCTGATGTGGCCAAAATCACAGGGCTCCTTCTTCCCCTAGATCCCAGAGTGATCTTTCCTTAAAGGGCAGAACATCAGCATTTTTCTTACTTCTTCTGCCACCTTTTCCTGAGGCTAAGTTCCAATGAGTATAGTTCAGAGGTGAGAGCTCTCATCTTCCATGCTTTTCCCTCTCATAGGTCTACCCTGAATGCAACAATACTGAGAATATTGGGGCCCCAATTTGGTAAGAGTTTCCATACTAGTAGTCAAGAGAAGAAGACCTAAAATTACTGTACCCCTTCCACTGAATGCCAAGCTCCTAAAGCAGGAGTGCCACTCATTGAAAAATTCACCATTCTTCCCATTCTCAGCTTCAGATCCATAGTTCAGAGATTTTCCCAAGGGACTGAAGCAGGCCATAAAACAGAGGGCTCTGTATCTCTTCCCAAAAGGAAGTGAATAAATTTGCAACAGAATATGAAGAAGTTGAAGCCTACAACTCTCTAAAAAAATAATGGTAGTCCTTGAGGTCAAGATCTATCATTATGGTTGAAAGCAATTAAGAAGAAATTGGTAGAATCATTAGAAATAAAAGTGAAACTGTAAGTAAGCTATAATTTACCAGAAAAACAAAACAGGGAAGGTACAGCTAAGAGAGCCCTCTTGGGGTCCGAACAAATCTTACTGACCTCAAAATTATCCCATCAAAGGAGCTGAAATTTAATCGATTCAGTCTGTTGAGAAACTTATGCCATAGCCAGCAATTAGTAAAGAGTAACAGCTGAGTGTGGTCGGGGGAAAGAGGCAATCAAAGGCAGCCTTACTAAAAACGCTGTTATCCCAGGGCAACTGTAGGCATATCCAAACCTGTGCTTGGTTCCCTGAGAAGGAAAATCAGAGATTTCATGCTTTAGGGGAGAGGAAATAGACTTCACCAAAATAATCCACTTAATCACTAAACAAATAAAAGAGCAAATAAAACAAGCACCAGAGAGGGGTCCAGTACCCAGATTTACTATATTACCTAGAAGTGCAGTTTACCACAACAAATTATGAGATATGCAAAGAAACAAGTCTAACCCTGGTTTTTCCTTACTTCTATTAACTCCATTGGTGAGAGTCTCCACACTAAATAGTATGTGATAGTCAAACACACAATACGCACCACCAAATACTGAAGTTTATTAATGAAATATACAGCCCTGAAGGAAGATATGATAGTTCACACAGGGCCACGGGAGGGTTGCACTTGGGAACAGAGTAAATAAGCAGGAGGCAGGCTTAGTAGTAACAATAGGTTAAGGTGACCCTTAGTTCCTATGGGATTGGTTTGTTTAAGTAATTTTGCAGTCTGGCAAGGAAATGAAACCCATTAGGTTGAGTATTAGGTGGATTGTAGCTGGTCTGGTTCATAGGGAACTAGCTGGGTGTACAGGCTTTCCCACTGGCTGGGGGACATATCAGATAAGAGCAGAGGAACTCATAGCCATGATTTTGAGGCCATACGAGGATCAAAGATGTCAAGTACATGAAATCTGAAGCTTTACGGTATAGGTCCATATACTGGGGAAAAAAGTTGTCAAAAGAAACTCCCTGGCTTTCCATATGGGGCCTTGTTTATGCAGTATGACAGATCAGTAGGTGAGAAATTGTAATTGGCTGAAAGAGCTGGTTCTGTTGCCACTGTGTGGTAAGCAGGAAAGATAATGTACACTGATCAGTTAAGACCATTAAAAATAATTACTAGAATTAAGGGTGGTCACATTGTAAAGTATAAAAATGTCAAATCACTATATTGTACACCTGAAACTAATATAACCAATATAACATTGTATACCAACTATATTTAAATTAAAAAAAAAATGTTTTTAAAGAGCAATGCCAGAGCCTGAGGATACTTTTCTGTCATCACAGTTTTACATGAGGCATCCATAAAAGATGATGCTGAGAACAACGTAAGCTTCTTATTCAAATAAAATCTAAACACAATGTCCTGCCAGAGCAAAGAGGAAATATTCTGTTTGGTGATAGCCTGCCTTCAGGAGGAGAAAACCTACCAAAGAATGAAACCAGGTTGTTAACTTCAATTTATAAAATCATTAAAGGAAGCATATTCAAAGGAGAGAAAAGCTGTTGAAACAAAGTAAAATTGGACATGGCATGGATAATAGTTTGATCACATCAATACCGAGAGCAGGAGAAAAGCCTAACAAACAAATATTTCAAAAGCAGGAAGTTATGAAATGCCAAATCAACACATAAAACAAATGGACACTGAGAAGATAATCTTTCCTTTGGAAGTGCCCTGAGGACTACTTTGTTGGGGATCATATTTCTTCCCATCTTCATCTTTTCTGTACCATTGAATAAATATGACACATTAGGATCAGATTCTCCAGGACAGACTGCGGCAACTGAAGACATAGTAAATTTACATGATATAGGACAAGTAGATGAGATCACTACTGATACTACTGAATCAATTAATGGAGCAGTTTATTCAAATCAAGCAGTTCAAGTGAGTCTATGAATAAATAATGGTTTAGAAGAAGCAGAAGAAACAGTTCATTGAGATATCCTACTCTTTAAATACCAACAACTCTAGATAGTGGTTATTCATCAGCTCATGCAGAGGCCACCTATGAATAAGACTGAAAAGTATTGACTCCTATTATTTTATGAAGCATGTTCTACTGCTGACAGAACAATTAAATAGGTAATTTACTTTTCCATTAAAAACAAGAAGCATACCAGAATTCTACCTACTTTTAGACTTGTAGGAAACACTAGTGCATTGTAGCTTAAATGAGTATAAGATGCAGTACTTATCTTTCCAGTATTTTTAAAGATATCATTTATTAGATTTATGTGAGATTAAGGGTATGTTTCAAGAAATTCTTGAAACCTATTTCTCAGGTGTGTAATTCATTATTTTTGCTACTGCAATACTGCATACATGCATATTTATTCTCATTTCTTTACTGATGTAAAGAGCAATTGTATAAAACAATATATACATAATATATTGTTGAGACTATAATATATAGAAAGGTAATATACTTAGCAATAACAACACAAAGGAGATGGGTATGAGCAAAGCTGTACTGGGCTAAGAAAATTAGATGTTAACTTAAATTCATCGGAACAAATTTTGATAACCAGCTTTAAAAAATAAGAAGGTTAACATAGCAATAGCTATAAATACATATTTTTTCTCCATTCTTCTCTTGGATTTTTTAAGAAACATAATATTATGTAAAGTAATAATTATAACAATGGATTCTTGTGTTTGTAACCTTTATTATTTAACATATATAATAATATCACAAAATGCAGTAAAGGGAGTACAGCTACACAGAAGTAAAATTTCCATATCTAACTAGAATTAAGTTAGTATAAATCTGAAGCTGATTCTGAAAAGTTAAGATGTGTATGTTAATCCCTAGAGCAAACACTAAGAAAAAACCTTTAAAAATATGAAAATGAGGAGTTTCACTTCTTACTAAACACTTATGTGTTCTTTTTTCACGCATCATCATTGGCAATTACAAAGGTTTTACATGGCAGACCTCACAAAGGAACACTGTTCTCCCCACATCAGATTTGTACAACCAATGCTCTAAAGTATCTGAAGGGAGTTGCTGTCATGGAATCCGTCTCCCCTGGTTGGCCATGCTCTTACACATAACTATATTCCTTGCCCAGTTGCCTCCATTTGGATGCCTCTTTATCAGATGCCTTTGGCAGAGGCCTTCCTCAGGTGCCTCTGCAGAAATCTCTGTGGGTGAGGGATATCTGATGGAGAGGGAAGGAACTTTGAAGACATTTTTTTTCTCCTTTCTGAATCAGTATTCCTTACATTCTTAGCTCCTCGCCTTTTCTTATTCCCAAACTCCTGTGTCCATAAAACTACAGAATTTTGTTCAGGATGTCCTCTACAGTAAGACGATCCTCATGTCTGTGTTCATCCATCTTAACCTATACTGGTACTGGTCCATGGGCAAAAATGTAATAGAGGGGAGTCAGAACTTTCTCCAATTTAGCTTTTTGCCTATCTTACTGCAGTAAGCGACTTAAAGCTTGAGTGTTACACTTCTTTTTGGCTTATTGTCTTAAGCAGCTACTCTTACATCTGGCAAATCAGCTTTCTCTCCAGCTCAACTAGGCTCCTGACAAATTAGTATAGTGAACCAGGCAGACAACCAACCACAATGCCATTCTGGAAAAGCAAAAAGCCTGAAGACCGTATGCAGTATTAGCAGAGCCTATAGGGCACATTATAAGGGTGCTAGTGGAGTTTGAATGTCCCATGGGGCACTTTGCCAAACATGCGTATGAGTCTTGGAAAGTGGTAGAGGAAGCCATCAGGCATTAGAAGTCATTAGTAAAGTTTTAAATAAACTTTTCAGTTCCGAAGGGGATATCTAGTCCTCTTTAGTCCATGACATTCTAGCTGATCTTGCGTGGCTGGTAAGATAACTGATCCAACAGAGGTGTTCAAAGAAAACCAGGAAAGCAGTATCCTAGCTACTACTTAGGTTTCCCAACAATGGGACCAGAGTTGCGGCTGGAACTCATGCACAAGTTGAGTAACTCTAAGTATGTTCCTGGTGCTAATACACATCCTGTAGTTGGCAAGTTGTTGAAATTTTAAGAGAAAAAAGTGTAGTACTCTTAGAGATTGCTTTGCCCAACAGCTTTGAAGAGACCTTAGAAACTTAATTAGATCCCTCCAGAGATAATTTGGCTAAAGTTAATAAAGAGAGAGTGGCACAGCATGGGGTATGTTAGTAAAAACTCCTCCTTCCAAGTGCCCTTACAGCAGCCTTTGCCAGGATAACAAAATGCAAAAAGGAGCAGCAACAGCAGCTGCAGCCTTTTGGTTGCCACCCCGTCCAGAAAAGTCCAAGCTCTGTTTAAACAGGCTCACCCTGCATGTCCCTTGGGAGTCCCTGCCAAGAAACAGCTGTCCACTCCAGCCATTTGCTTCTCCCACTCTCTGCTCCTCCCGCTCCTTCTCCAGAAAACCTGTAGCCAATTCTAGGCAGGTAACCTTGCTGGGATCCACATAGTGGCAGCCCCTTCAACAAACATGGTTCCTGTTCCTTCTACCTCATTCCTGTGGGCATGCAGATAGATCAAAAGGCCAAGAAGACTTTGTCTAGACCTACCAGCTTTCTTTTTCTTTTCTTTTTACAAAAAATTTTTAATCGATGTATAATTGACCTATTACATTATATTAGTTTCATGTGTACAATATAATGACTCAATATTTGTATACATTGTGAAACAATCACCACGATAAGTCTAACATGTCACCTTAAATTAAAATTTTTTTCTTGTGATGAGAAAGTTTATTATTTATTTTCTTAAAAACTTTAAGATGCAATACAGTGTTATTAACTATCATTTCCATGCTATACAATATCCTCATGAATTATTTATTTTATAACTGGAAGTCTGTACCTTTACATTTTCTTTACCCATTTCTTCCACCCTCTACACATTGCCTCTGAAAACCACCAGTCTGCTCTCTGTACCTATGAGCTTCTTCTTTGTTTTATTTGTTTTTGTTTTTATTTTTATACTCCACATATATGTGAGATTGACAATATTTGTCTTTATCTGACATATCACTTGTCATAATGACCCAAAAGTGGAATTTCTAGATCATATTGTAGTTCTATTTTTTATTTTTTGATGAACTTCTAGTGTTTTCCATAGTACCTGCACCATTTACACTCTCACCAACAGTGCAAAAGGTTGCATTTTCTCCATATCCTTACAAACACTTGTCATTTCTACAAAAAAAGCAGCAGTGATATATGTTAAATATACAAATTTATGCAGTCCTGTGGACCCACAAGTAAGCCCTTCGGGCTCCTAGAGCCAGGTAATCTGGATGTATCCCCTGGGTAGTAGTTGTAAAAATTAGGGCTTCAAACAAGTGCACGACCTCTTTCTGAGAGGTACTGACAAGCTGCAGCAAAGCAGAGGGAGATAACAAAGATGGCATCTACTGGCTTTTGTTCTCTGAAATCACTTCTTAGGCCACTAAATGTGTGTCAAGCCAGAAGCTTTCTCCTCAGGCCAAAGCTCCTGGACAAGCAAATAGGCTTCTTCCTCATAAAGACTGGGGTGCATTTTAGTCTGCTGTCTGTGCAATGTCCTGGGGCTGGTATGCTGCCAAGAACTGTCTCTCCAATTGTTACAATTCTATGAGACATAAAAACACAAGTTCCCCTGGTCTCCAGAGCCAGGGGATCAAGGAGTATTCCCTGTGTGATATCTGCAAAAATCAGGGCACTGGAGGTGTGTAAAAGCTGTCTTTTTTGAGATACTGGCACTCTGGAGTGTGGCAGAGGGAGACATGAAGATGATGACTACCAGCTGTAGTGAGGCAGAGGGGGAGTTTAAAGATGGTACCTACTGGAAAAAGAAAGTAAAGAAAAAAAAAGATGGTGCTCTCTGACAAGAGCAAGGCAGAGGGAGAACGTAAAGATGACACCCACCAGTCCATAGCCCCAAAGAGTATTCTAGCATGCTCATAGAAGAAATACTGCCACTTGCGACAACACGGATGGACCTTGAGATGATTATGCTAAGCAAAATAAGCCAGACAGGAAAAGTTGAACATCACATGATATCACTTATATGTGGCATATAAACCTAAATGCAACAAATGAGCAGGACAAACAAATAGAGACTAATGGAAATGGACTATAGACTAGTGGTTACCAGAGGGTAGGGGGTGGGGAAGGAGTGGGGAGGTAGACAGAGTAAAGGGGGTCAAATATAGGGGGATTGGGGAAAGGTGAAATGGGTAAAGGGGATTGAATATATGGTAGCTGAAGGAAACTGGACTTTGGGTGGTAAACGCACAATAGAATATACAGATGTCAAATTATAGTGTACATATGAAAACTATATAATTGTATTAACCAATGTTACTCCAATAAACTTAATGAAAAAAAAAGAAAGAAATTCATGACTCAGGTGATGTTTTCCATCACCTAGGCCTAATGGAAAGGGGAATGGCCTTTTGAGGACACAGTTAGAGAGTCAGCTACATGACAACACTTAGTAGTGCAGGACAATGACCTCCATGATGTGGTATATGCTCTAAATCACTATCTAAGATATGATGTTGTTTCTCCTACAGCCTGGATTCACAGGTTCTGGAATCAAGAAGTGAAAATGTATGTGGATATTCTCATTATTTCCCTACTAATCCACTAGCAGAATTCTTCCTTCTTGTCCCATGAACTAGGCTCTCCTGGTTCCAATGCCTTAATTTTCAAGTGGATGAATGGGGTTAACAATGGTTCCAGTGAACTGGTAGTTGAGATTACCAACCGACTACTTTGGGTTTCTCATGCCACTGAATCAATAGGAAAAGAAGGAGGTTAGAGTACTAATTGGGGTAGTAGGTCCTGACTATCAAGAGGAAATTACATTGCTACATAAAATGGGGGTTTGTAATGCAGCAGTTTCCCAGAGATGCCTCTTAGTACTCCCATGTACAGTGACTAAAGGCCAGTGGAATACCACAGCAATTCATACAAACAAGATTGCTAATGATTCAGACCTTACAGGAATGAAGGATTGGGTCATCTCACCAAGCAAGGAACTTTGACCAGCTAAGAGGCTCACAGAAGACAATAAGAATATGGAATTAGGTAGATGAAGAAGATAGTTGAAAAGACCACTTATGAGCACCAGACCAGTTTCAAAACACAGGACTGTAGTAGTCATTAGTACTTCTTTGCTTTGATATCAATATATTTGTGTTTATATTAACCATTTTTCTCTTACCTTCCTTTCTCCTTATTCTTTCTTATTTACATAAGATGTGTTAATTATGGTTATCTTTGATTTCAGTATACATGTTACAGATTGTCAGAGGGGACTCAGGAAAAATTAGTATCATTCAAAATGGATAAAGAAACTTTGTATCTTCTTTTATAAAGAGGGTTAGCATGTTCTCAGTTGTCCATGGGATAGCTGCATCTTGATAGGTGGAAGCCTGGCTTTGTTCTTTTCTTTAGTGGGAACTGTGTACGGGTGCCAAGTTAACAAGGGCTGGATTCTGAAAGCTTTGTACCATGTCAACTTGACTAAGCCAAACTACAGTTCTCAGAATTCTTTCCATGTTTCTAGTTGAGGTTGACCACCATAAAATTTTACCTAAGATTTGGAAAGCAGAAATGAAATAGTAGCTGTGTTTCACTCTTGGAAGGATAATGTAGGCCAGGAGTCTTGTTGTGGATCACACACTTTTTGTGACTCTGCTGGTTCTCCTTGTTGGCAATGGTAGTAGCCAGGCTCACAGCTCTAGCTACCAAAGTTGTATTCTGCCAGCTTTTCTAATTTCTGGGCCAGTCTCAAGAGGGACTTTGTGGCAAGAGTTCTACTTCTCTAACAGGTCATTTATGGCAGAGAATTTAAACTTAAAGATAGACAGTGTCTGACACAGGTCCCAATGAAAAATAATAAAGTTGCAGGTTTTGTCTTGTTTACACATTTCCATTTCCCTAGTTCATATTCATTCTTCTTTCTGACCAAGTGTCCTGTGAGTTGAAGATCAGCACCAGAAGCCAAAGAAAGAGCTAAATCATGATTGTTTTACCAGTTCTCACAGTAGGGAAAATCAAATCTTTATTATTCCCCTTTTCTGGACAAAAAATGTCAAGGACCCTCTGAAAGTATAAGGATATTTTGAAGGGTCAAAGTGAAAATTCTTGTACTCAGTCAGGAGTCTGCTGCCTATCTTTTGTTGTCCACTTTAAGTCCTTCCTCTTCCTTTCTTAAGAAAAGCCCACCCACTGTGATCCCTTCTGATTCGTTCAGCTCTGCAGTTTGTAGTTAATATATTATATGTAAAGACATCTTAGTTATAGATCCACTTCCCATTCAACCTTTTCTCCCAGACAGACTTTGAGCCTCTTACTTCCTGGGACTGTGGCCTCAGTACCTGCCATCATTTCTGAGCAATGGTGGAGAGGGTGTAGTGGAGACAGCATGGTCTAGTCCTTTCAGATTCCTTCATTTGGGGCTTTCTCTGTTGTTGGCAAATTAAACTTCTGTAGTCATGTTGCCCCACAAGCTTAGTAGAAAAGAAGCAATCTTGCTTTATTTAAATGTAGATTAGATATTAAGAAATCTTGTTTGGAGACTTGACTCTACCACTAATTTTTGTGACCTTTGGCAAGCCATTTAGGTGCTCTGGGCCATTGATTTTCTCTGTCTGGTTAATTATCTTACGGCATTTCCTTTGAAATATAAATCAATGCTTTTTTGATGAGGCCATGCTCCTTTCTTGAGGTGGGACTTGAGACAGTATTAAATACATTGAAATTGTGTTGGAGTGACAAAAAGGATTTATTATTGTTATTTTTCTAAAATGTGATATTTCTTCATTTGCTGTTTCTTTTTCTAAAATATTTTTCAGAGTTACAGAACATTTTGCTTTTCAGAATAAATATTAAAAAGCGTTTGATTTGTCCATTATTTTAAGAATTTTTTACACGTGATTTCTTGGCTCAGGGGTCTGAATGCAATACAAAGTCTTAGTTTACTCAGACCATCCTGGGAAGTGAGCCTTTTTAGTGTCTTTCATTGTTGCCTTGGAATAAGTATCCCCGTTTCTGTTGTTTCTGTATTCATTCTTTAGAGGATCGATGTAAATTGGACAATATTTATTAAACACCTTCCAGTTCCTATTTTTAATACTTCCTCAACCCTCTGTCATGACTTAATCCACTTTAACTTTATATGTTCTTTATTAAGCAGCTTTCATAATGTTAATACACCCAAAATCACTTCTATCTTTTTGGAGAGTTTTACCGCTGCAGATATCTGAGCTATACAATTTTTTTTCGTGAATCTCACTATTAATATGAGATGTTCCTAGATGGAAAGGGGGGGGGTCACAGTTCCTGTGCTACAGGGCATAGTCATGTTGGAACACTAAGGTTTTATTCACAATGGTGGAATAAAATGGACAGGACTTACACAGGCTTAAGGGTAACTCAGGACTCTAAAGTCCTAAAGATACATGAGATTGTTGAGCAGTCAAGAATCAAAGGGTGTTGATCACTCATTTGACTCCAGGCATGTCAATCCTCACTTCTCAGCAAATGAGCTTAGAGCTTGCAGTGATGGAAGCAGCCCTTTGTTGACACTTCCTAGTTCCGCCTTCCGTCACTGGCCAACCGGTTTTTTCCAGTTTTGTCCAGCAACATCTCAGGCGCAGCCTTAGTGGGTCGCTTCTACGGCTGCCCCTGGCTTCCTGTTCTGGGGCCAACACAGTCACAGTCACAATCACAGTCACAGTCACAGTCACAGACCATTGTACCCTCTGCAGCCTTATTCTAGGCCACCCACACCTCCTCCCAGCAGGCCCCACTGCCAACAGCCTCTCATTAGTGCCAGGCACCTTGGCAGCCACCATCTTCACCACGGTTGTCATAGCAACCCAATCACCACTCAGGTCCCAGTGCAGATCAGTGTGTCAGTCCTGCCATGTCTGCCATAGAGGAGAGAGACCTGACTCAAGATGTCCAGGTTAGAGGTGATAATGTGGTGGATCGTGACCCAGGACTTATCAGTGCCGCAGTGGGTACTGCAGAAGGGTTAGATGGAGTTGCAGAGATTGCAGCAGTTGTGGCTGCTCAAGTGGTCACAAGGGCCCTTCAGGAAGCAGAGAGTTGGCAGATGTCCACCAAGCCAAGAGTTAAAGACAGGGATATCCGTCCAACTGAGAAGAAGGAAGACATGGAGGAGAAACTCAAGGAAGGCCATGAGAAAGAGGGACAGGACCACTATAGCGAGAAGGAGCAAAATGACCTTAAAGAGGAAAACCACAAACAAACACAGGAGGAGGGCGCTGAAGTCATCATAGAAGCCTGTGAGTTCCCCCAAAGCAGGGTTTCAGTCCCTGTTCTGGGATCTGGTTCATTCCCTTCTACATGATATCTATTACAATGATCATGTCTTGGTTTGGCTCAAGGCAAGCAATGTGGTGACCAGACATGATCCCCGAGAGCCCACGAATCCAGGAGAGGGACCCACACTTCGGGTGGGTGAGGACCTGGTAGAGGGAGTGGAGAATGGGGAGGATGAGTACCAGACAGAGGGACACCCCCCCAAGTACCCGAGGAACTTGCAGAGGGGTCCGTATACCAGAAGGCAGGGGAACCAAAGGAAGCTACGGACCAGGAGGGCAAGTCTGACTAATGCAGATGTATGCTATGAGGCTGGGGCTTGTGCAACCAAGAGGACTGAAGCTGGCAAGAGTTAACTAAGTCATCAGGCCATTGTAGCCACTGTTGTGGCATCCAGATGAAAGGCAGTCAGTGTTCAGTGCTTCCTTTTATCAGTTAAGTGGAGCATCAAAGCTTTCAAAATATTCAGGGAGAATATGCACAAGTAGAAGTCCAATTCTATAAAAACTTTTATGATCTTGAGAAAAGGTATGCTGCCTTCCACCAACCTCTGTTTGTTAAGAGAGCTGAGATCATCAGTGTAATTCATAAGCCCACAGAAGGTGAATATCAATGGGAAGTAGGTGTTCAGGAAGGAGCTTGGGAGGAATGGAAAGAGAACCAGAGGATAAGGGGCAAACAAATGGTATACCTTACTGGGTTGATGGCTTTTTAAAATGTAATGATTCTTGAGAGAATGATCCAAGAAAATAATGAATTTGTATTAGAGCACTTGAAAGACATAAAAGTAAATTTTGAGGGTTGGGGAACCAATGAGCTTCACTATAGAGTTTATCTTTAAGTCAAATGAATATTTTTTTAATGAAGTTCTGACAAAAACATATTGAATGCAATCAGATCCAGATGATCCTTTCTTCTCGAAAGGGCCCAAAATAATCAGAAGCACAGGATGATCTACTGAAAAGAGGGAGAAAATATCACCATAAAAAACTATCAAGCTGCAGAAGTGTGAGGGCTGTGAAACTGGTGTTCTTCACCTACTTCTATCCTCCTGACTCTCCTGAGGGTAGAGTACTAGATGTCACCACTGATTTTAAATTCGGCTATTTTTTTCATGAAGTTCTGGCTCCCAAGTATAAAAACTTGATGATGAAGCCCAAGAAATTGAAGGTAAGTAGGAGAAAGAATAAGATGAAAGTGAAGAACCAGAAGAAGGATTTGGAAAAGATAGAGTCCAATAGAGTGTAGCCTGGAAGAATCCAGGTTGAGTATCACTAAACCATTCCTGTCATCCACATGTTACATTTTTACATTTTCTTGGTAAACTGAATAGTAAAAAAATTGTTTAAACATTTATTTTTATAAATCACTTTTAATGTTAATAATATACATATATACTAAATCATACACAATACAATGTGTTCTAAATTTTCCTTTTTCATGGGCACACATTCTTTGAACTGTAAGTATAAGACTTCTACAGATAGGAAATTTATCAAACCTGGTAGCTAAAATGATATTTGTTTAGAATACCACTGCTAGAACAAGTAGATAAATCCACTAAATGGGCCTTCATCATTTAGTGGCTACTTAAATGTGGTCTCTTGTACCAACTAGGAGACAATGCCTTTGAAGATGTGAATATCTAAAAAATTGTAAAAACTTAAGAATGGCAAGTAGGACCACATTTAATGATTGATGTCTGAGTATTCATTGTATTTCATGTGACAGTCAAAAGAAAAGAAAGTTAATCATAGTAAGATTTTTATTATCACCAAATTGTTAATTTAACTTACATCTCATCTATCTTTTTCTTTCCCTTTTTTTTTCCTTTCTCCTTTTTAAAGATATAGATGCTGAGGGTCTGGGAGGTTAAGAGATTATGGTTTATGGGAAGAGCACAGACAGGCTTTTAGGTGAAAAAACTTATTTATATTCTTGAATGGTCTCCCTTCCTGAAAAAAGCATTTTTGGTGTTTGGCAAGTGGGAGATGAGGTTGATGTAATCACTTGATTGACAATGTCTAATGATTCATGAGGATCCTGATACATAAGGATCTGTATTACAAGAGGGAAATAGTGTTGTTTTCTCATATTGAGACAACAGATATACATAGGATTGACTATTCTTAGATTTAGAAAGTCACTGGTATTTGTTGAATGTATTCAATTGTTAATGTTCTTATATTTATTCCTGCAGGTAATGGCATAGATGGAGATGAAAGAGAAGCAATGAATTTGTGCTTCAAAAATTTGAGATTTTCTGATGTTCAGTAGTCCTTGGGAAATGTTCTCAACACTTGTTTTGTTCCAAAGTTCATCACCCCAAAAGTAAAATCCACTAATATTGGACTTTTCTGTTACTCTTTTAGGTATCGTTGACAGCGTTTGTTTAGGTTAAAAATTTAAAAAAAATGTGTGAAATAAATAAGTTGCAGATTTTTCGATAAATAACACTGACTCAAATTAATTTCATATCTTTCTTTTTGTTTTAGCCCACCTTACAGTCATTGAAAGGGATCACTTTCAAACACGTTTTAAGTTGTTTTATTGTATCCTTCAGTTAATTAAAATATCAAGTTATAAACAATTTACATAAAGAGGGATGGAGGTCTAGCCCCTACTGTACTTTATTGAAAGAACCTGATGGATTACATAATTTACCCAGAGACCAAACAGTGCTGGGTTGGTACTGGGCTGACATGGACCAGTAGCATCAGTATTGCCTGGGAACTCATTAGAAATGCAAATTCTCAGGCCCTTCTCCAGACTTACTGAATCGGAAATTCTGAAGGTGGGCTAGCAATCAGTTTTATATGTCTTTCAAGTGATTCTGAAACATAGTAAAGTTTCAGAACCACTGCTTTGAGCTTTACCTGTGTGATGACAAGCTTTAGTTCACTAACTTGAGACTGTTTCAGGTAAATTGAACAGGACAATTAAATCTGGACTGGGGAAGAGATTATAATTCTCAAGGGTGAAGAGACAGAGAAAGACCTATGGATGTGAAGATTGGGCAGTCGAAGTGGAAAACATGGATAAGGGAAAAAGCTAGTTCCAGAAATATACAAACTTTATGATGCCATATATACGAATTTGAAAAACATTCAAAACAATTGCCACAAATGATAATGGGTAATTATACATGTAGTAAAAGGAATACATATGAATTAAGCATGTATATATAGCATGCAGAGAGTCAAGTATGAGAATGATAAACAACTTATTTAGGACACTGGCAACATCCTGTGGAGAGAAAGAAAAGACAGTTTAATTGTTGAGGGTTACATGGCAGGCCTCAATCCTGTAAATGGCCAATGGTCCAAAGTGTTGGGGTTAAGGAGATGTGCACACTCAGAACCCATGCCCCCCACATTGAACCATGCCCGATATATCTGGGGCCCTGAGTTTGCTCCCCATATAGCCCAAAGTCCCAAGCTTCTTCAGTGAGTTTGTGCTTCTGATAGTGAGCTCACTGCCATTGTGTATACATTCCTAGGATTGAGGGGTGACTAAGATGCGGTGGCTGTATACAGGAAACAGAAGACAAGTTAGCTAGATTATCCACAAATATGCATGTGAAGCCTCTTGAGGTGAGGAATGGAACTCAGTGTCTATAGAGAAGTGGTAAAGGAAAGTCGGGGGCTGGGGGCTAGGGACTGAGATGAGGATCAGGGGTCTAGGGCGGGGGTTCCATTCTTCCCATATTGCTGTAACAGAATGTAGAGTTCAAGTATTGTGGATAAACCATAAGCTGATCCCCAATAAATCCGACCTTCTCGTAGTTACACTCTTGAGTTTGGCAGGACCAATGACTCTCTTCTGACTAATAGAATGTGGAAAAGGTAGAAATATAGAGATATAAGTATGTACATTAGATGATTGATAGATGATAGATAGATAGATAGATAGATAGACAGACAGACAGAGAGATAGAAGATAAATCTTTGTGTGGTAATATTGTAACACTGAACTTAGCACTGGGCAGCCTTGGAGACTCCAGGTATCTGGATACGTGATCTTGAGTATCACTTAACCATTCCTGATATACACCTGTTAAAATTTCCTCAATAAACTATATAAGAAAAAGAAACCTTAAAATACAGAGTATTCTAATTTGAACTTGGCCATTCAGGTTAATAAGGTATATATATATGTCATGGTAGGAAAGGTAAGATATTTTATTTAACAATATATAAGTTGACTTAAACCTTTCACATGGTATGTAGGCCCCAAATTTAACTCTTGCCCTGAAAATTTTAAATGTTACAAATGTTATAGGTGGTTCAGTTTAAATATTTAGTCTATTACTCTTCCCCTTTCCTCACTTCCGTCACACGTTTTTACTCCAAAGCACAGAAACAGTGCTTCCTCTTACTTTAGAAATAGTTTCTGTAGCTGGCCATAGCCTAACATTCTGTAGGTCTCAGACGACCTATGAACCTAGTCCCTAGGCAAGACTAAAGTGTAACCACCAACCATCCTGCCCCTCTGCCCATGCCTAATCACATCCACCCTCTCCCCCACTCATCTTACTTTTTATGCACATATTGCATGCACAAGTCCTCTAACCCAAGGCCACATATCTTCCTGGCAAGTAGTTCACTGGAGGCTGCCAGCCATCAGTTTTTTCAGGCACACCTATATGGAGCCCATTTAGGATCCTATTTAAGAATATTTTGCTTCTCTGACAGACTTCCAGTCTGAACTGTCAGTATCCTATTTAATTTCTCTCCTCTTTTATACATTAATTGAGATGGCCTACAAAAATTTTCTATTTTTGTAGTTGTAGTTATTCATAGGGCAAAAGACCAAGGAAGCTACAAAGAAGCTGAAAATGTCTGAATGTGTCTCTGTGAATTTAGGAATTCTTAATCTCATTAGAAAAATGGAGTTATATTGCTAATTTTGGAAAATAAAATATTAGTGTGGACATTGTCAGAGTGAGAATAACCTCATATTGATCCCCTCAAGAAAAAGTGAAGGGGTGGGAGGTGTAACAGCTAGCATACCACAACGATCTAGAGAAGGGTATCAACTCAAATAAACTATTTGTCATGGGTATTTGAACTATCAAACTATCCCCTATAGGAGCCTCGAAAATGCTCCACACAGCATTCTTATTTGCCACTGTCACTGCCAATACCATTGGATCTGCTAGGCTATATTGACCAAGTGGCACAGCAGCTTGCATGGCAGCCTGGGCATACTGTAGATCCTGTTCTCCTTCTGGGCCCCACTCACAACTGGTAGCCTTGTAGGATACTCAGTAAATGGGTAGGATTAGTACTCCCAAGTAAGATATATGATGCTTTCAACATAAAAAAAAATCCCACTAGGCGTTTTGTCTGGTAGTGTGGACCAGGTGCAGCCACTTGGCCTTCTCCTTGAAGGAATATTTAAAGGTTCTCTGGACTTCCGAACCCCTAGAAAATTCAAAGAGGCTAGTATTTGGATTTTTATGGGTGTCATTTCCCTCTCTGACATTCATTTATCTTATGAAGGTATCTAACGTCGTTGCTACATCCTGCTCATCATGTCCAGTCAGCATAATATTATCAATGTACTGGGACAGTGTAATGTCCTGTGGTATGGAGAGGTGATCAAGCTCTTTGAGAATTAGATTTTGACATAGGGCTAGAGAATTAATATAGCCCTGAGGAAGAACAGTGGAGGTAACTTTCTATCCTTGCCAGCTAAAATCAAAATGCTTCATATGGTTTTCACTGCCAAATATAGGGGCGGCGATTGGGGAGAACTTCACACCAGATGCCAGGGTATATGCTGCTTTTCTCCAGCAAAGAAACCACATCTTAAATAGCATCTACAGTTGGATTCATCATCTGACTGCTTTTACAACATTCCATTGTTATTCTTGAAAATCCACCCCTCTCCTGCACAGGACAAACAGGAATGTTGAATAGGAATGTGATAAGAATCTCCATTCTCGGAATATGTTAAGCATTTGATGGTGGTGTTAATTGCTGAAGTTTCCTCCAGGAACACAATACTGCTTTCGGTTTACTATATTGGTAGATAAAGGCAGTTTTAGTGTTTTCCACCAGGATAAGAGCCCATATTCTCTCGATCAGGAAATCAGTATGGCAATCCTTTCAGTTTCTGAGTATGTTTATTTCACTTATACATTCTGTAATGGAGATAACAACAAGGCAGAAGGAGATGTGACACTCACTTGAGTCAAAACTGCAAGTGGCATTTTGGGTCTCCAGGATTTAAAGTTACTTCAGAGCCGATGTCTAGTAATCCCTGGAAAGTTTGATTATTTCCTTCCTTCCTTAATGTGCAGTTATTCTGGTAAATGTATACAAGTCCCTTTAGGTAAGATCAGATGGAAATTTATAATCATGTTGGCTGGGTAGCAGAGTCCCTTCTCAAGGAGATCCAGCCTCCCCTTTGTTCACAGGGCACTAAAATGGCTCAAGTATGGGAATTGATGTGGGAGTGTGGCTTTTTAAATTTTTTTTGTGTGTGTGACTATCATAGTTATTCAAGTCAGATTTCCATTAATTAGATATAGAGCAGTTTAATTTTTACAGATGAAGTAGAATTTAGTAGGGTGCCCATCTATTTTAGTTCCAGGGACACCACAATTTGTCAACACCTAAGCTCATTGTATATCAGAAAATTCTTGTCAATAATTTTAAGCTCTGCCACCAATGACAGTAACCATTCCCATCCTGTCTTTGGCAAATACATGTTGTCACTTGGCTCCTTCCAAACCAGGAACATGATGGCCTCTTTCAGTTCAGGACCCAAATTGATGGAAACAGTTTCCACTCTCATTTATGCCTTATAAAAGTTATACAAGACAGAGCCTTCAATGATAGTGAGGCTCTTCTCATGAATGTGTTTCTGAAAGCTTTGGTAAAGAGAGTCTTCAGACATTTCTGGACATTATAATGGGGTGGTGATGGGAGGTCCTAAGTGATAAATCCACTCTATCTTTTCAAACTCTCCAAATCTTTGGATATCTTTATCTCCAGTGTTCTACAGAAGTTCTGGCATTTAAACTTCATTTGCTATGGAATATCTTTGGGTCTAGGTTTTAGTCAATCATCAAGCAAATAGTTAGGGTCACTCTTGCCACTCAAGCTGGCATATTAAATATGGAATCTCTACATAGTGAGATCATATCAATAAATTTGGCCGATGCAACATATTTTTTATCCTGATCCAACAATTTTAGGATCTATTTCCACACATACTCTTCAGATTTCCATTAACATAAGTGGACAAATCCATATAACTCATGATGTGTATCATACCTCTTCATAGGCTATACTTTTTTTTTAATCTCATGCTCTGGAAAATGCTAGAACTTGAGTTTGGTTATAAGTCTAAAAGTAATGGTAATTATGTGATGTAATCCAGGTGTTTACTAACACTATGATGGCAATCGTTTTGCAGTACGTAAGTATATAAAATCAACACATGACAACACAATGTCAATTGTATCTTAATAAAATTGGAAAAATGAAAATAAAAAAAAATAAAAGCAGTAATATGTTGTGTGGGTGAGCACTGAGGAGGAGAAGTAGTCTCTTGCAAGGCAACTATCACTGGTAAAGCCATTACAGGCTTTTCAAGGTAGGGGAGACTGATCTCCTCAGATATGAGTTTAAGGACTGCAACCAATACCAAAGATAGAATGGCAAAATTTAGAATTTCTAGGACTTCAGTTTCATCATGATCTTCCCATATGTCCTTGTCTAAATTTTCATTGTTCCACTTCTTCCCTATCTATGTTTTAACTTTAACATAAAAGAACCCATGAAGTTGGAAAATAAATCTGCATTGTACTTCAGTCACCCACAAGATTATACATTAGTTTCACTTTACAGAAATCTCAGCCTCAAGACTATAAGGCATAACCATTACTTTTAGTGGTTTGGTTCCCTACCCAGTACTTGATCTGGGGACTTTAAAGCCCTGAACTCATTTTCCCTCTCAAGTTCTCTGGAACATGTAGAAGCACACAACCAACCCCGTTGTAATATTTATTTTTACTAAAGTGTTTTATAGTTGCAAGTGTTTTGTGGTCACCCAAAGTCTTGCTATATATATGCAGTTGCTTTTAGGTACCTACAGATGATAATATAAGGAACTGTTTTGTTGCTGTACACTATGAACTATCACTGTCTCTTTGCCAATGGAAAAAGTCATTAATGTCTAAATATAAGCAGATCAGGCAACCAATTTCCAATAATCAAGACAAATTTAGAGAATCCATTCTTAAAGCAGTTTCTCTGAAACTAGTTCTGATACCAATTACTGTTCTGGTTATTATTGTGTGTAACAAATCATCCTGAATATAGTGTTATAAAATAATTTTATAATGCTATCAGATTTTGTGAGTCAAGAATTCTGAAATGGCACAGCAGAGAAAACCTATCTCTGCTTTATTATATCTGGGGCTTGAGCTGGATAGACTTAAAATCTAGGGGTCATTCATATGTTAGAGAATGAAATAATATGAAGGCACATTCACTCACACATATGGTGCCTGGATTGAAAGGACTCAAAAGCTAGAATTGAGCTTTTGCATACATGTCAACTCTACATGATTTGGTTTCCTTAGAGCATGGTGGCCTCAGGATAGTTAGACTTATTGCATGGTAGCTCAGGAATTCAAAACCAAGTGATCAAGAAAGCCATATAGATATTGCATTGACTTTTAGGGTCTATCCATGGAAGTTAAACAGTGTCACCTTCACCTAACATTCCCCCAAATCTGCCCAGTTAGAAGGGGAAGGGATAGAGACCCCACTTCTCAATGAGGAACAGCAATGTTCTTGAACAGCATTAAGATGGAAGATAAAGTAGATATCTTTGGACAATACAATTTTCTACAGTCTGCCCTCTTGCAATTTTTATATTATCTGACTTGAATATTAATATAATATTTATATTATATATAAATAATTATTTATATTATATATGAATAATAATTATTATATTATTTATAAACAAATTATACTTATCTCCCCCAAGGTCCCCTAATATCTCATACCATTAAGGATTCTACTCAAGACCAGAATCTTATCATCTCAATCAGGTCCCAGTGCACATGAGGCTCTTCAGGTATTTTTCTTCAGGTTCACCTCTTTGAATGTCATTCTTCTCAATCTGAAGACATGTAAACCAATGAGACAAGTACTTGCTTCCTCCCTTCCTAACATTAAATTTGACACAAGCACAGGAAAATTACTATAGACACTCCCATTATAGAGGGATGATCAGAGTCCAGTCAAGATGGTGGAGTAAGAAAATACTGTGCTTGCCTCCTCCCATGACCATACTAATATTAAAAATAATTATAAGACAATCAACCTGTAAAACCATTTGAAGATTAACTGAACAGAACTTATTTAACTAAGGATACGAAGAAAGGGCTGGTAGGAGAGGCAGAAACATGAAATGGGCTGGTCTCACACCTGCATGTGGTGGTTGAGCATAAGGAGTGATATCTCATCCACGGAGGTCCCCCTAGTGGAACAAGGGATCCCAGCCTCACACTGAGACTCCCCAGCTCAAGGTTCCAGTGCCTAGAAAATAAGTCCCCACAAAATCTGGCTATGAAAATCAGTGGGGATTCTGACCTTCTGAGTGAAACAGAAAGCAGCTAAAAACACATAAGTCCCCTTAAAAGGCCCACACACAGACTCACTGGCTGCTGGGCACTCACCCTGGGCTCAGACAGAGGGATAGCAGCTCCAGAGGTGCCAGAGACATACTGGGAAGGACTGAGTTGTGTGGCTTCAGACTGACAGCTGGAGGGGCAACTATCAATGTCCCTTTGTTAAGCCCTACTCTGGTGCAGCCTACAGCTGGACATCATCTTGCTTGTGTTGTGCCCACCCCCCCACACACAAGACCAAATCTGAATCTGCTTTGGCCTGGTGAAATCTGCTCACCCCACCTTAGTGAATCCCTTAAACCCTGCCCCAACAAATTATTGCATTGTGGTAGGCATTTTGTGGCTAGGCAACCAGCCCCTCCCCAGGCTCTCGGCAGGAGGCTACTTTAGCAGCAATCAACAGCTCTGGCTTGCGCACATCCAGAGTCACTTTCGGTATTGGGCAACTAGCCCCAGCCCGAGCTACAGTATTTCTTGAACAAATCTCAAAGGTCTGTGTGCCCAAGGCTGGCAGAGGTTAGTCTCAGTATGATCTGAGACTTTTGTGAGTGGTTACAGGCTTAGCACTGGCATCAAATATGAATCTGCACTAACCTGGGGAACAAAACTTACCTAGCCCTAGTAACTCCCTGGGACCCTGCCTCACCCAATTCATGTACCACTCAACATTTCAACTTATGAACCTTATGGGCCACTGACAGGCAGCTTCAGGCCTTGGGGCACCCTGGGACTTTTGCTGAACTGTCTCAGGCCCAGTACTAGTGGCAGTGGACTCAGTTCACCACATAGCTTCTCCTATGTGACTCTGTATCCAGCACAGATAGTGACCAACCACGATTGCTTTGTAGCTCTGGCAGGTTGTGGACAGTGACTGACCTTGGCCTGCACAGGAGCCCCTTCCAAGGGGCCCCAAAACTAACACACTGGGGGACTAGCATCAGACTACAACAGAGTATCACCTGATTGACACTATAAGTGGCACACCAAAAGGGTGGTCTCAGCAGGGACATGAGCAAGATTGGGTGAATCCAATTCCACACACAGCAGTTCATACACTGTGAGCATGGCCAGTCCTCAAAGCCAGTCAGCCTGAGAGTTAATCCCACCCACTGATGTGATACAGCAATCAAGACTAAACTACAACAGTAGGGTACACACAGCCCACACAAGAGACATTCTTGTAGCACCCAGCACAAGTAATCAGGAAGACTGTACCACTCGGCCACATAGGGCACTTCCTGTAAAAGGCCACTGGCCAAGACTAGGAAACATAGGAGATCTACCTAGTACATAGAGGCAAACACAGAGAGGCAGCCAACACGAGAAAACAAAGAAACATGTCCCAAATGAAAGAACAGAAGAAAATTCCAGAAAAAGAACTAATTGAAATAAAGGCAAGAAACCTACCAGATACAGGGTTCAAAACACTGGTTATAAGAATGCTCAGTGAACTTAAGGGAAGAATAGATGATTTCAGTGAGAACTTCAGGAAAGGGATAGTAAGTCTAAAAAAGGACATAGAAACCATAGACAAGAACCATACAGAATAAAGAATACAATAACTGAATTGAAGAATATATGAGAAGGAAACAACACTAGATTAGATGAAGCAGAGAATCAAATCAGCGATCTGAAAGACGAGGTAGCAGAAAACACCCGATCAGGACAGCAACAAGAAAAAAGAAAAAAACTGAGGAAAGTTTAAAGGACCTCCAGGATAACATCAAGTACAACAACATTTGCATCATATGGGTATCAGAAAGAGAAGAGAGAGAGCAAGGTATTGAGAACCCATTTGAAAATAATGACTTAAATTTCCCTAACATGGTGAAGGAAATAGACATATAAGCCCAGGAAGCACAGAGTCCCAAACAAGATGAAACCAAAGAGGCCCACACTAAAACACATCATAATTAAACTGCCAAAGGTTAAAAACATACATAATAAAGTTTAATCCCCTCAAACCATCATATTATGTGTTACATTATCTGAGCCCTGACTACATTTGCAGTCTCAGCTCTCCATTCCATGTTCTACTCTCTAGTCATCTTGAATGACACACCTTTTCCTGAAACGCCTGTGCTCTCTCTTATTTTTGTGCATTTACTCATGCTGCATCCCATACTAACCTTTCTTGGTTCGCATGTCTAAATGATTTCTACTCATTCTTTAGAACTCAGATCAAATACCATCTTTATGTTCTGACATTGTTTGACTAGTTAGGTTCTGTTCCTATGTGCTCTCACATCACTACAGCAGTTGTCTTGGCATCGCTTATTTGACTTCCTTCATTGCCTGTGGGCTTCATGAGAGCAGTCCTTACTGCAGTAGTAAATCTAAAAGTAAATATTTTAAAACTGATTATTAATTAGATTATTGGTTAATTAAAAATTTATCAGTAGATGATTTCAAAGATAGAAATACTGTGATGCAGTAGGGATTGATAGTATTATCAATGCAACAATATTATGTTAAGCATGTACTACTGCCTTACAGGCTGACAAAGTGGAAAAGAATAAGATACAAGCTTTGCTCTCAGGATGCTTAAAGTCCAGCAGGAAATAAAATGAACAGGGCTCTGACAGGGACAAGTCCAGACTCAGTTAAGAGAAGCACAAAGTGCTTAACAAGAGCTAAAGATTCTTAAATGGAACAAAGGAGTTCAGAACACTGTTGGACTTTTTAACTTTTCTTTTTTTAAAAAAAATATAATCTTTTTATTTTTATTTTTTCTTTTTTATTATTATTTTTTAATTTTAATTAAAAAAATTTTTTCCCCATCTACTTCCTCACTTCCCCCTCTCCCGACCCTTCTGGTAACCACCTGTCTATTGACGATGTCAATGATCTCTGCTTGTTTGCCCTGTTCACTTGTTGCTTTTAGGTTTATAGCCCACATATAAGTGATAGCATTTGGTTTTCTACCTTTTCTGTCTGGCTCATTTAGCTGAGCATGATTATCTTGAGGTCTATCCATGTTGTTGCAAATGGCAGTATTTCATCATTTCTCAAGGCAGAGAAATATTGCATTGTATATATGTATTATAGCTTTTTTAGCCAATCATCTATCATAGGACACTTTGGTTGCTTCCATGTCCTGGCCATCATGAATAATGCTGCTATGAACATTGGTATGAAAATATCTTTTCATATATGGGTTTTCAAGTCTTTGGGGTAAATATCCAGTAGAGGGATTGCTGGATCATATAGTAGATCAATTCTTAGTTTTTTGAGGAATCTCCATACTGTTTTCCATAGTGACTGTACCAACTTGCAGTCCCACCAGCAGTGTATGAGGGTTCTTTTTTCTCCACATCCTCTCCAACACTTTTTATAACTTGTCCTGTTGTTTATAGCTATTCTAACAAGTGTGAGATGACATCTCATTGTGGTTTTGATTTGCATTTCCCTAATAGCTAGCTACATGGAGCATCTTTTCATATGTTTGTTGGCCATTTTTTTGTCTTCTGGGGAGAAGTGTCTGTTCAGGTCCTCTGACCATTTTTTGTTTGAATCATTTGGTTTTTTGTTGTTATTGAATTGTATCAGCTTTTTGTGTATTTTGTATATTAGGCCCTTATTGGAGGCGTTGCTTGCAAATAAACTTTCCCATTCGGATGGTTGTCTCTTTACCTTGTTGACAGTTTCTTTTGCTGAGCAGAAGCTTTTTAGTTTGATGTAACCCCAATCATATATTTTTGGCTTTTCTTTCCCTTACTTTTAAAGTCAAATTCATAAAATCCTCTTTAAGTCCAAGGTCCTTGAGTTTAGTTCCTATGTTATCTTCTATGCATTTTATCATTTCAGGTCTTATATTCAGGTCCTTAATTCATTCTGAGTTACTTTTGGAGTGCTGTGATAGACAACAGTCTAGTTTCAATCTTTTGCAGGTGGCTTTCCAGTTTTCCAAGCACCATTTATTGTAGAGGCTTTCCTTTCTCCACTGTATGTTTTTTTTTTTTGTCGAAAATTATTTGGCTATATAAATATGGGTTTACTTCTAGATTCTCAATTTTGTTTCACTGGCCCGTGTATCTGTTTTGCTGCAATACCACGCCATTTTGATTACTGTCGCTTTGTAGTATAATTTGAAATCGGGCAGTGTGATGCTTCCAACCTCGCTCTTTTTTCTCAGGATGGCTTTGACAATTTGGGGCTTTATATGCTTCCATACAAATCTGATGGTTTTTTGTTCTATTTCTTTAAAAAATGCCGATGGGATTTTGATGGGATTGCATTAAATCTGTATAATGCTTTAGGTAATATGGTCATTTTAACTCTGTTGAGTCTTCTAATCCAAAAACACACAATATCCTTCTATTTCTTTGTATCTTCTTCGATTTCTTTTAATAGGGTTTTGTAGTTTTCATTATATAGATTCTTCACTTGTTTCGTTAAATTTATTCCTAGGTGTTTTTTTCTTTTGTTGCAATTGAAAAAGGAATTATTTTTCCATTTCTTTTTCTGACAATTCATTATTAGAGTATAGGAATGCTATGGATTTTTGAATGTTGATTTTGTATCCAGAAACTTTACTATATTTGCTCATTGTTTCTAATAGTGTTCTTATGGAGTCTTTAGGGTTTTCTATATAGAGAATCTTGTCATCTGCAAATAGCAACAGTTTGATTTGTTCATTTCCTATTTGGACACCTTGTATATCTTTCTCTTGCCTGATTGGCTTTCTAGGACCTCCAATGTTATACTGAATGACAGTAGTGATAGTTGATAGCTTTGCCTTGTTCCTGATCTTAGAGGGAAAGTTTTTAGTTTTTCACCATTAAGTATAATGTGGGGTGAGGGCTTTTTATAGATGGCCTTTATTGTGTTAAGTTACTTTCCTTCTATAACAATTTTGTTAAGTGTTTTGATCATAAATGGATGCTGTATCTTGTAAAAGGCTTTTTCAGCATCTAAGGATATGATCATATAATTCTTATTTTTTAATTTGTGTATGTGGTGTATGACATGAATTGATTTGTGTATGTTGAACCATCCTATGCCTTTGGGATGAAGCCCACTTGATCATGGCTTATAATCTTTTTCATATGGTGCTGTATTTGGTTCTCTAGTATCTTATTTAGGATTTTTGGCTGTGTGTTCATGAGAGATATTGGTCTGTAGTTTTCTTTTTTTGTGTTATCTTTACCAGGTTTTGATATTAGAGTAATATTGGCCTCATAAAATGAGTTGAGAAATATTGCCTCCTCTTTGATTTTTTTGGAAAATCTTGAGGAGAATAGGTATTAAAACTTCATTAATGCTTGGTATAATTCACTGAAACCATCTGGTCCTGGACTTTTACTTTTTGGTAGGTTTTTGATGGTTGTTTCAATTTCCATACTGCTGATGGATTTATTTAGATTTTCCAGTTCTTGATTCAGTCTAGGAAGATTGTATTTTTTAAGTACTAGTCCATTTCTTTGAGATTATTAAATTTGGTGTTATATACTTTTTCATAGTATTCTTGCATTATTCTTTGTATTTCTGCGATGTCAGTCATAATTTACCCTTTCATCCCTGATATTGTTTATCTGTGTCCTTTCTATTTTTTCTTTAGTGAGTCTAGCCGAGGATTGCCAATTTTATTAAACTACACAAAGAACCAACTCTTTGTTGCATTTATTTTTTATATTTTTTTTGTCTCCAATTTCATTTAAATCTGCTTTAATTTTGATGATTTCTTTCCTTCTTCTGACTTTAGGCTTCATTTGTTCTTCCTTTTCTAGTTTTTAAAGATGAAGTGTTAGGTTGTTTACTTTGGGTCATTCTTATTTTTGAGGTAGGCCTGTAATGATATCAACTTTCCTCTTATGACTGCTTTTGCCATGTCCCAAAACTTTTGATATGTTGTACCATCATTATCATTTATTCCTATGTATCTCTTGATCTCTCTTTTTATTTCTTCTCTGACCCAGTTATAATTCAGTAGCATGTTGTTTAATATCCCTGTGTTTGTGGCCTTTCTGCTTTCCTTTGCAGTCGATCTCTAGTTTCAAAGCATTATGATCAGAGAATATGGTTGATATGATTTCAACCAACTTATATTTGTTAAGGCTATCTCTGTGTCCCAGTATGTGGTTAATCCTTGAGACTGTTCCACTTGTGCTAGAGAAGAAAATAAGCAGTTCTTTTGGTTGGAAGGTTCTGTAAATGTCAATTATGTACTGTTGGTCTAATGTGTCATTTAGGGATGTTATTTCCTTATTGATTTTCTATTTGAATGATCTGTCTATAATCAACAATGGGGTATTTAGGTCCCCTACTATGATTGTGTTATGGTCTGTTTCTCCCTTCAGTTCTGTTAGTAATTGCTTTACGTATTTTGGGTCTCCCTGATTGGGAACACAGACATTATTAAGTGTTCTATCTTCTTGGTACATGATTCCCTTTATCATTATGAAGTGTCCCTCGATATCTTTCTGTATCTTTTTTATTTTGAATTCTATGTCATCTGGTATTAGTACCACTACTCCTACTTTTCTCTGAATGCCATTTTCCACCCTTTCACCTTGAGTTAATATTTGTCTTTGTACGTGAGATGTGTCTCCTGGAGGCGCCGTATGTTTGAGTTTTGTTTTTGATCCTTTCTGCAACTCTGTGTCTTTTTATTGGTGAGTTCATTTCATTTACATTTAGAGTGATTATTGAAATATGAGTTCTTCTTATAGCCATTTTATCTTTTGCTTTCTAGTAGCTTGGTGTTTCCATTGCTTTCTCGTCCTTGTGTTTCTGTTTTTCTTATTTTAGTTGGCTTTTATGGGTTTTTCCTCTGGTTCTTCCTGTTTTATATTATAAACTTCAGTTCTGAATCTTTGATGTGTGGTTACCATTATGAATATGTAAAGGATAATTGTATACACACACACACACACACACACACACACACACACATACAGTCATCCATTTTCTTCTGCGCATGACTTATCTCCATTCCCCTTTGCAAATTGGATCTTTGAATTCTCCCCTTTTCAGTAATTGTTATCTCAAATTTGTCCCTGTGTATGCTGATCGTTCATTACTATCTTGTCATAACTATTCTCTTCTTATTTTTTAATTTATAATGCCCTATTTTAAGTAAAGGTTGTACCCCTCTCTTTCTATTTGTGTGATAGTCACCTTATTCCTAATTATGTATTTTTTTGTCATTTATTTTTAGGTGAGCTGACCTCTTTCAGTATTTCCTGTAGTGCATGCTTTGTAGTGGAGATCCCTCAATTTTTGTATGTCTGGAAAGGTCTTTATTTCTCCTTCATATCTAAAGGAGAGCTTTACTGGGTAAATTATTCTTGGCTGGTAGTTCCTTTCACTTAATAGTTTGGTTATTTGATTCCACTCTTTCTGGCTTGTAAGGTTTGTGCTGAGAAGTCCAACGATAATCTAATGGGTTTTCCTTTATAAGTTATTGTCTTCTCCTCCTGGCTGCCCTGAGAATTCTATCTTTGTTATTGATTTTTGATAATTTTAATACAATATGTCTTGGAGAAGGCCTTTTTGGGTTGAGATAATTGAGTGTTCTGTTGACTTCTTGAAATCCAAGCTCCAGCTCATTCCTTAGATTTGGGAACTTTTCATCCCTTATTTGTCTGAAAGCGCTTTCTAGTCCCTGTTCCTTTTCCTCGCCTTCAATAGTGCCCATTATTCTTGTTTCCTTTCTTGATGTTATCAGCTAGTTTTTGTATTTCTCTTTTATTATTTTTCATCCTTTGGTTTCTCTCTTCTTCCTCTTGATTTCTTTCTAGATTTCTGTCTTCTATATCACTGATCGTTTCTTCCTTTTGGTAGACTCTATTTCCCAAGCTTGCTATTTCATTTTTCAGCTTTTGCAGTGTGTTTTTTATGTCCAGAAAATCTATTCTGTTCTTTTTGAGGGTTTCAATATTCTTGCTAAAGAACTTGTTCTGCTCATCTAGTTGTTTTTCAGTTCCTGAAATTGTTGATATAACTCATTTTGGAACTCACTGAGTTTTTTCAGAAGTACCATCTTGAATTCTTTGTCATTTAAGTCATATACTTCTATGTCTGTAACATTATTTTCCAAGAGATTTTCTTCTTTCTTTCTGAGATGCCTTGTCACCTTGGTTGTTCATGGTGTTTAATGGACTATTTCTCTGCTTGAGCATTAATGTAAGTGTATTCTGCTTTTTTTTCAGAAGGAAGATTTATTATACAAAGGTCTTTTCTTATCCTGTTTCAAAAAAGGAGCTTTTCTTTTAGTTTGCAGTAGGAGGTGTCTAAGCCTGTTGGATCCCTGCTTTACATATGAACCTTTAATGATGCTCTTTTTTTCTTGTAGATGTTTAATCACGCTTGCTACCCTCAGTCTCAGTCCCTGTCAATGTTTGCAACAGTTTCGGTAGCTTTTGCTCATATTTTGCTGGGGCTTCACGCTGTTAGGTCTTAGAGGGTATGGAAGGAGGGGTCCCCTGGGATGGGGGTGGAGGCTGTGGCTCAGCTTCAATTTTGCAACCGCGGCTGGTAAAAATCATCAGTTGTTTCTCTGCCATCCCACTTTTCTGCTTTCTGCTCTGATGACTGGGCCCTGCCACCAACTGCATTGAACTCACAACTCTTCCAGGCAGGGCTGTTCAGGGAACTTGCTGCATCTTCTTCTTTCCCCTTCCTCCTACAGGGAGCTAAGGCTGCAAGATGCAGCTTATTTATTTCTCCCAGTCCACGACCCAACACCCTGGGTTCTGACCTGTGGTAGCTCTTATGTGCAGATCCCATGCTCAGATGTGCTCATATGCAGGTTGGTATTTTTTGTTGACTTTTAGATATTCAGCTTACTGTTGTTTCAATGGGAGAGATCTAAGGATATCTCATTCCGCTATGTTTCTACAATTCCTCTTCATTTTATTTTTGGTAATTTCACCATAATGTATTTAGGTGTGATGTTCTTTCTATCTGCTTTGGTGTTTGTAGCATTTCTTAAACATATGTTTTGATGCCTTTTGACATTTTCAGAAATTCTCAGCTATTTTCACTTTCAATATTCCTTTCATTCATTCTGTATCTTCTGTCATCCTGAGACTGAAATCAGACATCCCTTCGTCCTTTGCATCAAGGCTATCACGTCTGTTAAGGCAGAGGAACTTAATTCAGACAGGTGATGCAAAGCTGAGATTCAGTCTTTGAGAGAGTCAATCACTCTGCTTCAATTGCAATCTCCCCACTTGCCTGAAAAAACACACACACCAGTTTTAATGGAGCTCAATGAAATGATTAACTACTACATACACATGGCAGTGATGAGACTGAGGAAGGTGATGAGAAACTGCTATTAGACACTGGTTACTCCATACACTGTTGTCAGTGGAGCCCAGTGGGATATTGATCCTCCAAATTCATCTGGAATCAGTAAAACTAAATGGGGCAGTGTGAGATGGAGCTACTAGACTCTATGTCCCCCACTCTTGCTGTCAGTTTTCAATGAAAGCTGCATTTCCTCTCCCACTCTGCGAGAAATTTGAATTTTTTAAGTGCTTGATACATTCACTAGTGAAACCATTCAGTCCTGGATTTTTCTGTGTTGGGAGATTTTTGATTATTGATTGCAACTCCTTACTTGTTATTGGTCAGTTCAGATTTTCTTTTTCTTTATGATTTAGTCTAGGTAGGTTGTTTATTTTTCTTTTTTTCTAATGTGTGTTTATAACTTTCCTCTTAGAATCAATTTTGCTGCATCCCATAAGATTTGGAATGTTGACTTTCCACTTTTGTTTGTCTCAAGATATGTTTTTTTTTAATTCCACTTTTTACTTTTTTTGTTTATACATCATTTGTTTATGAGTGTGTTGCTTAATATCCGCATGTTTGTGAATTTTTCAGATTTCCCTCTGTTATTAATTTCTTGTTTATACTACTGTAGTCAAGAAAGATACTTGAAATAAATTCTATCAGCTTGAATTTGTTGAGACTTGTTTTGTAGTCTAACATATGCCTCTTATAGAAAATATTCTATGCATGCTTGAGAAGAATGTGTTTTCTGTTGATGATGGATGGAATTTTTTTTTCCGTATATGTCTGTTAGGTGCATGTGGTCTACAGTGTTGTTCAAGCCTACTATTTCCTTATTGAGTCTCTGGATGATATATCTATTGTTAATAATATGATATTAAAGTCCCCAACTATTATTGCATTGCTATTTGTTTCTCTATTTACTTCTGTTAGTGTTTGCTTTATATATTTAGGTGCACTGGTGTTTGGTAAGTAAATATTTACAAATGTTATATCTTCTTTTTTAATTTTTATATTTTTATTTTTTAAATTATAGTTTACATACAATATTATATTAATTTCAGGTGTACAACACAGTGATTAGACATTTGTATAACTCATGAAGTGATCACTCTGATAAATCCAGTACCCATATGACACCATACATAGTTATTACAATACTATTGACTACATTCTCCATGCTACACTCTATATCCACATGACCATTTTGTAACTGCCAATTTGTACCTCTTGATTCCCTCCCTGCTTAACCTACCCTCTATTCTCCAATCTGACAACCATCAAAATGTTCTCTGATCTATGAGATTGTTACTGTTGTTGTTTGTTTATCTGGTTCTCTAGTTTTCACATATGGCCTTTGTCTTTCTCTGTCTGACTTATTCCACTCAGCGGAAGACTCTCTAGGTCTACTCATGTTGTTGCAGATGGCAAGATTTCATTCCTTTTCTGGCTGAGTAATATTCCAGTATGTGTGTGTGTGTGTGCCACCTCTACTTTATCTATTCATCCATTGATGGACACTCAGGTAGCCTCCATATTTTGGTTACTGTAAATAATGCTGCAATGAACATATGGATTCACATGTCCCTTCAAAGTGGTGTTTTGGGTTTGTTTGGATAAATACCCAGAAATGCAATTACTGGATCCTTCTTTATCTCTTGTTATAGCCTTTGTTTTAAAGTCTATTTTATCTTGTACAAGTATTGCTATTCCAGCATTTGTTTATTTGTTTGTTTCCATTTCAATGCAACATCATTTTCATTCCTTTACTTTCAGTTTGTGTGTGTCTTTCAACCTGAAGTGAATCACTTGTAAGCAACATATGTAAGGGTCTTGCTTTCTTATCCATTCAGCCACCCTACCTTTTGATTGGAGCAGTTAATCCATTTATATTTAAAGTAATTGTTGATAGATATAAAGTTATAGCTATTTTTATATTAATCTTTTCCCATCTTCTTAAAGAAGGCCCTCTAACATTTTCTATAATAATGGCTTGGTGGTAATGAACATCTTTATTTTGTCTGGAAAGTCCTTTATCTGTCCTTTGATTCTAAATAATAGCTTTGCTGCATAGAGTAATCTTGGTTATAGATCCTGTCTTTTCATCCTTTCTTTTCTATTTCATACTAATCCCTTCTGGCCTGCAAAGTTTCTGCTGAGAAATCAGCTGACAGTCTTATGAAATCTCCCTTGTAGATAACTAACTGCTTTTCTCTTACTATTTTTAAGATTCTCTCTTTGTCTTTAAACTTTGGAATTTCAATGATTATGTGCCTTGATGTAGACACTTTGGGTTCACCTTGTTTGGAGCTCTGGGAGCTTCCTGGGCTGGTATGTCTATTTCCTTCACTAGGTTGGGTAAATTTTCCATCATTATTTCTTCAAATATGTTTTCAATTCCTTGCTCTCTCCTCATTCTAATATCCATCCCTATGATTTGAATGTTGGTACACTTAATGTTGTCCCCGAGGCCCCTTAAACTATCCTCATTTTTTTTTTTTGGATTCTTTTTTCTTGTTGTTGTTCTGATTGAGTGTTTTCTGCTACCTTATCTTCTAAATTGTTGATGTGATTCTCTGCTTCGTCTAATCTGTTGTTGATTCCTCCTAAGGTATTCTTCATTTTGGTTACTATATTCTTCACATCTGATTGGTTCTTTTTTATGTTTCCTATCTCCAGTTTTATGTTTTCTATTTCTTCATTAAAATTCTCTTTGAGTTCCTCTATTCTTCCCCTAAGTTAATTGAGCATCCTTTACAACCAGTGTTTTGAACTCTGTAGATTGCTTGTCTCCATTTTGTTTAGTTCTTCACCTGGAGCTTTGTTCTGTTATTTCATGTGGAGAGTGTTTCCTTGTCTCTTCATTTTGGCTGTATACTTGTGTTTTTTTTCTATATATTAGGTAGGGCTGTTATGTCTCCCGGTCTTAGTAGAGTGGCCTTATGTAATAGATGTGCTGTGGGTCCCAGTGGCATGGTCTTCTCTGGTCACCTGAGCTGGGTGCTCCAGGTATTATCTTGAATGTGTTGTATGCTCCCTCTTGTTGTAGTCAAGACCTGGTTACTGTTTGCTTGTCAATGGCAAGGATTGACCCTTAGGCTGATTGGTTGTGAGGACTGACCATGACTAATGGAAGAGATGTCGTGTAGGGGTTGACTCTACAGAGAAGGATTCACTTTAGCAGGGCTCTGGTGCCTGCTTAGTTTGCCCTTTTGTTGTGTCATCCTCAGATGTGACTCCAGGTGGTGTTCTGGCTCAGACAGTAGCTGGCCACCAGTTATGCAGGCTGGAGACTCCTGGGATGAACCCTGCCACAGACAAAGTTCAGCTGCAGCCTGTGCTATGCCCAGGGCCACCTGGCATATGCCACCAAGCAATCTTAAGATGACTATCACCCACACTGGACTTGGAAGAGCCTCAAGAAGCCAAGCCGCAAACTGAGGCTGTCTGCCACTAGTGCTGGGCTTGGGGTTGCTCAGCAAGAGGTCTGGGGCATGCGAGGCCAGATGCTGCTTAATTAGGTTTTATGAACCTTTGAGAGATTTTAGGAAAGCTCGCAGCATGAGCCAAGACAAGCCATTTGTGTGGAAAAGCCACGGGAAGTAGCTTAAGTGGTCTTGCACATTGAGAGAGGCAGGGTCTTGGGGAATCACCAGGTGGAGGTGACCAGTGTTAGCCAGATGATCAAGACTCAGATGTGGCACCTGCTTGAGTCTGCAAGCCATGTTGGGGAGGATTAATAAAAGAACAATGCCCTCTGCCAGCACTTTTTCTGGGAGAATGCTGCCTCTAGAGTCCTTGCCCTGAAGCCAGACGACTCACTTCTTGCCCTGAAGCCAGACGACTCACTTCCTCCCCATATGTCACTGGTGCCTTTTGAGCTGCTGGCCCAGAGCTGGAGCTCAGAATGAATGTGTTCATGACTGAGTAAGTCCACACATGAACCTCTTAAGAAGATAGTCTGTGACTCCCACAATCCTCTGTCTCACTCAGCCACAATCTCTACTGGTTTTAAAAGCCAGAAGTTGTGGGTAATTCTCTTCCCAGCACTGGAACCCTGGGCTGGGGAGCCTGATGTGGGGCCAGGACCCCTAGCTCCTCTGGGGGGACCCCTGAAACCAAGATATTTCTCCCAATTCTCAACCGTCACACACAGGAGTGGGATCAACCTGTTTCGTGTCTCCACCCCTCCTACCAGATTTGAAGTCTGACTTCTTCTTGTGTCCCTAGTTGTAGAACTTCTGTTCAGCTAGATTTCAGTGATTCCCAATGATGGCTATTCTGTAGTTGTAACTTTAATGTGGTTGTGAGAAGAGGCAAGCACAACATTTACCTACTATACTATCTTGACCAGAACTCTGTTATATCTTCTTGATGAATTGACCCCTTTATGATTATAAATGACCTTTTTTGTATCTCATGACCATTTTTAGCTTAAAATCTATTTTATCTGGTATAAGTATAGCTGTCTCTGCTTTCTTTTGGTTACTATTTTCTCATAGTAACTTTTACAATCCCCTTACTCTTAGACTTAGTGTGTCCTTAAAGCTAAAGCAAGTGTATTACAGACAGTGCATTGTTGAATCTTGTTTTTCTTTTCTTCAATCCATTAAGCTATTCTACATCTTTTTATTGGATAAGTTAATCTATTTACATTTAAAGTAATTTTTGATAGGCAAAGATATCCTGTTGCCATTTTTCAAATTGTTTTCTGACTGTTTTATAGATCCTTTGTTCCTTATTTCTTCATTTGTTTATTTCTGTAGTTTGCTGAACTACTTTAAGAAAATTATTTTGAATTCTTTGTCAGATAGTTCATAGTTCTCCATTTCCTTAGGATTATTTATTTTAGCTTTATTAGTGTCCTTTAATGGTGTCATTTTTATCCAGTTCTTCATGATTCTTGTATCCTTGCATTGGTATCTACACATCTGCTCATCCTCTTCCAGACTTTACAGGTTCACTTTGGCAGAGAAAGAACTTCACCAGTCAGCTCAGCTTGCAGTACTATATAAATGAACTGGTATCATTCAAGGGCAGGCAGGCTTGTCATCAGTTTTTTTCAGTTGGGTGAGGCCACTGACCATGCTTTGTGTGTGTGGTGGGGGAGGCACTGCATAGGATCAAGGGGTTCAGTGTGCTTATTGGTTGGGCTCCTTTTTCAAGTAGATTTTCAAGGTAAGCTCCCTGGTTGGGCAGGGCTGCTGGTTGTGTTCTACAGCCAGGTGTGGCCACTAGTTAGTCTGTAATCACCTGCCATTGAATGGGGCCTCCAGCTCTGCTCCCCAACCGACTAGATGGTGCCACTGACTAAACTCCATATTCAAGCATGGATACAGGCTAAGCTTTACTATTGGTTGGGGCCTCAGGCTATGCACTCAGATGGAGCAGGGAACCACAAGCTATGCCCCCAAATTTGGCAGGTCCACAGTCTCAGCTTTGTAGTTGGGTGGGCTTTTGGCTATGCTTTGCTGTTGTTCAAAATCATTAGCCAGACTCTTCGGTTCAGTAGGACTGCCAGCTGTACCCTGTGGTTTGGTGGGACTGGAGACTGTGTTCCACAATGGGGTTGGGTTACTGTCCTGGCACTCTGGTCAGGTGGGGTGCAAGCTATATTTCCCTACTGGGTAGAGTCACTGGCTGAGCTCTCTACCTGGGTGAGGTCATAGGCTGTGTTCAGTAATCAGGCAGGGCTGGTCTGTTTCTGTGTGAGACTGTAGGCTGGGCTCCATGGTTTGATGTTATATAGGTTGGGCTCCAAGGCTGCTCAGGGTCACTCTTCAGACTCCCTAATTATGCAGGGCCAGATGCTATACTCAACAGCTGGACAAGGTTCTTGGCTTGGCTTCCTGCCCAAGTGGGCCATCGAATGTGATCTGTACTTTCCAGGTGTCTGTGGCCACACTTCCTGGAGGAGTGGGACTTGGAGGCTATGCTCTGCAACTGGGTGAGAATACATTTTTTTCTCCTTCTGAGCAGGCCTTAGGATGCATTCTACAACTTCTAGGCATCTGTGACCATGCTTCCCAGAGTGGTGGAACTGGAAATTGTGCTTAGAAGATGGGCAGGGCTGTAAATTTGCTGCCCTGCTAACACAGGGCCTTAGAACAAGTTCTACAACTGGTATTTGCTGTTAGTTGGGGATCCAGATTGGGCAGAACTGTCAATCAAGCTTCCTGGTAAGAGGGGCCTACCTACAGCCTTGACTCTGCAGATGGACAGAGCTGCTGGTTGAGCTCTCTGCTCAGACACCACTGCAAGTAGAAATATGGCTCACCAAGACCTGAGAGCTGGTTGCCATAAGCCCTGCACCCCTTCTCTATCTCTATCTGATTTCCAGTGGTCGAACTCTGAAAATTCCCTCAGTGAATCCCATGAGGTGAGATCTGAGTGAGCTTCTTAGGAAGTATTCCGCAAAGATGAAGGAACTGGATGTCCATCTTGGGTTTTTTTTTTTCCACTGAAGAAACTGTAAGCCCAAGGGGACCCCGTCAGTGCGCCACTGTGCTGGCTTCAGGGAGGAGCAATGTAGTCAAAGTGAAGCTGCTCTTCTGACCCATCTAATACGGTCTTTCTTGGTTTCTGTGGTCCAGGGATATGCTTCAGTCTTACCCCTGGGTTCTGAGATTTTCACTATGGTGTCTTGTCTATGGATAGTTCCTAGCTAATCTTTTTGTGAAGGACGCTAAAGTCAGGAATAACATATTTCGCCATCTTGATGAGGTCAATTCTGAAATTCTCCTGAAGTATGTGTTAAACTCATATAATAGAATACTATGCAGCCATAAAAGATGAATTACTAACAAATTCAACATGAAGGACTCTAAGATATAATGTTTATTTTAAAAGACCATACATAAAAGGATATATGCTAAATGATTCCATTTATATGAAGTTCAATATCAGAGAAAACTAATCTATGTCGATATAACTTGGAAAAGCAGTTAGCTCAGGAAGCATGGCTACTGATTAGAAAAGGGCACAAGAAAACTCTGTAATGGGAAAAGTGTTCTGTATCTTGAACTGTGTGGTACTTATAGAGTGCTTACATATGTGTAAAAATACATTGAGCTGAACAATTATTATTATTTACTTTAATTTATGAAAAGTGTGCCTCAACTGGAAAAAGTGAAACACAATGAAAAAAAGTTGAAATGATGAAACTGCTGATTTTAAAATCAATACTTTGAAGGTATGCATATGGATCAACCATTAGATATAAATATATTAACTTTTCCTCTTTAAATGATTTTAATACAGAGTAGAATAGAACCAAAGATAATATGTAAATACATCTATTCTAAGGAAATTAAAATCATTATAGTAATGATAGGTGTGAAAAGTGTTTTTAAACTTTGAAAGATATTTACTTCAAAATTATTGTAGCAGCATACAATACCACCAGCAGTGTGCCTTCTTCAACATACTTTAAGTCAAGGTATTAAATTTATTTTTGATGTTAGCAAAAATAATAGGCAATCATTGATTTTATATTATTTTTTGCAATGCATGTTTAGAAATTTAATGAAGATGTGATCATCCCCCTCTATACTTAGAGCTAAAAAACCTTGGACATAACATAGCGATTAAGCAAAACAAAACAAAACAAAACAAAAAACAAAAAACAAAACCTCTGAAAGTTGGAAAGGAGAAGATGAACTGGCTAGGGACCTTGGGATTTAAAATATAAAACTAGTGAGGTGCTTTTGTTTCCTTATTGCTTTCCATATGTCCCAGACAGTTCATTGCAGACAACTCTAATTTGGAAAGACCAAGAAGCACAGACGTAAATAAATAAATAAAACCTCCAAGAAAAGCCTGTTGCCCTGGCAAGATCTGGATAAGGATGGCTTAACAATATAAACCTTTTGACAATACTTCTCCCCTGCTGCTTCAGTGAAACACCAATGACAAACAACATTCCTCTCCTACAGTTCCAATGGGGCAAGCAGGAAATAAAGCATCCATCCTATGCACACCCTCCCCCATGGAATCAGTTACACTTTCTAATTTCTCCACCTGCTGGTATCAATGGGATTGGCCAGGAAGCTAATTCTTGCCCTACCTGGCAGAAACAGGCAGCACTGTAATTCCTCAGCCAGGTGGTGAAAAGGCTAGCAGTCAACTGATCTTTCATCCTCATGCCCTGCAGAAGCAGGCAGTGCTCCAGTTCATCTGCCAGTGTATACTAACAAGTGATCAGCTGAGTTTCCAACCCCATTTAGCATCAAAAACAATGAACGAGGCAGTGCAAATCAGGGGGAGTAAGCATTCCTTTCTCTCCCCACCCCTGGTGTCAGTGATGTCCGCTGGAGAGATAAACCTTCACGCCCACCCAGCAGCAAGAACAATGAAAAGGAGGTGCTAAGCAGGGCTAGTTGGAAATCCCATTCTCCTCTCCCTCTCCTCTCCGGTGTCAGTGGGGCCCAGCATGGAGTTGAATTTCCATGTCACCCATGTGCAATAAGGAAATAAGAGTCATTGCCCTACTTTTTCCTGAGTGGTGTTGGTTAAGTTGAAATAAAAGCTGAATATACACACTTGCCTGGGCCTTGCACTACACCTCAATAGGAGGAGACCCTACTAAAAATTAAGATTAAACAGGATACAAAGTCTCATAATATAATATGTACAATATCCATGGTACAATTGAAAATCATTCATATATATCAAGAAACAAAAAAAAACACAGAATGAATTATAATAAATAATAATAAGATGCCAACATGGAGACAACTCCAATGTTGAAATTATCTGACAAGGATTTAAAGTCACCATCATAAAATGCTTGAGTAAGCACCTAAGAAAACTTGAAAAATATAAAAATAAAGAAAATCCGAGTAAAGAAATAGAAGTTACATAATAGAAAACAATAGAAATTTTAGAAATAAAAATACAATAATTAAAGTGAAAATCTCACTGGATGAGCTCAAGTAGATGCAAGATCATAGAGGATAGAATCATTGAATTTGCAGATAGTTCAATAGAATTTGCCCAATCTGAACAAAAGAGAGAAAATAGACTGAAAAAAAATGAGCAGTCTTACTGACCTGTGGGACAATAAGAAAAGATCCATATCATTGGGATTCCAAAAGGAGAAAAAGGTGCGAATGAAAGGATATTTAAACAGAAAATAGCTGAAAACACCCCCAATAGGGTGAAATACATAAACCTAAATTCTGAAAGAATTCCAAATATGATAAAAACTAATAACTTCACACAAAGACACATCATAATTAAACTTTTGAAAACTAAAGAAAGAAAAATATTGAAAGAAGCCAGAGAGAACACAATGACAGTGGATTTCTTATCAGAAACCAGGGAAGACAGAAAGAAGTAGCACAATATTTTCCAAGTACTGAAAGAAAAGAACTGTCAGCTGCAAATTTTATATCTGGGGACAATATCCTTTATGAACGAAGGGGGAAAAGAAGACATTCTAAGACAAAGGAAAACTAGGTTTACAGGAAGTGTGTTTATAGGAAGCCTACCACTAAAAAATAGCTAAAGAAAATTCTTTAAGCAAAAATGAAATAACAGAAGAAGGTTTGAAACTTTAGAAAATAAAGGGGTAAATATGTTTCTTTAATACTATCAGTGATTGATGGAAAAAATATAGCTCCATGTGATACGGTGCTTAATATATATAGAAGAAATATGCAAGACAATTATATTTAAAAGGAGACTAGGGTAAGGAGACCTAAATGGAAGTAAGGTTTTGTCACTTTATTCGAAGTGGTGAAGTGTTGTCATCAGTAATCTATGATAATTACTTATGAATATTGTAATACTTGAGCAACAACTATGAAAACTATAGAAACCATTACACTCTAAAACACTAAAAATTAATCAAGATGACATGTCAAAAGTAGTCAAATAACCCATACAAAAGTAAGACAAGAGAAACAGAGAAAGAAGAAAAAGAGAAAACAGGAAAAAACAAATGACGACTCTGCAGACTTAAGCCCAAACATAACAATAATTACCCTCAGTGTAAATGGTCTACATACATCAATGAAATGAAAGTGATTAGCAGATGGATTTAAAAACAACAACAGCGAAAAACAAAACCATGCACAACAAAAGAAATGACCAACAAAATGAAAAGACAACTCCTGGAATGGAAAGAATATCTGCAAACACCATATATTTGATATTGAATTAATATCCAAAATATATAAAGATCTCATACAACTCAATTGCGAAAACAAATAATTCAATTAGGAAAAAACAAATAAATCTATAGTGACAGAAGGTAGCTCAGTAGTTGACTAGGGGTAGGAACTGAGTAGGGAAGGGGCATAACAAAAGAGTGTGGGAAAATTTAGGGAGTTGATAAATATGTTTATTATGTTGATTGTGGTGATAATTTTACATATATATTAAAATTTATTAATTGTAAAATTTTAAATATGTTCATTTTATTGTATGTCAGTTATACCTCAATAAAGCTATTTAAAGTAAAACAGGTTATGAAACATTAAGTAAGATGGTTCTGCATTAGATATTACAATATGTATTTGCTAAAAAAATGAATGATATATATATACATATATATATAGTGATGTGTAAACATGTCATGTTAAAAAAATGCAGAACTACATATATCCCATGGCCCCACTTTAAAGCAGAATACATGTGTCTAAAAAATATGTTAAAAATCTGGAAAATATATGCCAATAATTACAGAGTATATCTGGGTAGGTAGGCAGGAGGTGGGGATGGTAGAGATATCGGACCATATCAACTTCTATGTTATACGATTCTCTATTGTCCACTTTTTCTTTAAAGATATGCATTATATTTGTTATAAAAATGAGATAACATTAAAGACATAGAAATATTTTGTTAAAATTGTTTTTTAAATGATGAAAAACATTTTTGATATAAAAGTTGATATATGTTGTTGAATAAAATAATCCTAATTTGAAACAGTATTCACATATGTATGTGTGAAAATTATGAAGGATGAAACTACAAACATTAATAGTGAATATTTCTAGTGTGTTATACTGTCTTCCTTATATATCTTTTCATATTTTTGTATTTTCTATAAAAATATGTAATTATTTTCCAGAAAATATTGACAGTAAAGACATTATAATTTTGTATAATATTGTATCTATGGGATACTGCTCCTTTTCCTGTTCTTATTGTAGGTGATGGAAACCCATAGACTACTTTTCCCAGATCCCCTTTCCAGATTGTTATCTATTAGGTTATGTTAAGGGGAGGCACTGTTAAGACGTTAGAAGGTGGGATAAAGAGAAAAGTCATTCTCCTCTCCTCTTCTCTCCTCTCCTCACCCCTCCCCTCCCCTCCCCTCCCCTCCCCTTCCCTCCCCTTCCCTCTCCTTTTTATCTGTTTCCCTTTCTTGCCATATTTTCTGCAAATACAGCAGCAGCAGTCGTGTGGTGGGTTCCTCAGCAGGAACATGAGCTCCTCAGTGGAAGTGAAGTCTCCTTAGTTCCTTTTCAAGCAGAAAGGTCCTGACTATGGCAGTAAGTCACAGATACTCTGTCAGCTCAGGCAGCAGTGTGCTACTTACTCTGGCTCTAACAGTGGTAGTGGGAGTTCTAGAAGCCTTGGTAACACAGCACTTGTATGCTTTGATACATGTAGCTTCAGTGTGCTCATGGGCTTTGGCTCTGACAACAAAATTGGCAGGTGACTTTTAACATGGGCTTTTGTAACAGCAGTGTTGCTCTCTCTCACACATGAGTACAGACACAAATACACCTTAAAATAAATTAATGATAATGTTAACATATTAGTCTTATCAACATCAAGAATGAACATGCCTGATAAGAAGGACTTCTGGTGGCTAATTGGGCTCAAATTTATAGAGTCTAGGAGTCATTGCTAAAGAGGGACCTCATGTTCTGTGTACTTCCAGGAGAAGCTACACTGAGCTGCCAGCCTCCTGCACTGTGTTCCTGATGTCTGAGCATAAAAAAAGTCCTAGGCTCGTAAATCAATGAATAGGCTGAAGACCTGCCTGGCCAATCAAGGCTACACTGCTATAACCTCGTTTGCATCTTTACCAACCAGAGTGTCTCTATCTGACAAATCAAGACAGTGCTATTTGGAAAGTGAAACTGTGGGGACTTGGCATCCTCATTTGCATGGAAGTAGACCAATCAGGGACTGGGAATGGGCACTCTTCTCTATATAAGCCAGCTTCACCTCTGCCTCAATGGAGCAACACATTTGGTTTCCAATGGGGACTGTGTTTCCCTGGCAGGATCTGTAATCCTGGAGCTGTCTCACCAGAACGAGGCCTGTAACCATGGAAGATAAGTGTCATGACAGTACTCTTATAATTTATTTTTCTTTCACATATATTCCATGAATGAGGCCTTTTCTGTATGATCTCCATTTTTTTCTCTTCATTCTCGTATCTCTAGTGTATTCTCATCGACAAAATCCATTCTTTGACATGACATTCTTTTACTGATTTTTTCTTCTCCATTCTGTCCTTAATCTAGTATCTTCAAATATTGCCCATTCAAAAGATGTTAACCCTCCTTGGAATTTTAGGAGGAAAATATAAGGGTACAAAAGGTGAGAACAATCAGTAATTTTAAGACTAAAGTGTCTAATTAAAAGCACTGCTTTAGAGAACCAGGAATTAAACAAAGACCAATGCTCTAAAGATTTTCCCAGAGCACAAATAATCTATGCTAGAGTTCTTGTCTACATTCACATATATTACTAGACCATGTGTATCTTCAGATACTCTGAAGTTCATTTTGGGCTTAGTTTTCCCTTCTCCTATTCTTGCTATGCCTTCATTAGCTTCTTGCTATATACCTAATTAGGTTAACACTAAACATTTTTAATCATTGTAACTTTGTTTATATGGCTTCACATATGATAGTGTTAGTCTTTCCTACTTACACTTCTTTGCCAGACTGGAAATTCTCAAATGTCTTCATTTCAAGTGAACTACAGTATTGTTTTAATTACTTCTCTCAATTCTAGAGGTACATATTAAGATTATTTACATTTTATACTTATGTACTCAGGAAACTAAGGCACATAGAAGTTAAGGAACTTAAGAACACATGACTCATAAATGGCAGAGCTGGGTAATAAATTCATATCTATCAGATTACCTGTTACATTGAGAATGTCAAATATGTAAGCATCATGGCATATACCTCCCTGATAATTTATAAAGACTGAACAGTGGACCTTGTGAATTGTTTCGTATATATTATTTTCTAGAAAATGATAATGACCTCAATTCAAAGTACATACAGTAAAAATTCTGATCCATCCTGGTCCTTCTTTTATAGGTCCCCTAGAGAGTAAGAGAATAACATTCTTTGATTTAGTGTCCTCAAGGAAGATCACAAAGGGTCCTGCTCTTTGCTTGTTAATCCCAAGAAGAGCTGTGTCACACTGTAACTCTAACCCATGATCTCAGAGTGTGGCAAGAGCTGTTTTTTTTTTTCTTCTAATAACCTGTGTGCTGTGATAATATAGTTATTAGGTCTTCAGAAACCTTATTTACATGAAAAAAAACTTACTGTAATATTACCCTAAGGGGTCTAACTCGTGTATCATTAGCCATTAGCAGTGTGTAGGTTTTAGTATTGACTCAGAAACATAAAATCCCCAAATGTGGCAAACTCAAACTTGTAGCCCTGGGGGTCATCTGACCAAGGGTTCTCTGTGGGAGTTAATTTCTTTGCAATAAAAGCACATTTTCTCTCACCACCATGTTCCCACGCATTTGACCAGAAATATTTCAAGTCCCTTTGGCCCTGGCAGTGACTCACTGACTAGTTTGCCTTTCTCTGTATCTGAACACTCAAATCCAGTAAGTTCTTTTCTCCTGCTCTTGCACTTAAGGTGGGGTGACATTCAGTCAGTATAAATTCTTATGGTCATCCTGCTTGTTTATAGACAGTGTTGGATATTGGTCAAGGCCTCTGACTTAGGGATTGTTATAGGCTTTGTATATCACTGTTTGCTTTAGATAAATTTATCTCTAACATGTCAATTTTTAACTCACTAATAAGGGAACCAGCAAGATAACAACAACAACAAAAAAAAAACAGTTAAAAGAGAATGTGCCAGGTCAGAAAAGGTATTGAAATGAAATGGTTAAAAATTTGAGGACTAGGAATGCTTACATAAACAAGTAGGTTTTTGTAATAATTAAAGTTTCTTTTCACAAAGTCTAAAATACATAATGTCCTTGCCAGTTGTTACAAAAAGAAGCTTGTAGAAATATGGTGCATGCTGACTATCAGTCAGAAGATAAAAAACAATGCATTTAAGTAGAAAATTTTCGAAATACATCTTCCTGAGATTGAGATTAAGTTTTCATACTTCAGCAATAGTCCATAATAGAGACATCAGGAAAGCATGAAACAAAGTTAACAGAGATTGGACGCAAAGCACGAAAAAACAAGTTAGTGTCAGTAATTTTTTTTTTAAAGTTGAAACGAAGATGCATAATAATATATAGTCTGCCTATTTCCTAGTTTAGGGATGATTGTTTTTTTCCTTTGACCTTCACTCCTTTTGGTTCCTCTTCCAAAAAGCAATACTCATTCTCATGTTAACTTACTGTTTGAATAATTATTTTTTCACAATTTTTTAATATAGCAGAAATTAAACATAGGCTTACTTTATATACTGTTATTACAATTATAGTTAGCAGCAAGTTTTGTGCTTATATTTATATTATTCCTTTAATTCAGTTTCCAACGTCTAGGAAGAATTTCCAAATAAAATTCCAAAGTAAATCAATCATAATGGTAACAAATTAATTTTCTCTATGAACCTGAACTTTCAGAATGTGTGCTTTTTCTGCATACTCTGATATATTTACATAAATGCTTTAAGACTGTTACTCAGCACACACATGCCTCCTCATTGTATAGTTAAGAACTTTTCATGGTATGAAACTCCCAAGGCCAGATAACGTTTGTTGCAGATTGTGAAAGGAATCCAAAACTGTTTTAAGTGGTCCGTATTACTTCAGAAATGTCCTTTACCATTTTTATGAACTTAGGTTATCCAAAGCTAGAGAACAAGGACCAAGAAATTCGCTTCAACGTGTTTGTTATACCTTATTACTATGCGACAATCCCACATTTTCAGAGGTCTTCCCAAATTTCCAAGGTTCATGACCTGCCAGAAAAGAGATATTCTTTCTACATGTGAGACGCGGACTCTTTGGGCAATGGAGCATGTGCCAGACAGTTTCCTGGGATGTCTCTTTAGTATTGCTATCAAGTATAATCCTTGTTCCTTCATGGTAGGCTTATCACTTTTGATTAGGTGATTTTATCTTCAAATGTGACATTTCTGATGTCGTTCCAGTTATAAATTTGTTTTGATTTGTGGTGAGTTACAGTATTGTTTCAATTACTTTTGTCAACTCTAAATATAGGTATTAAGATTATACATATTATAGATGAAGAAATTGAGGCACACAAAAGTGAAGGAACTTATTTAAGACTGCACAACTAATAAAAGGCAGAGCTAAGGAATAAATTCATATCTGTCAGACTGCTTATCATATTGAAAATATCAAACGTGTAACTATCTTACTATATGCCTCCTTGGAAACACATAAAGGCTAAACAGTGGTCCCTTTGAACAGCCTCCTATATATCTAGAGTCATCATCTTGAAGTTTTTTTATTCCACGGAAAATTCATATCTACAATCTGTATTTACATTAAAATATCATAATATGAACATGTGTTTTTGAATTTTGATGAGCTATACTCTATACTGCAGTATTCTGAAAAATTTAATCTGGTGTATCCTAAAATTCAATGACATGAGCTACATCATAATATTTTTTCCAAGGATTTTTTTGGGGCATCATTTAATTTTATACTACTTAAAAAGATATTTCTGTTACCCTATGATTTTGAGAGTTATAATAAAAAGGAGGAAGAAGAGAAATAGAAGAAAAAGAGGAAAGGAAAACTTTGTGGTATAAGACTTTCTGAATGAAGATCATCAAATACAATACCTAAAACATCCAATACAAACAATCACGGTTCGATTTTTCTCATTTGTTTTACTCAGTCCTCCTTTAGTCACATGTAACTGACTCTTGTTCATTCTTCTTAGATCAGCAGTCTACCTCTTGAAGCCCTCTGCTTCTGGACTGATACAGTCCTGGAAATTTTGTATCTCCTGTCCTTTATACAATACATTTAGTTGTGGCTTTAAGACTAACTTTCTTGGATCTTTCTTCTATTATACGCAATCATTGCCCTGTAGCTTGTAACGAGATCCCTTAAGTTCACATGTGTGGGAGGTAGATACAAGACTAACAGGCTTATGTTAATTTATTAGAGTGATTGAATATATGAGGAAAGGAACATGGATTCCTCTATTATGTAGAATACATAAATATATGGACCTAATCATTACTTTTCTTAGGGCATTAGGCAATATTTGTCAAAAGTAAGTGTACAAACATTTTATGGATTGTGATTGACAAATCTCTAGGGCTTTTAAAAACTTCCCATAAAGCATGGGCCACAATCATCACGAATAGCCAAGGTATAATAACCTAGGAATGAAATCTTATACATCAGTTTGTAAAAAGTTGATGTGTCAGTCCACACATGTGAATAAATTTCTACATATGCTAAAAAGATTGTTACTGGAACATATTTATATCAATAACACTTTAGCTATACAAAATTAAGCTAGGAGTTAGTTGATTTTCTTTTTTGGATTTGACAATTTTTCTACAATGTGTATCAGGGGAAAATATTTCTTCTAACACTGTGGATACAGTTAGAAAATAAAGAGCAAACCCCAATGTTCATAGCAGCATTATTCACAGTGGTCAGGCTTTGGAAGCAACCAAAGTATTCTATGATAGATGATTGGATAAAGAAGCTGTGGTACATATATATAATGAAATATTACTCATCCATAAGAAGAGATGAAATGCTGTTATTTGTGACAACATGGATGGATCTTGAGATAATCATACTAAGTGAAATAAGTCAGACACAAAGTTGAAAACCACATAATGAAAGGGGCTATTACAGGATACTAGCTTCCCAATTAAATTAGAACATAGGTACCTAAGTACAAGAAACAGTTTTGTTCTTGGCTACCTCATTAACTAGATTGACAATACAACATTAAAAAAAACATAACAGAAAGAAGCATAATAATAAGTAAAAATGTAAGCTCTTCCTGAAATGAGGAATTTATGAGTATGATATGAAGCAGTATAAAAGAATACAGGTTAACTATTTTAAAATGAAAAGGTACATACAGGTGAAGCATATTACATCTTTTTGTGACCTGGATAGAATATATGAAAAATAAATAATGAGTCTATATGATCTCATTGTGAGGACAAACTATATATTCTAAGATCACTTTTCATTTTAGTTATTTAATCCCCTCCTTTCTATTATTCTTAGGTGGCTCTTATTTAAATTAGTGTACTATTATATATTAGTGTATTATTATATATTGTAACATATGGATCTGGATACACACAAATAAATACATATTACAGAAAGATTTAAACTTGAACTTTTAAATATAATTAAACTCTCAACACAGTATAAGGTGATGCATATACCATAGTGATTTTACCATCTAATTTGAACTTTATAAAAAATAAGAATCTAAATAAAAACTATTCCATTGCTACCTGATATTTTTGATTCTCTGTGTTTACGGACTCTGATTTTTTAAAGAATTTTCCAAGTACCCCCAAAATATTCGCTTATTATTTTCAAGGTCTCAAAGTCAATTAGAGGACTTAAAAATTAAATTTAGGTTGACATTAAAGAAAAACAAAATCATTTTGGCACTAAAATTTGGCTCTATAATATTACAGAGAAAACTTATAACATAGTTCAAATGAAATAACTGTAAGCCCACATATTTTGTAGCATTGTCTGAAGTTGGCAAGAACCAACCTTTTGTTTAAAAACTTGGCTTACTATAATTCAGTTTCACATTATTATCTTAAACATTTAATGGGAATAATGGTGGCTTTTCTGAGTAGTGAAATCAATATACAGTATATAAGCAATCTAGGAAATTCAGATTAATCTTTTTGAGATTATAATCCCAAACTATACAAATTGAAGAAAAGACAAGGGGGAGGGCTATATGGGCTATGAGTCCCATAAAGCAGAAATCTCCACATATGTTTTTTAAATTATCACTACTGTAGAAAATTGTGGACTCTCCTCAAAGGTCATATTTTTATAAAGTATTTAATATACTACAGAATGAATAAATGATTTATTAGGAACACTTAAAATATTCACAAAGAGGAGCTTATAAATTAATCAAGATAAAAAATTTGAATTTTAAGTATTTACTTCCTACACCCCACTGGATAGTTTAAATGTGTTCTAGAGTATACATTGTCCTCCGAGGAGATCATTTCTCTATTACCAATTTAGATATGCCACGCTGCTACCGAAAGCCTAAGATGTAATCTGATAACCTTTATAATGTTCAACTTTAGAGGGTAATGCCAAACATTTCCCAAAGTATTAGTTTCAATTTACACTCCAGCAGTGTATGAACACTTTAGTTGCTCCTCATCCGCACTAACACTTGGTATATTCATATTTTATGTTTTGGTATGTTTATTTTCTATACACTTGTTTCTTTAAAATATTTTTAATACTAAAGAAAATTAAAATTATATCAACAATAATAAAAGAGCAACCCTCAGAATAGAACCTTTTTGTTTTGATTAGCAGTTTCTCAAGGTCTTATGGTTTTAAAGAACAAAGTATATCATTTCTATGTTCTTGATGTTGCTAGGTTTCAGTGAACAATGTTTCTTAGTGTTATGTCCTTGATAAACAGTAGAATTCATTCCACAATTTTGCAGAGATTCTCATGAAGAGAAACTGTGTTTATAAAGTTGCAGTACGGAGAGGCTTTGGGTTTTGAAATTATTAGAGACCTTGACAGAAAGTGCTCTTAGAAATCATATCAGACACTACAAGACCATCATGAATAAACTTTAATCCAGAAGAGATCAAAATGTTTTGTATGTTAAAAGACCCTCAGGAAGAGCTGCCCAGCATTTCCTTCCAATTCTCTTAGAGCGGAACAAAATGTTCCTGCTCACCCAGTAATGTATTTCTGTCCACTTTTACTTTATTAAACATTTTGAAGTAATTAATGTGTACATAAAAGTTTACAATTTCCACATCTTGAAAATAATAAACAAATTGCGATAATACAGAATAGCATGTGAAATTAAAATGCCAGCTTTATTAAGATGGGAAAGTGAATTGCAGGATATTGCTCATTACAAGAGTAAAATGGGACTAAAAGAACCCCAGATTTAAGCAAACTATACATCAGTCCAAAGGTTTGTCTAGTCTAGAGAAGCAGAGAGCCTTCAAGTTGCACTACTTGAGCTTTCTTCACAGGGAAGTAAATATCAGAAGTATAAAGGAACACTGAAATGTCTGCTATGTCCTTTCCCAGTTCTCCACTCTGTTCTTTGTTTCTTTCTTCTTGAAATATAAGAACTAGTTTAGGCATATTTTTGTTTATACATTCACATGCATTGAAAAACATTTCTAAGACTGTGGTTGACTTTTTTTTTTACTTTGGCTTATTGTGATTTTACTATTGATACATACATATATATATGTATATGTATATGTATGTGTGTGTGTGTGTGTGTGTATATGTGTGTGTGTGTGTGTGTGTGTGTGGATATATATATATATATATATATATATATATATATATAATCTTTTTTCAATTTTGGTGCAGTCAGATTATTTTGTTTGGCAATTTTTCTTTAGAAATGACCTAAGGAAGGAAGTATTAGAAGACCTGATTGAAAGGAGAAACATGTTATGCCCCAGTTCCACATTCAAAATTGTAAAGAACTAATTCTACCTAAAATAAGTATTAAGTCATTACAATTCCAATCGACACTTTGCATGCTTTTTTAGTGGAGCTTGTGCAGCAGGTCTTAAATTTACCAGAGATAAAGTACGAGAGAAGGCCTAAAAAGTATGTAAGAAATAGTTCAACTGTATCTTTACTAAAGCAAAAGGAATTTATCTTTTTCCTTTACTTTTTTTTTTTCCAGGAAATCACCCACCCTAGGGGTTTGAGTGGAAATGGAACAGACATATGTTGCCATTACACTTTAAAGTTCTTTAAAATAAACGCTGTTTTCCCTTTAACTGTATTTCGATTTAACTCGGTGTTTTACCTTCTTTTGAGGGAAGGACCTTTCTGCTTTCTCCATCACAGAGAGGGGGCGGAGCATCCTCGAGAAGCTTGGAAGAAAGCAGTGCCTGGCCAGTCTTGGGGGAGGAGCGCATTACAAACAGACTTCGGAGGCCTCGGCTGAAGAGCAGAAGCTTGGAGGTAATGGCTGTTTTAAAATCTAGTTATTTTTGGAAATTTCGGAGACTTGGGACTGCTGCTTTGGAGTAGGAGGAAAGGAGTGTCGTTTTGTGAACGTCGTTGTTTCTGTGAGGGAATTAATAGCTGGATTTTGTATTTCTTCAGATATTTTAAACGTCCATATTTTAAAAGTGGGGGAGGTTGTGATCAGATTACACCTGCGGAAAAATTTCTTCAAGAGATTGGCAAAAGCTAACTTTCGAATAGGACATTTTATGTTTCAATAAAAAAGCAGTGGTAACAGAGATAAATGATGAAACAAAACTTGAGAAATTAATTTTCCTTATTATGAAAAAAAAGATTGTGATAATCTCAAATGAAAAATGAAGTTGTTAGTTGGGAATCTTGGCTTTTTATATTACTTTGGTTGTGTTGATTGTGTTTCTAACAACTCTTATGGTTTTAGTATTTTATATAGTAAAAACCTGCAGTAATGTATAACTGCATATTTAAGTACTCTAACAATTAAAAGTTTGGTTATTTGTAAGTAGATACTCAATGTCTTAAAATCGCTATTTTGTAGATATGCAAAAGATAACCTTTGTTCACATCCCTATCAAAAGAATTATATATTCCTATTTTTACTGTAATATGAAAAATATTTGAAAATTATCATCTAAAGAAGAGACATTAACATAATAAAATACAACAAACAATATATCTAGTAATAAAAGATGTCTAAGGAAAAAAGAGAGGAAAATATCCACTTCTTTCTTCCCCATTTCACTTAGCATTTAGTACCTATGTCAGCATGAAAATAACTTGAGAATTTAAAAACATGGGGAAAAAACTAACTTCCCCCAAAAATGTGTAAACATATAAACATGGAAAGATGTTTAAATATGTGGGTGAATGAGTGTAATTGCACATAATACATATATAAAACCAAAGAGATTTGAACAACTCAGGGCTTAGAGTTTTGAGGGTATTTTCTTCAGATTTTATGTACCTTTAGTTTTTGTTGTTTTTTTTTTCCCCCGGAAACATAATGGAGCTGAAAGGAAACACTCCATTTTTTTTACAGATATTTAAATAGATACCCACACATGCTGCATTGTCCTTAGCTGAAGTTGGATTTTTTTGTGGCTCTCCGAAGGCTGGTTATCTGGTTGCTTGTGCTTTTCTTGCAATTGAAATATTTAGACTATAGTCCAGACTTTGATTCAAGCAGAGGATTTTTATTTGCATTTCATGTACTTTTGAGAAAATTCAAAATACGTTTGAAACATATTATGGAATGGTCATATAAGATAGTGCATCCATAATGTTGAATACTATGCAGGTATAAAAAGAATAAGCTAATGCAATAAACTAAATGCAATGATAATAAAATATTTACAAGGTATATTCTAAAAATAAGCAAATTGCAGAATGGCTTGTATTATATTAATACAATATATGCAAGAAAAATCTGGAAATATACAGGCTACTTTATTAATTCGAGATATAAACACAGTTGGAGAGACAGAATATTTCAATCTTCTATATATTACATTTCTCCATTTTTAAAATCTTATTTTGAAAAGAGTAAGCTTGAATAATTTTCATTATGAGAAAATGAGATTAATTTTAGAAATCTAGAAAAATCTTGCAAAAGTAATTTACAAAAAGATAATATAGACAATATTGATGTGGGAAGATATTCAAATATATTCTTGGGAGATTTAAAGATCTGGTTTCAAAAACCATACACATTTATAAGTATCTATAGGAAAAATCTAGAAATATATAGAGCAAACCAGTATATTTTGATCATTATTGTGGGGATTTACTTTCTTTGAAAAATCAAAAGATGAAGAACGATATACAATGTGCATGAGAGATACTATAATAACAAACATTAAAATGAGGAATTATGATCACATTTTTACATAACACACACAACTCAAATTGAGGGGAAAAAATCTAGAAGCCTCTGAGAAGGCTACTGTCTCAATGGCTGTAGTTCCCACCCTTCCTCACTAAGGACCTGGGTGTCTGCAGTTCTGGTTCTAGTCACAAGATGGCACTTTTCAGGTGTCCAAAATTTTCTCCAGGCAACCATTTTTATGAAGTGGACAAACGAATCAATAAAAACGTATTTTGTATTAGCAGATTACAAGACAGTATTAGCGTGTGATTGCATTTCTGTTGAAAAATTGCATATATATATGCAATATATATGTGACATATATATATGCAATATATATGTGACATATATATATGCAATATATATGTGACATATATATGCAATATATATGTGACATATATATATATATATATATGCAATATATATAAAACAGAAACAAGACCCATACAAGGACTGATGTGAGAATTCAAGCAAAAAACCGTTTTTAAAAGTAGCTGCACAGATTTAGCAAATAAAAGACACAAGACAATTGTTATTCCCTTCTTCTCCCCACATCATGTTTCATGAAAGGGATGATTTTAGCATGAACCAAATAACAGTTGTATCACAGACAGCATTTCAAATAAGAACAAAAAGGAAAATAAACATGGCATCTACATCACAGATGGGATTTCATCTCCTTACTGTGTTTCAGAATGACATGGCTGCTAAAGTTTTGGTAGGGAAGTTTCTTCATACTGTTTCCAATTCAATTAATTTGATTCTCCGTCAGCTTTCAGACAGCCTAGATTAATCAGATGCACATGACCTGGGGTATCTGCATATGAAGTCAATTGAACCCCAGAAAAGCACAGTTGTATAGAGCAGGGAGAAAGCTCTGTTGGACAAGCAGCTAGAGTGAGAAAACAATCAAGTCGCAGGGCCAGACTCTCCTTGATCTACATGACATTGAGAAAAGCTCTTCCCAGTTCATGAAATACTTCACATTAAAAACATGTTGATATGTTGTACACCTGAAACTAATACAATGTTGTATGCCAACTGTAATTGAAAAATAAAATAATAAATAAAAGTAAAATAAATAACATGTTGTGAACTTGGGACATAATACATTTTGCTTCTTGCTCTAAAGCCATAGCATTTTAAATTAAAAGCCACATTTTCTATTAAAATCATATTAAGTTGAAAATTTGAGATACATATTTACCCAGATTATTTTGCTCCCTATTCTGCTGCCATAATGTTTTGTAATTACATGTCATAGCTTCTAGTTTGGGGGAAATTTTTTATGCATTAAACTATTATGAAGAAATCATGCAAGAGCCTATTCAAATGTTTAACTGAGGATCCAGTGAGTGGTGTGATTCTCTAGTCCTTGACAGCTATGCTAGATGGTTATCACCACATACAAGATAGCATAGTTACAAAGATCTCTTAAGGCCTGCTCAAGGTCTTATGACCTTCCTTAACTAGGCATCTGTGTACTCTCTTGAATAATTTTTGGTAGTAGTTTAACATATTTAATTGTTTTCCAACAACCATCACAAATCTCTGACTCTTAAAGTCGTTCTCTTAATGAGGTTGTTGGTGCTGAACCCCACTATCTGTGTCCATGAGACCTTTGGTGGTTTTGGACAGACAGGGCACCAATAGCAGCTTAGGAAACATTAAAGCCCAGCATTTACTCATGATAACCCAGTGAGGTCCAAAAGGCCCAAATTATCCAGGAACACAAATAATATCTCTAATGCCACCAAAGCCCCTCCCACACACATTCCCTTCTTACAGTACAATAGAAATAGTAAAGATAGGATATTTGGTTTGTGTTATAATACTTCTTTCTGTTTTCCTTCCGCTCCCCCAAAATATGTTCCACGTCTCTGACCTTGTCTGATACTCACTATCTATTTAGTGATCTGTATCGTCTCCATTCTCATTGTCCCCATTCTTTCTGCTTAGTAAGTAAACTTCTTATCTGATCCTTTTTCTTTTTTTGCCATGTTTTAATCTAATCCAGTCATTACCCATTGAAAACACTTTATTGAAGCTATTTTTGTGAAGTTTCTGAAGGATAAGAAGAGGCTTAGAGCAGGAGGGAATCATTTACTAGCCTTAATGCAATAGAGTTATGGGTGCTTCAGAAACACTGCTTTTCTGGAACACCAGACCAGTGACCTAAGGATTTTTCCACCATATTTTGTATCTAATGATTGATTTCTTATCTATGTCCAGATGCAGTAATTGAACATGTGCAAATTCAGTGTCTCTGTGGTTAAATTAGGACTTTTTCCCCTTTTCTCATACTTCCTGTCTCATCTGTCTCTTACTACACACTTAGAAAGGTACTAAACTCTTTATTATTGTACCATTATATATGGTTTAATATTTAGATAATCTAGAATAATATCAGAGATGCAATGTGACTCATGCATCTTTCTTAACTATGCTATCTAGTATGAGGAGATAACAGCTTAGCAGAGCTGTCAATGATTTGAAAGTTTTCTCTCCACTGAACTAATAAAGGTCTCAAACCCAGAACTGTCAGCCTGCCTTTTTTTTTTTGAACACTTCAAAAACGTAACTCTGTCATAACACCTTTGTGACAAATTCTTAAAGGCTAGACTTTGGGTTCTGCCAACAGAAATCTGTATCTCCTCATCAAAGAACCCTTGGTGTCCTTTATTCAGATTGGTTACTAGAATGATTTTGATGCAGCTTGACTCTTATGTGTCTCTGAAAAAAATGATGGCTTCTTTCTTTAGAGTCCCCAGTGCAGACAGTTTTCTTTCTCTTTGTTAATTATGGGAAGAGCTATGTCATACTGCAGATCTATTTCTTTAACCTGAGGGTGGCAGGAGATAGGAGTCATGTTTACTCATTCACTCTATAATGGATGGGGTTGTGAGAGCCTCACCAACTTCATTTATGTTTTATAATATTTTTGTTTTTAAACTTAGCATGATATTATTTTAAGAGAACCCTAAGAATGATCCATTGGTCTTCATAAGTTTTAGCATTTCCTGGGATACAACACTTCTAAGTTTAAAGAAAATAAAAATCTAAATTTTATTTTTTTAATTTACTGAATATTTTGTTAACAAAAAGCTCAATAAAAGAATAGAAATATGATTTTCCTATATTGGATTAGCAATTGCAAACAATAAAAGCACAAGAACAAGGAGTTGTCAGTTATGAATGAAATGGAATGAAATGGGCATTTGTCTGCATAACAAATGATTTTCAGCCCCTGTCCAGGAATAGCCATATCTGAAAGGGAAGGTACTGCCAAACCCTGCAACACAGAGACATGTTATGACTACTCTATAACCAAGTGAATACTATCATACAGATATGGTCAGTGCAAAAGCATAGTGCAGAAAAATACATATTTTTAAAATTTGGGAATGTAGATGTATACAAAAGATAGAATTCGTAGACAAGTATGGTAGTTACTGGAGATGGTGGTAAATGACCAATATGTTCACCAGCAGGGACATAAGATTAAGCAGTACTCACTCTAGGGTCATGTTCACAAGTTCCATCACAATCTGAAAGTAAATGATACATTTGTTTCTACCAAGGGACAGGATTCCAAGCCCAGGAGGCAGTGAATACTGGTAGAAAGAGAAAACATCCTTCTGTTTGGGAGCCTGATAGACTTTGGCTTTGATTTTGTCTTGCCCTCTTCCAGTTTTATGACCTTGCTCATGAGCAAGAGTGCCCAACAGTGCCCATTTTATCACTCCTTTGCCAACTGTCCATTGTATCATTTCATTGTTTCTTTGTAAGTCATATTGGATAGAAAAATGAAATCTCATTGTTCTTTATCATTGCATCTCCTTGGTTATTAGGAGAGGTGAGTATCTTTTATGTATTGTTCAGTTTTAATCTTTATTTTGAATTGAATTTTGAGGAGCCCCTATGTATAGCACCTCCCTTTCTGCACTGAACAAATTGATCAAATTGACATAAAACAAATGAAGTTGCAGTTGGAAGCCAAGATGTCAGCTTTTGCATAAGGAGATGATAAATTGAAGGACAATGATTATTGTGAGAGTCAAATGGGCCTCATAACAGTAAATTTAAACCTACCAAGCAGGCTAGCGGCTTGCAACTGTACAGAGATACTTATGCGTTTGCTCATAGGGAAGCAAATATCAGGAGCGAGGAAGAATTATGCACTCAGAACACTATGAATTGCTTATTTATGTCCTTTGCTCATTTTTTATTTAATTTTTTTCCTTTGCTTATTTTTAACTTTTCTGTTTATTATTAATTTGTAAAGAGTTTATTAATCTCTTTAGAAATTTTAATTAAAAGTTTTGTAAAGTTTTTTTTTTAATTTTATTTTATTATTAGGTTCAAGTATACAGTACATTGGTTAGACATGTCAAGTTATATTTTTAACTTTTATTGTGCTTTTACCATAAATAGTTTTTTCAATTTTATTATATTCAGATACATCTTCTCTTTAAGGATTTTGATTGATGTGTTATGTTTAGAAATGACTTTGCTTGAAAAAACTATGAGACATTCTGAAGGATTAATGAGACAACTTGAGTAAAAAGAGACATATAATGTTCCAGGACCAGAAGGATTAAAATTGTAGAAATTTAATTCTCCACAAAATAATGTATTAATTCACTTCAATCACAAACAAGGACCTAGTGGGTCTTTTTAATGAAATTTGACCAGCTGTGTCTTAACATCTTTTGTAAAAATAAGGTGCCAGAAAAGGCAAGAAAAATATGCAAGAGATTTTTAAAAAATAAATTCATTTATTTAAATTAGTTTCAAGTATACAGTACATTGGTTAGACATCTATATTGTTCATAAAACGATTCCTCAAATTGCTCCCTCCCTCCCCTGGCCTTCCACTTAGTCATCGTATTAATGCTAACTGCATTCCCTGTGCCTTGCCCCCCATCCTTGTGCCCAACTATCAACTACTAATTTGTACTCCTTTAATCCTTCACCGCATTCTCCCAGCCAGCCCCCCAACCCCCCCTCCCCTCTGTCTGTCACCAAATTGGACAATTTGGTAAGAGATTTTTTTAACTGGGTCTTTAGGATTTGATAAAGGGATTTGCTACTTCTTTTCAGGAAATCACCTACCCCTGCGTTTTGAATGGAATTTAAAGAGACACGTGTTGCGATTTCGCTTTCAAGTCCTTTAAAAATGAATGTTTTTCCCCTTTAAGTGAATTTCAGTTAACTTGGCGATTCTCCTCCCTCTAATTGAGGGAGAGGCCCCCTGCTTTCCCCATCACAGGGAGGGGGTGGAGCATTCTCTGAGAAGCTTGGAAGGGAGCTGTGCCGGGCCAGCCTTGGGGGAGGGGCTGCATTTCAAGAGGCTGCAGCTGACAAGAAGCTTCAAGGTAATGGCTGTCTTAAAGCTAGTTATTTTCTCGGAATTTCTTTTGGCTTTGGTGTTACAGTGAAAAAAAATAGAGATTATTGCCTGCGAGAGACGGTAATGAAATATAGTTTGGGTAAAATTGTTATTGTGACAGAGTCAACCCCCCTGAAAATTTAGTTTCTTTCGATATTTTCTGAAGTTCACAGTGTGGGAATGGGTGATCAGATTACAGCTTCTAAATTAAGACTTCAGTGAGACATGTTGTTCATGTTAATTTTTTACATGGCCATGTTTCTATCTTCATTACAGTTTATTATATTTTGAGTTAAACATTTATTATTCTACACAAAAATGATAGAAAATGTAAACATAAAAAGTGATTGAGACATACAAACACAAATTTAAATGTGCAGGAGCATGGAAGAGATCCAGATATGCTGTTGAGTGATAACATTTGTAAAAAATAGAAGCATTTTTCTTAAGGAGGGAACTAGACATCTCTGTTAACAGTCAGCATCTCTGGAGTGTTCAGATTACTGGAGGTTTCAAAATACATTTTTAACCAATTTCAACATATTTTAAATTGCTTTATTTCACGATAATTTTTTTATAATTTAGAAGAGCAACATGAAGCTGAAACAGCATACCTTTTGGTTCAGACATATAAACGTTCATAGACACATACAGACAAGCAAGCATACCCCCCTTGTTTTTTGCCAGTAGTGGAAATTTTCCTGGACCTGATCAAGCATGTACGTATCATGGTTGCTGTGTTAGCTATTGCCCTGTATGTGTCCTCCTTGCAACTCATTCTTTCTGACCACAGGTATGGTTGTCGTCAGCAAGAACTATTTTTCTGTATCTTTTAAGTTTAATACTGAGAGAGGATCTGATTTATTTCTATTAGCAGTTTTAAAAATATTATATGGCATAGTGAATCCATACAATTGAATATTATATAGCTGACAAATGGAAGTATGAACATGTAGTGGTTTGAACGTGTCTCAGAAATATTAGGTGAAAACTGAATATTACAGAATGGCAAGCACCACATTATGTTGTTTAAAGGGACAGGACCATTTTAATACAATATGTGTAAAAAAATCAGAAAAAATATAAGGCTACCTACTAACGGGATTATTTGTGTGGTTGGAGAGACAGGACACTTTACTATCTATTTAAGAATAATTAATACATATTTAGTAATTTTTAAGAATATTAGAAAAAAGTTTGAGATAAAATGTTACAAGTTGGGGGTGAATTACATTTGAAGGGATTCATTAAAAAATCACATTGAAAATACTTATATGGAAAAAACTTTAAAAGCATGGGCTTGAGTGTGGTAAATGGTCTAAAATGACATGCATTCATATATATATATATATATATATATATATATATATATATATATATAACTAAAGAAAAAATATGGAAGGATTTCAAGAAACAATATTGATTATTTTTCCAGAATTATACTTTCTTTTTACAAATCTTTATCTTTTTCATTTTCACTAAACATGCCATTTTCTTTTGATCAGGATATTGGAAGTAAAGACATTTTGTGTAATGCATAACAAAAGTCTAAATTTGAGCATGGTATATTCTAGAAGCCTGAGGAAACTGCTGGCTTGGCAGGATGTAGTTCCTACCCTTCTCCCATAAGAAGGATTTGGTAGTAACAGGATGCAGTTCTGATGCTGGTCACAAGATGGTGCTTGCCAGATTTTCCAAATTTTCTCTAGGCAACTATTTTTGTGAAGTGAGCAAACAAAGCCATGGAATGTATTTTGTATTAGCAGGCTATGAAACAATATGCAAAGTGTGATTGTAGTTCTGTTTACAAATTTGTACGTGTCTAGAATAAAAAGCCCCACATTAGGATTGATGTGAGAACTCAAAAAGAAAGCATTAAAAATACATAGTTACATCGAAAATGGCCTACAGAAGAACACGAGGTAATTATTACTCTGTTCCCTGTCCCCACTTCACAGTTTTCCCAAGAGAGATGATTTTAGCATGAACCAAATAACTGTGTCACAGAGAACATTTCAAATAATAAGAACAAAAAGGAAAATAAACATGGAATCTATATCACAGATGAGATTTCATTTCCTTACTGTGTTTCAGAATAACACACCTGCTAAAATTTTGGTAGGGAAGTTTCTTCAAGCCATTTCCTTTCAATTGGTTTGATTCTCTGCTTTCAGACAGCATAGGTTAATTAGATGCCCATGATTTGGGGAATCTGCATGTGAAGCCAGTTGAGCTCCAGAAAAGTGGTGGGACATAGAAGTGTCAAGCAGGGAGAAAGCTCTGTTGGGTAAGCAGCTAGAGTGAAAAGCGAAACACCCGGATCCTAAGGCCAGACCCTTCACGATCCAGGTGACACTGTTAAGAAGGCTCTTTCCATTTCATGTAAAACATGGTTAAGTTGAGAGTATGGAGTACAATTTATTTTGATTCTGGCTCAGTAGCCATAACATTTTAAGTTAAAACCTTTGGATTCTAGTGTTAGGAAAGAATTAAATATGTTAAACTCCTGTAAAGAAATTATACACATGGGTATAATGATGTCTAATTTTGGAAGTCTTGTAGGTCCCAGCCCACTGCCTGACTCTCAAGAAATCCTTAGGTAGTCAGTGGGTCCAAATATCTGACCCCTAAGTTCATCCTCTTAATTAGATCATTGTCTAAGAGGCACAGATCCCAGTATCTGTATCTGGCTACTCTGGATAGATTGGGCAGCATTGGCAGCTTTAAAAAGTTAAAAGATTACCCTGGAATAAACCTCAAGAGGCACCAAAGTATCCAATAACAAAAATGGTGTCACCAACACCCCCAGCCCCAATTTCCTACTATACACACACTCATTCATTTATTATATGTAATAGCTATAATAAGGCCTACGTACTGGGGCAGTATATAACAACTTCTCTTGTGTTCTTGTATTTTTAAATATTTTACCCAACCACAATATGTTTTTTTTGGTGCCCAGTATTGATCATTTTGTATGTATTTTCTATTTTCATTGTTTATTTTCTTTCCCCTGTGATAGAAGAAATCCCTTAGCTTATTCTCTTTTCTCTTTGTCTTTTCTTTGAGTATCCTTTAGTATCGCCCATTCAGAATTACTTTTAAACTCCCTTGCAAGGTTTCAGGAGGCTAAGTATAAGCACAGAAGGAGAAAATGATTTACTAGCCCTAAAACAATAGAAACCTCTAAAATTACTCTGTGTGTGTGTGTGTATGTGTGTATGTGTGCGCATGCAGGCGTGGTTAAACAGGAAGTTAAACACAGACCAATGCCCTAAGGATTTTTCTAGATGATTCAGAGTTCACCAATTGATTTCTAGTCTATATCCAGATGCAGTAGTCAATCATATGCACATTCAGATTTTCAATAGTTTATTTTGCACTTTTTTTTCTTCTTTTCCCCTTCTTATGTTCATATCTACTCCTTGCTACTTCTTAGACTGTTGATGAAGCTTTAGATACAGAGAACATTTTGATGGTTGCCAGATGGGAGACGTATAGGGGGAGTGGATGAAAAAGGAGAAGGGATTAAGAAGTACAAATTGTTAGTTACAAAATAGTCATGGGGATGTTAAGTATAGCACAGGGAATATGGTCAATAATGTTGTAATAATTATATATGGTGTCAGATGGGTATTAGATTTATTGGGTGATCACTTTGTAAGATATATAAATGTCTAATCACTATGTCATACAACTGAAACTAATAGTATATTGTATGTCAACTGTAATTGAAAAAAATTAAAAAAAATATTTTAACATCATAATATATTTTAATATCTGGTAGTACCAGTTGTCCCTCCAGTCAGCTAGTAAAATTAGAACTCTGTCCCAAGCCCATGTCTGTATATCTGTCTGTTTGAGAAATTCTAATAGGTAACCTTGCCTTAATGCTTGGCTGAGAAACTCTGAAGTTTAAATATTATATCTTTAGCAGTCTCTCATATCTCCTTACTAAAGAACTGATAAGTACCTTTATTCAGAGTGGTGACAGGAATAATTTTGGTCCAGTCTGGATCTTCTCCTGTGGGTGTTTCAGAGAATGACAGTAGGTGTGGGGGAGAGGAGGACAAGAAAGGGATTTTTTTTTCTTTAAATCCCCCAAGGCAGGTCTCATAGAGATCTCTTCGTTTGTTAATACCAGGAAGAACACTAGTCTCTACTTTAATACTCAGAGTGTAGTAAAGCTTTGTTTGCTATGTGTGTGATGATGAAGTTGTGAGGCCCTTATCAGCCTTTTAAAATTTCTTTTAATATGTTTCCCATTCTATTATACTGAATCTTGACTTTTTAGCAGCTTCATCCATTGTACTGTGTAGCTTTTAGCATTACCAGGGGAATACAAAACTTCCAAAGATAGCAGGTTTATCTTCTCTAGGTTACTGGTTGGTATTTTTTTTTCTTTTTACTCTCTTTATCATGTCCACATACATTTGACCAGAGACTATGTTGTCCCTTTGACTCTGGCAGTGATTTACTGTCTGGCTTGCCTTTTCTTACCTGGGATGCTCATTCTTAGTAGGTTTCCTTCTGAAATTCTTCACCTTTAGGTTGGCTGACATTCAGCCAGTGAACATTAATAATAAGATTTCAACTTTTTTTTATAGCCAGCGTTAGTTATTTGCACCTGTGTCTTAGGGGTCATTGACTATTTTGATTGAAAGTGAGAGATATGCAACTCTTTCACTTGAACACTTAGAGGTCATTGTAGGATTATTAATTGGCCTAATTTCAATATTGTGTGTCTCGGAATAGGGAGGACTAAGAAGAGGGAGAGAGAGGAATGGCAAGTTAGTGGAGCAGTCAGAGTACACACATTTATCGATTAAGTTCACCATCTTATATGGATGTGGTTTGTGGTACCCCAAAACAATTACAATGGTAACATCAAAGATCACTGATCACATATCACCATAACAAATACAATAATAATGAAAGAGTTTGAAATGTTGTGAGAATTACCAAAATGTGACACAGAGACATGAAGTGAGCAGATGCTGTTGGAAAAATGTTGTCAAAGGACTTACTCAAGGCAAGGTTGCCAAAATATTTCAATTTCTAAAAAAAAAACCAGTATCTGTGAAGCACAATAAAGCAGAGCACAATAAATTGAGGTATGCCTATCCAGTCAAATTATAGAATGTTTCCATAACTCCAAAATGTTCCCTCCTGCCCCATTGAAGTTAATACTCTCTCTACCCTGATCTTGGCAACCACTGATCTAAATTCTGTTCCTATAGTTTTTCATTTTTCATAATGTCATATAAATAGAACCATACAATAGGTAACCTTTTGCATCTTGTGTCTTTAACTTAGCATAATGGTTCTGATATTTACCCATGTTGCTGCATTTATTAGTTTATTCCATATTATAGCTTAGAGGTATTCTACTGTTTGTGTGTCTACTCACCAATAGATTTATAGTTTTGGTAATTGTGATTTAAATTGTTATAAACATTCCAGAACAAACCTTTTTCGGTACATACATTTTCATTTCTCCTGGGTAAACACATAGGAGTGGGATTTCAGGTTTATATGGTAAATGCATGTCTAACTGTATTAGAAGCTGCCAAACAGTTTTCTAAAGCAAGCTGTGATATATTTCCACGAGCATTGTATGAGTTCCAGTAGCTCTGCATCATTGCCAGCAGTTGATACTGTCAGTTTTTTTCTCTATTTAATATTAGCCATTCTTACAGAAGTGTTAGTGGTGTCTCATTTTGGTTTTACTTGCATATCCTTAACTACTAATACCATTGGAACATCTTTTTAAAGTGTTCATTTGACAGTCATATACAGATTTCCCCCACTGTCCGAAAGTATAGTGTTCCACTGAAACCTTTCATAAGCCAAAATGTCATAAAGCAAAGAAGGAATTACAAATAATTTATATGGAAATCAAACTCAGCATCCTCACACCCCAAAAGTAACCTACTAAATCATACCGAATATGCTTAATTACATCCAATTTTATGCTAAGCCTAACACCTTTACAAGCTCTTTTAAGTTTTTCTGAAACCTTAGGACACATCTTGCCAACAGACGCGCACACACACACAAAATCTAGATAAAGCACAGATGCTCACACAGTTCAAAGTTATAGTTGGTTGATGCTGACTGTAGTTCCCAGGGAAATAGCTGGGCAGTGTCATTGTTACTGCTGGGGGTACAAGATGCCTCTATAACTGCTCACTGCAAAACAAACACTGAATGCTATTTTCACTTTTTTCGTAAAAGTGGAAATCCTCTTAAGATTTTTTTTTTTTTTGGTTAGTGAAAACAGATACTACTGTAATGTAAAAGTGCAGTGGCTTAACACAAACTTTCAGAGAGTAGGGGATACTTTTTTTTAAGAAAGTCTATTTAAATTTGTTGTCCATTTTTATTGGGTTATTATTATTGAATTGTCAGAATTCTTTATATAGTCTAGATAAAAGTTCTTTATCAAATATGTTTTCCAAATATATTTTCCCACTCTGTGGATTTTCATTTATTTTTTGAAGAGCAGAATTTTTCTAATTTATCAAAATTTTTATGGCCCATGCTTTTTGTCTTAATAAATCTTTGCCTAAATGAAGGTCTCAAAGACTTTCACCTTCGTTTTCTTCTAGAAGTGTTATAATCTTTGCTTTTACACTTAAGTCAGTAATTTATTTCGAGTTAATTTTTGTGTATGGTCTTAGCTAAGGGGTCAAAATGACGATTTCTGCATACAATGTCCAATTTTTGCAGCATCGGTTGTTGAAAAAAAATCATTTCTCCATTTATTTAACCATTGTAAAATTGTACTGAGTCCCCCTGAGCAGGGCCCTCTGCTGCAAGCCCCTCTCCTGCAACCTCCTTTCTAAGTGGACTTTAACACTTCCCCAACTAGCCTGGTCCCTCCTGGTCTCCTGCGGTCCCCTGCCCACTCTCTGCCAGCCAGCCCCAATTGGGTATGTGTGTTGTCTCGCTGGCGGAACCTAGGCTCTAGCCCGAGTTGTAGCCATGCTGTGTTGTTGGTGGGAACAAACCTGTTTCCAAAACTGCTACATCACTGTGGCCTGCGACAATGGCATAGAGACTATCGCTAATGAGTACAACGACCTCTGGTGAGTGCGCCAGGCAAGCAGTGTTCTCCGAGGAATAGGGATGTAACCCTTGCTCCAGTTTGGGACCCTCACGGCGTGGGGAATGCGGGCTGGAGAGTCACTTCCGGTCTGAGCAGAGGGCCCAATGAGTATGGCCTCCCCCCCACTCACCTCACGCTCGGCGCCAGGTTACTGGTGACAATGATCCTTCCTGTGGGTCTGCGCCAGAGCCGAGGCCAGCGATCCTTCCTGTGGATCGCTGGCTAGGCAAAGACTGTGAGAGGGTTCTTTATCTAGCGGAAATCACAGGTAGGAGCTTGAGGGAAGGCAGGCCTGGGATAGGCTGGGACCCTTTTTCACAGGGCAGAGAGCAGGCCCCAGGGCGTATTGAGGGTTCTTGAGCCCAACACAGAGTTCTGAGCTTTGCACACAACAGGCGCTTAATAAAAGTTAGTGGAATTGAATGAGTTCTGGTATCTGCCTGAGGCAAAACAGTGGAGCTGCCAGAATTCTAACGTGAGTAGGGGCAGGGCGGTGCCTGTAAGAAATGGAGCTGGAAAATGGGAGGCTCAGGCCCCGGGTGGACCAGGGATGTCGCGATTGGATGGCACAGGCAGATAATAGAACAGGTTTATTAAAATGCATTATTGAAAATAAAAATCTATCAACTGTAATTTGCTAGTCTATTTGTATAGTATTTATATGTCTCTCTTATGCCAATAATACATTGTCTTGATTACTGTAGTCTTGAAATCAGCATGAGTCTTCCAACTTTGTATTTCCTCTCCAAAATTGGTTTGGCTATTCTGGTTCCTTTGCTTTTCCATAAACATTTTAAAGATATCCTTTCAGTTTCCACAAAAAGTCTGCTGAGATTTTGATTGAGATTTTAATGATTTTATAGGTATCTTTCTGGAGAAGTTACATCCTAAAAATAGTTCATCTTTCAGCCAATGAGCATGGTATATTTCTCCATTTATTTAGTTCTTCCTTAACTTCTCCCATCAGTGTTTTGAAGTCTTTAACATACAAATTCTGCACATATTTGTTATATTTGTTCTCCCTTTGTATTTCCTGTTTTTAATTTTATAAATGGTTCTTTTTAAAACTTCAGCTTCCAAATTTTGTGGTATAGAAATGAATTGTTTTATATTGACCTTATATCTGGTGATATTAATAAACTTATTAAGTCTAGTAGCTTTTTTTTTGGTAAATTCATTGGGATTTTCTACATCAGTCACCATGATGTCTGCAAATAAAGACAGTTTATTTCTTCCTTTTCAATCTGTATGCCTTTAATTTATTTTTCAGCCATTATTGTATTGGCTAGGATCTGTAATATTGAATGGAAGTGGTAAGAGCAGATATCTTTGAAATATTCCTGATTTTAGGGGAAAAGCATTCCGTGCTTCACTATTAAGTATAATGTTAACTTTAGTTTTTTTTCATAGATGCCCATGATCAGGTTGAGAAAGATGTGTTTAATTCTTTGTTTGCTGAGTGATTTATCATAAATGTTTGTGGAATTATGTCAAATACTTTTTTTGCCTTAAGTGAATTGACCTGTACTTTTTTCCACTTTAGTCTGTTGATAGTTACATTGATTTGCAAAGGTACAACCATTTGTAAATTCCCAGGATAAACTTCATTTGGTCATGATATATTATTTTTTTTCCTATATCATTGGATTTTACTCTATATCATTTTATTTTCTATGTCATTCTATATAATTTTTTGTATCATTTTTATGTTTATATCATTGGATCTTTCTTTGTTTATGAGAGACAATTATTTATAGTTTTCTTTACATATTATGGTTTTTTTTCCCCCTAATTTTGGTATCAGGAATATGCTGGAGATTGTGTCCTCCTTTTCTCACTTCATTGTCATCTGACTTGCATAACATACATTGCTTTGCTTAAAGTGAAGCCTAGAGTACCAAAGGATTTTTCTCAAAGATTTTTCTCTACCCTAAATTTTCAGCAGTTTGTTCACACTTGTGTCTCTGAGGATGGGTCTCTCTTTATGCTCTTGCCTCTTCCACAGCATTAGGCTCCTGTTATTAGATGCTAGGCTTGTGGTGAGTCAGGGAACACTCTCTGTTGTCCTCTCCAGGCTTAAACTTAAGATGGCTTGTGCAACTGGACCTTTAGGGTTACATATTTTTCTCAGAATTCTTTTCTCTTGGCATGACAGCTAACCTCTGATTTGTATCTGGGGTTGGTCTTTGATGAGAGAGATATTCTTGCCCCTTCCTTATCAGTAGCTGACCACTGCTTTTTATTGCTGTAGGATCCTGGGCCCTAGGGCTTCCTGCTCCTCCTAAAGGGCAGATGGATTTTGCTTCTATGTCTTCCCCAGAAAAATATGTTTTGTCTTGTTTTGTTTTACCTGGATTCAGACTAGTGTATGGGGCTGCGTGTCAGTCCACCAGCAACACTTGCTTGCTTCATGCATACCTGAATCACTGAAATGGGCTCTTTTTGGTCTCCTGCTTTGTCCTTAGTCATGTTTGTGTGCTTCTGGTTAAGGACTGTAAAAAAGTAACTTGCAGTGAGTGTATTAGTGCCTGAGATGCCAGATATTTCAAACTACTAACACAGAAGCCCATTAAGAATTTAAGAATTCATTAAAATTTCAGCTGATTTTTTTTTACCTGCTTGCTGACAGCCACCTTTGTCTCCATACTTTGCCAAAGGTGAAACGGTGCCTAAGTCCTTCTTTTAAGGTGTTGATTACCCTTTGGAATTCACTTTACCTCAGTTCTCTAATGGGCTCAAGGAATGATAAGATTTTGTTGATTATCTAGATTTTTATCACTGTTAAGTTATGGGTAATATTCTTTAATGGCTTTTTATATCTTAAGTAAAAGTGGAACTGGAGCTAATTATGTATGGGTATTATTATTATTATTATTATTTTGTTATTAAATATGCTTTAGGAAGAAGCAAATGGTTTCTAAAGCATACTTTTAAAGAGTTTATTTTTATATACTGGTTATTAATTTTTCCATTTAAGTTTTTATTTTTTATTTATCCATTAAAATCATACTTTAAAGCATACTAAATATGGGACTTTTTCTGCATATACTTCTTTGAATTTTACACATGTATAGTTTCATGTCATCACTACCACAATCAGAATACAGAAGAGTTCCATTACCCCCACAGCTTCCTGTTCTATTCTTATATAGTCCCACCCTCCCCTTACCTGTAACCCTTGGTAACCACTGACCATATCACCATCACTAAACTTTTCTCTTTTAGAGAATGTCATGTGAATGGAATCGCATGTATTGTGGTGAACACACCCTAGGTGACCCACTCCCTTGTGTAATCTCCTCTTAAGTGTGGGCAGAACCCATGACTTGTTTCTAATTAATAGAATTTGGCTAAAGTGATGAGATGTCTCTCATTGCCATAATTGCTTTATATATTATAAGTCTATATTAAATTAAATTCAGAACCAGGTATAGAATTCTGTAAGTTCCTGTGACTCCAAATACATAACTCTTTCAAATTCATTAATTAATTCACCCATTCATCCAGCACACATTTATAGAGCATTCTTCTTTTCTTTTTTTAATTAATTAACTTATTTACTTTTTTTATGGTGACATTGGTTAATGTAATCTGATCAATTTTAGCTGTACACTTAAACAGTAAGGCATATATATATTTACACTGTGTGTTCACTTTTCATAGTTAGATTTCTTTCTGCCAACACATATTTGACCCCCTTTACCCCTCCACCGTCCCCCTACCCTCTGGTAACCACTAGTCTATAGTCCGTGTCCATCAGTCTCTGTTTGTCCTGTTCATTTGTTGCTTTTAGGTTTATAGCCCACATACAAGTGATATCATGTGATTTCATTTTTTTCTGTCTGGCTTTATTTTGCTTAGTATGATTATCTTGAGGTCCATCCATGTTGTCACAAACTGGCAGTATTTCATCTCTTCTTATGGTTGAGTAATATTCGTTGTATATATGTACTACAGCTTCTTTAGACAATCATCTATCATAGGACACTTCCATTGCATCCATTTCCTGGCCACCATAAATAATGCTGCTATGAACATTGGTGTGCAAATATCACACCAATGTTCAGGTTTGGGTTTTCAAGTCTTTGGGGTAAATACCCAGTAGAGGGATTGCTGGATCATGTGGTAGATTGATTCTTATTTTTCTGAGGAACCTCCATACTGTTTTCCATAGTGGCTATACCATCTTGTGGTCCCGCCAGCAGTGTATAAGGGTTCCTTTTACTCTGCATCCTCTCCAACACTTGTTATTACTTGTCCTGTTGAATATAGCTATTCTGACAGGTGTGAGGTAGTATCTCATTGTGGTTTTGATTTGCATTTCCTTAATAGCTGGCGATGTTGAGCATCATTTCATATATTTGTTGGCCATTTGTATATATCCTCTAGGGAGAAGTGTCTGTTCAGGTCCTCTGCCCATTTTTTGATTGGATCATTTGTATTTTTGCTGTTATTGAGTCGTATGAGTTCTTTGTATATTTTGGATATTAGACCCTTATCGGAAGTGTTGCTTGCAAATATACTTCCCCATTCGGATGGTTGTCTCTTTACCTTGTTGATGGTTTCTTTTGCTGTGCAAAAGCTTTTTAGTTTGATGTAGTCCCATTCATTTATTTTTACTTTTACTTCCTTTGCCTTTGAGATCAAATTCATAAAATCCTCTTTAAGTCCAAGGTCCTTGAGTTTAATTCCTATGTTTTCTTCTATGCGTTGTATTGTTTCAGTTCTTATATTCTGGTCCTTAATCCATTTTGAGTTAATTTTGGTGTATGGTGATAGACAACAGTCTAGTTTCATTTTTGCAGGTGGCTTTCCAGTTTTCCAGGCACCATTTATTGAAGAGGCTTTCCTTCCTTCCCTGTATGTTTTTGGCTTTTTTGTCGAAAATTGTTTGCCCATATAAATATGGGTTTACTTCTGGAATCCCAATTCTGTTCCACTGGTCCATGTGTCATTTACAATGAGATAGAAACAGTGTGTCTTAGTGATTAAGATCATGGACTCTGAAATCAAATACCTGTATTCAAATCTTATGTGCCAAATAGTCTCTTGATATCCTTGTAGAAGTTCATTAACCTCTCTAATGCCTCATTTACAAAATGAGAATATTTTAATACCTACCTAACAAAATTTTATGAGAATCAAGGGAGATGGTACATACAGAGCACTTGGCAGAATGTCTGGCACACTGTAAGGAACAATATTTGGCTTCTATCTTTATATTATTTATTATTAATAATATTACTGTTGTTATGCAGAATGATCAGTTATGGGGGCTCTTCTCCATAAAGTAACCATCTGAGTATTAAGTGAGATAATATATAAAGTACTGGTAACAGTGCCCGGTATATAGAAAACTTTTATATCTAATAGATATTACTGTATCTGTAATTATTATCTATCTTCACTATAATAGTAGTGGTAGTAGTAGCATTTATTATTGGTTGTCTTCTCCTCTTCCTTCTACAAAATAGTAAAATTTATCAAAAGAATTAATCTTTTCCTTAGCATTTTTTTTGAAAAATGGTAAGGTAGTGTAGCATTTTCTGATTAATATGCAATATAGAAAATAAATAAAATAAATACAAGAAATGTAGTTTTAATGTAATGACTATACTTTATGTGCGTTTGTTACTTTCCAAACATATGAAATGAGAAAACAGAATGAGAAATATTACATTATAAAATATATAATTGAATATATCTCTTCATTTAAATAAAGACTTATTTACACTGCCCTGATAATCCTCTTTATATAATAATAATTGAAAGCTTTGAAAAGATTAATTGTATAATAAAAATATTTTTGTTGGTGATTGTAAGATTACCTATTTTGTACTAGAAGAGAGATTAGAAGACACAGTGACTTAGGTAAGATAAAATTTATAGTTTCACTACATTAAAGTGATTGGAATGAGGTAGCCCTATTACTCAGAAGTTCAGATACTTCCATCCCTAGTGAGTTACATTCTTTTTCTCTGTCACTTCTTGGTCCAGAATGGCTGTCTGAATTCTATCATGGTCAAAATCTAAGGGGAAAGCAAGAGAAAGAGGGCAAGTGAAAAAAAAAGCCCAAGTCAGCTATTCTCCCCCTTTAGAGGTACCTTCTCTGGAATCTTCGCAACTATTTCTACTTATATTCTTTGGCAAGAAATCCCATCACATGGCCATGGCTTACAGTAAGGGAGTCTGGGAAAAATATTATTTTAAGAATTTACACTGCCACCCTGAATGCAGCTGGGGTCTGCTAATGAGGAAGAATGCAAAGAGTAGATTTAGGATGGGCAACTAAAAGTTTCTGTCCTAGTCATAAGTATGGTACATGTTTGTAAAAAAGCATTAAACATAGAACAAGTTTATAAAAGATCGAAAGGGAAAACTTCCTGTGGCAGAGAGAATGCTACATGTTCACAAAACCCTGTTTCATTTTCCTCCTAGGCCATAGGGAGACTACCTTCCCTGGCCTTTTTGGCAGTTTTTGCTAGTTGACTGTGACTAGCAGTGAAGTTTCTCAGACCTGGCCCCTAAAACCTTCCACTGGATTTTCCGCCTCCCCTCTTTATACGATTGCTAGCCAGGTGCAAAGAATGCAGTGTAAATTTTCAACGCTGAAGAAAACTGTAGAAACATAAGCAGGAAGAAGTTTGAGTCCCTTAATGACTGCTTGGAACAAAGAACCCTCCCCCTTTCTGACCACTTGATGACCTACATTGAATTTATAGATCAGCAAAATAAACTTTGTGGTTGAACCTCTGAGATTTAGGAGTTGTTTATAGCACAAAACATTGCATATAATTATTAGAATCCTTACTGATACACCAGCCTAGAAATGATGTTCATTAATTTATTGGTACTTATTGTTGCAATATTAATGCTTATATAAAGGTGGATTTAAAAATACATACATATATATTACATGTTATATTATACACAGGCACTTCATTCCCAAATATCTTCATTCTCAAAATTATCACTAATGATATCTAAAATCGGCTAAGTTAAATCAGAAATCTAAGTTTAAATTTAATACGGGAGAATTTTAATGAACAAAATTTGCAAAATTTATTTCAGACATAAATACATGGACATTTTAAAAATTAATTTTACCTACATTGAAATACATGAGCAAAAAATACCAACAAAACATAATAAAATATAATAAGGAATTGCCAATTATCGATGAGGGTATTTGAAACGTGTACTTTACTGCCAAACCAGTGATTTTCAGCCTTTAGTTAGAAACGTCCATGTTTGTGAAGAAATTTCTAAAACTTCCCTGAATAAAAGGAAAGCTATACCATGTCCTGGAAACAGAAAAAAAATATATATATAAAGAAGTCATTCTCCATAGAATAATGCATGGTTTTAGTGTAATCCCAATCAAGACCCTTAGTGAGCTATTTTAATGAAGCTTAACTAGCTGGGTTTTAAATTTTAAATGCAGATGCAAGGTGCCAGATAAGGCAAGGAAAAAGCATGTAATAAATATTTAAAATTAGATTTCTATTTTTTAATACAGTGATTTGCTACCGCCTTTTTTAATTACTTAAAGTATACAGCACAATCATTAGGCATTTATATAATTTATGAAGTAATCCCCCTGATTAGTCTAGTACCCATCTGGCAGTATACATAGCCATTACAATATTATTGACTATATTCCCTATGCAGTACTCCACATCCCTGACTGTTTTTTAGCTACTGATTTGTACTTCTTCATCCCTTCACCTTTTTCACCCTGCCCCCGAACCCCCTCTCCTCTGGTAATCACCAGTTCTCTATGAGTCTGTTTGCATTTTGTTTGTTCACTTCCACTTTTTATCAAGAAGCCACACCTACCTCTAAGGGTTTGAATGAAAATTAAACAGACACTTGTTGCCATTTCACTTTAAAGTTCCTTAAAAAGGAACATTTCTACCCTTTAACACTTCAGCTGTTTAATTTGGCAATTCTCCCTCCTCTAATTCAGGGAGAGCCTCTGTCTTCCCCATCACAGGGAGGGGACGGAGCATTCTCTGAGAAGCTTGGAAGGGAGCTGTGCCGGACCAGCCTTGGGGGAGGGGCTGCATTTCAAGAGGCTGCAGCTGACAAGAAGCTTCAAGGTAAATGGCTTTCTTAAAGCTAGTTATTTTCTCAGGGCTCTAGAGTAAAGATAAGAAAAATAGATGTGGTGGTTGTAGAGTGGTGAGAAGGGTGTGTGGTTCTGAGAGAATTGCTGGTATTTTGATGGAATTAATCCTTTAGAGTTTTTTTTTATCCCAATGCTTTAAAAGTCCACAGTGGAAGAAGGGGTGATCAGATTACAGTCTCTATATTAAGATTTCAGTGCAGTATGGCTGTTCATGCTAATTTATTGACTTGACATTTCATGTTTATATTACTGGAATTCTGCTTTAAAAGTCCACAGTGGAAGAAAGGTGATCAGATTACAGCCCCTATATTAATATTTCAGTGGGGCATGACTGTTCATGCTAATTTATTGACTTGACATTTCATGTTTATATTACTGGAATTCTGTTACTGTTTGAATTTTTAAGAATTTATTAATTTACACAGGAAATGATGAATAAAAATATTTGACAGCATGGGGGAGAATACTCTTTTGAATTGATTGACGCATAGAAAACTAAGTGTCACCTGTATATGAGAATGGAAAGGGGAATACATATGTAGTTGAGTGAAGACATTTCCTCATATATATGCATATATATGTGTGTGGTTAGAAAAAAAATCTCAGAGAAAGTAAACTCCCATGTTAGTATTTCTGACAGCTCAGGTTACTAGTATAATATTATTTTTTAGCCTACTTCAGCATCTTTAGGGTAGATGTCCCCATGATTATTTTTATAATCATGAAAGAAAAATGAAGCTGAAACAACGTACCCATTTTATTTCAAACACATAAGCATCGTAGACATGCAGACACATGCAAACACCCGACCCTCTTTTTTTTTTACCCATAGTGGAAATTTTCCTGGACCTGATCAAGTGTGTAACCTAGTTGCTGTGTTGGCTACAGCCCTGCATGCATCTTTGCAACTCATTCTTTCAGACTACAGGTAAGGCTATGGTCAGTAAAAATCATTTTTCTATATATTTTAAGAGAGGCAGAGAAAGGATTTGGTTTACTTCTATAAGCAGTTCTTAAAATATATGGTATGGTGTAACCATACAATGGAATATTATGTATTTGGAGAATAGAAAACAGGAACCTCTACATGTAGTGATTTGAAAGGTCTGATAAGTATTATACAGTGAAAACAGTAAATTATAGTATAGCACTTATCATATGATCTCACTTAAAAATGAATATGTATCTTATTAAAACATGTATGCTACTACAATACATGTAACAAATCTGAAAAAACATATCTGCCATACTATTAACAAGATCATTTGTATAGTTGGAGAGAAAGAGATAGCATTACTGCTCTCTGTTTAAAATATTAATATGTATTTATTTATTGTTTCACATCATCAGGGAAATACTGAGATAAAATGTTGCAAATTTGAGAAAAACTACATTTAAAGTAATTCATAAAAAATCATAGAATATTTATGTAGAATGATGTTCAAACTATATTTTTAATTGAGATCTGATGTTGGTTTGAAATGATAGGCATTTATACACAAAAATATTCTGTGACTATAGAAAATATAGTGATTATTTGTATAGAGTTGTACTTTATTTTGTATCTTTCTGCATCTTTTCAATTTTTAATATGCTTCTGGATGTTTTTATAACCAGAAACATTGACTAAACCATTAAGCTTAGAACAGAAAATTCTAGAAGCCTGGGAAGGCTTTTGACTGCCTAAATGTAGTTCCTACCCTTCTCTCATAAAAAAGGATCTTATGGTGATTGAGGCCCTTCCTGTACCACCTGGGGAGGCTGCAGTTCTGATTCTGGTCACAAGATGGCGCTTGCCAAGTTTCTTAAATTTTCTTCAAGCAACCATTTTTATGAAAATAGTAAACCAAGTAATGAAAAATGTTTTTGTTTTAGTGGACTATGAGACAGCATGTGGAGTGTTATTAAAATTCCAATGAAAAGATTATGTGTGTAAAGAAGAAAAAATCCACACAGTGATTGATGTGAGGATTCAAATAAAATCTACAGCCTGGCTCATAGAAAACACAAGGCATTTTTACTTCCCTATTCTCCTGTGGCTCCCTCACACTCTTCCAGTCAGAGAGATTATTTTAGCATGAACCAAGTAGCATAACTGTATCACAGAGAAAATTTAAAATAATAAGAACAGAAATGAAAATGAACATGGTATGTACATCACAGATGAGGTTTTACATACTGTATTTAAGAATGGCATGCCTTCTAAAGTTTTGGTAGGGAAGTTTCTGTATATTTTCCCATTTCATTATTTTGAATTTCTGTCTTCTTTTGGGCAGGCTTTCTCCTTTTGGAGTGAGAATCAGGACACCTAGATTACAGGACCAGATATTCCACGATTCATGTGATGCTGGGTAAGGCTCTTCCCACTTCACAAAACATTTCACATTAAAAACTTGTTGAGGACCTGAGGTACAATTTATTTTTCTTCCTGTTCCACAGGCATAGCATTTTAAATTAAAAGACATATTTCAACCACGTTAGGCTGAAAAGATGAGGTATAATTCATTTTGCTCCTTGTTCTATAGCCACAGCATTCTGTAATTAAAAGGCATAGCTTCTGTTTTGGGGACAGAACCTCATATGTTAAATCACTATGAAGAAATTGTGCAAGAAGCTCTTCAGATTTCTACCTAGGTCTCAGCCAGTCACCTGGCTCTCAAATCTTTGATAACTATCTTTTCCAGTGAGTAAACATAGCAACCATTCTGAATCACTGCCTTCTAAGCTCATGTTCTTAACAAGATCATTGTGTTTTTGTCTGGGTCTAGGAGATACATACCGTGTTTTCTTTATATACCTGCTTTGGATGAACAGGAAAGAATTTATAGCTTAAAACTTATAAGGCTATGTGTTCCGCCAGAACAGTGCTTCTCAAGGAGTTCTTGGAAAAGTTGCATTAGAATCACTTGAGAACTTAGAAATACAAGATGTTGGGTCCTATCTAGACCTTCTGAATAAAACTCTCATGTTAGGTTCTAGAAATCTAGTTTTATCAGAACTTTTAGATGATTTTGATACATGCCATGTTTAGAGCCCCACTGTCTTAGGTATAACACTAGGGAAACAAATATCCCACAGTATCTGATAACATAGAGTCCCTGATCCACTACCACAACCTTTTCCACCTCTGCCAGCATGTACACAGATTTACTTCTTAATAATTGTGTATAATAATAAGGATAAATTATTGAATCTGAGGTATTATAAACAACTTCTCCAATTCTTATCTCCCCTTACATTATGCTGCATTTTCCCCTTCATCTCATGCTCCATTAAGCATTATTCTTTATCTCTTCTCTATTTGCAATTGCTCGCCTTCTGCTTTAGCAAAATAACTTTATTTGCTGATACTTTTTATCTTTTTCTTTTCCTTATTTCAGCAGCTTCTATATTGTCCCATTTAAACAACAGGCTCAAGCATCTTTGGGAAATTCTGCTGGAGAACAGAACACTCAAGCTGTAAACGTTTTGTAGTTCTAAGACAAAAGAGACTTTTGTAAGAGTGTTGTTTCTTGTAGGAACTGCCTCAACAGTGCCGAGTATAAGCCAGACACTTGTCTCTGATCATAACCTTTTAGCACACAAATCTAAATCACAATGGATGCTGAGTATGTTCTATGCAATTGGAAAGACCAGTTTTGGCCAGCAAAAGTTTTGTCCAAATCTGAGACTTCATCAAACAGTAAGAGAAAAAAGACATTTTCTCTAGAAGTTCAAATACTCTCACTAGATGAGAAAATTAAAGTGGAAAGCACAGAAACAAAGATGCTAAATAAATTTCAGATTGAAACCATTTCTTCCTCACTAGCAGCACAGTCAGAGAGTGGTGCTCCACCTAGAGAGGAAACAGCCTATGCAAGGTCACTAAAAGTGGCACTTGATATTCTGAATGAGAGAACAAATCTGAATCAAGCAAGCAGTTCAGATGAAGAAGAGACCACTTCACTATCCCAAAATGTACCACAAAAGCTTTCTGATTCACCCCCTCGTAAAAAGTATCGGGAGAAGGAAGGAAACATATCAAAGTGTCTTGATAAAAGTGAAAATCCAACATCCCTGTCAGTATCTTCAGAGGGTGATGATTCCCTGTATGATGACAAATCACAGGTGCATACAACCATCAATACTATTTCAAGTGAAATGGAAACAAAGTCATCACAAAACTTCAGCTGGCACCAAATTTTTCCTTCACTTTCAGAAGTAGATGAAAAGGAGAGCAAGGAAAAGATTGACATGTCAGCAGTTATGCTTTTGCATTCCACAGTCAAAGAGGAGGATGAATGTGTTAAAGATGAGAAATTCACTCCAATTTGGTCATCAGATTTCTTCATTGTACCCAAAGCTGTGAAAGAGGAGCCAGGGGACAACTGCCCAGACACCCTGGCTATTTCTTCTGAACGCTCTACTTTCTCAGAGAATATTGACGATCCTGGAGAGGGTCCCTCGAATCCATGCTCAGATACCAGCCAGAATCAACCCTCCATGGAATCAGAGACCGATGCTTCAGCATTCTCCAGGCGTTGTTCATGGGAATCTCAGGTTTCATTTAGTGCCTCTAACTGCATCCTGGATTATTCACACCTTCTTGTGAATAATGAAAGAAATCTTCAGAGACTGGATTTTGAGGATCTTGGGGAAGAACTTCAAGCTTCTGATGAGTCACTGCATCTAAATTCTGTTGATGCTTCTATATTAGATGACAGTGAGGAAGATGAAGAACTTCCACGCATAGTTTTTCATTATGAGCCACATTCATTTGAAATAGGAATGATAGTCTGGTTTAAATATCAAAAATATCCATTTTGGCCAGCAGTGGTTAAAAACATCAGGCGAAAAGACAAAAAAGCAAGTGTGCTTTTTGTTGAGTCAAGCATGAATCCTGAAAAGAGAGGCATTAGAGTGCCTTTTAGAAGATTAAAGAAATTTGATTGTAAAGAGAAACAAGAACTAGTAGATAAAGCCAGGGAGGATTACAAAGAAAGTATTGACTGGTGCATCTCACTGATTTGTGACTACAGAGTTAGATTAGGTTGTGGTTCTTTTGCAGGCTCTTTCTTTGAGTATTATGCTGCTGACATCAGTTATCCAATTAGGAAAACAATTAAACAAGATACCTTCAGGGACTTATTTCCAAAAGTGCATAATGAAGATTCTAGGGAATCAATGGCCTTGACTTCCAAGACCAAGAAAATGTCCTTCCAGAAAATTCTCCCTGACCGAATGAAGGCTGCCCGGGACCGAGCCAATAGGAACCTGGTGGACTTCATTGTGAAAGAAAAAGGTGCAGAGAACCATCTTCTTGCCATTTTAAAGGGCACAAAAAGGTCCAGGTGGCTGAAATCATTTTTGAATGCAAAGGAATTCACTCCCTGTATTGAAACATACTTAGAGGATGAAGATCAGTTGGATGAGGTGGTGAAATATTTACAAGGAATCTATAGTCAAATAGACGAAAGAATGCTGGCTCTGATAAGAAATGATAAAGTTAAATTTATCCTGGAAGTTCTTCTGCCAGAAGCAATCATTTGTTCAATTTCTGGTGTTGATGGATTAGATTACAAGGCAGCTGAAGAAAAGTATCTAAAAGGACCATCTCTAGGATACAGGGAAAGAGAATTATTTGATGCAAAAATCATATATGAAAAGAGACGAACACCATTAACAGATGAAGATTGTTAAATCTCCTGAGAGTTTAAATCATAACAGGGAGCTTTCATAGATATTAGTTTTTAAAAAAGGGATCTCTCTAACATATATATATTTTCCAGAAATGGGAGACTTTGGGTAATGTGTTCTTTTTTTTTTTCTTTTTTTTTTTTTTTTTGCGATCTCTATGATCCATGAATATTACTACATAATAAACATTTCCTTTTGTTACACTTCTTTTATTAACATATTTCAGCAGTTTTGCTTTCCCATACAATTCTAGAATGAATAATTCCTAAATGATTTTTAAGGGAAAGTACTATTTTTTTGACATTTTTGTGTTCATACTGTATAGTTAAATACAGTGTGCACCATCATTTACATATTAAAATTGCACTGGTATTAGATATTAAGCAAGATAGTTAGAAAAAAGTCTAAGAAACATCAATTATATATTTTTTGCTTAGTTTTTATAAAATATTGGGCTTCTCAAGATAGTTGAATTATTTTTCCTGCCATACCTATTTATTTTTGGAAAAAATATCTCTGAGACAGAACCAAAGATAGGGATGCTTTGCTGTATGTTATAACTAACTGTAATTGCTTTTGCAAGAAAACAATCTGGAATTCAAAACTAAAGTAAGCGGATTACCTGCATGCAGTCTACATGTATGTGAATAATATCTCAGCATGCAGAAAATAATTTTGGCAGCCTTGAACAGGATTGTTCATTGTACACTTCCCTGAAATTCCATTTATGGGAGTGTGTATTATTCAATAGCTTAATTGTTTCTTAAAACAGACAGGCTTTTGGCTGTCTACATAACTAACAGTAATTATATCAATTTAGCCGTCTGACCACATGTGAAAGGCAGCTAGAGTCATTGTATTCACAGTTTGGATACTCTAGAATAGGAGTAGACTGATTAAGAGGCAGACTGCTTAAGAGGTCATCTAGTTTGATATAAACTGTAGAAAATTCAGGCACTTTGTTTTGAGTCTTGTATTTTCTAAATACATAGTCATTTGTTTCAAACCAAGCAATCTGTATTATCTGGCTTATTCGTAGAATAGTTCCAGTTAGTTCCAGTAATATAAATGCCAACCAGTAAGTCATTCCAGGCTACTACTAGATAATAAAGAGTAGATGGACCAGAATCTGTGAATTTGGAAATGGGTCATAGAAAAAGCCTCCATTTGGCCAAATATGACAATTACCCAAATATATTTTAAAATACATAGTTAAAAGTTAAAATCTAATTTGAAACAAGACTTTAGTGAAAATAAATGTTAGAAGGGCTACTTTATTTTACAAACTTGACATAAAAATAAATGCTAAAAGGCTTAACATGAACCTGTCTGCATTTTTATTCTTGGTGTAAGACAGCTGTTACTCTTAGGCTTTTGTTAAATGTTCACACATGGCCACATGTTTATGTAAAATTTGCAAAAGTTTGATGTTTTGATTTACAATAAAACCATTATATATTTTACCTTGTATGCTTACTTCATTATATTTCAGATTGTATAGTTATGTAACTGGTATTCTGTCTGTCTATATATACATATATTCACACACATATATATACACACAGACATATATATAAAATTTGGAATTTTTGCTTGTAGTTATTTTAATGCTTGTTATACATTATCTAATTCTAAATTAATAGTTTAATTATTGATTTGCATTGTTTTAAAAGAAAAACTTCCAAATTGTATAAGCTTCAGTTTTCACAGAACTTTCTCTGGACCCTGCCCAACAAAGACCAAGATACCTTATGCATACAGCTTATATCAGTCCATGGTAGTTTTCTCATGATCCTGACGAGGATTTGACAACAGGCCATCACCCCGTTATGTGGACCTTATACCCTGGGAAAACACATTGTACTCTATAACATTGTGTCCCTCTGATCCCAATGTATTACCCACCTCAGTCTTCTCAGTAGAGCCATTTCTGTCTCTTGGTTCTAATATTTTCTTTACTACCTCATTCGTGTATTCTTTCATTCATATATTTATTAGCCAGGAGAACAAGCAATGTGTGGCTTAAAGCTCTGCTCTGAGAATTTAAGGTGTCAGATTTAAGATGACTCAAATGATAGGGTCAGGTTTAAATTTAGCCAGATGACAATCTCATTTCTACTTTATCATAATAGTGAGAAATATTTATTAACCTTATGGGCTAACTGCCCTTATTTGAAAACCAGAGCCCCAGGCTTCCCCTGGGATTATTGGGTGTCATAAAGGGAAGGCACCTGATTCCTCCTGGGATGTCATTTATATTATGTCATATATTGAGGTGAAGGAGATATATCTTAGACATGTATCTATTCTCCTCTTTGAATGAATTGGCATTTGGAGTGGTGGGAGTGGATGAGTTTGGCTTCCAACTCAGTGTGGATTCTGAGATACTCTTCAGCCTGAGTGGTTGAGGCTGGCTCTAAGAGTGCTCTAATCTGTATCTCTTATCTAGGTTTATGTATCTGATGTGAGTGTCCAACCTAACTCATTGGATTAAGGAGACCCTCATCTCTTTAAGTCATAAGGCAGACTGCCAAATATCAGGTCCAAGTCTTAATTGTAAGTTTGGCAGAGTGGCATGGAAACTGTTTACAATATTTACAGGTCTCTATATCAATATATGTATCCTAATAAGGATGGAGTAGAATTCTGAGACATGTAATAGTGATGAGTGTGAGAATCTTGAATGCCTGCAATCCCCTGACCCCTTGCTGTTAGAGAACAGCCTCCCTGTTCCTGGAGACAAGGCAATAGCCTCAGCCAAAGCAGCTATCTTAAAGGACATTGTCTTACTCAACATCCAGCACTGATATTTTTTCATTGCTTCCAACTCAGGACAAGGGTAAGTTATCACAGCACAAGAAACAAATTACAGTTTCTGTTTAGAAGGAAAATCCAGAAGCAATTATAGGAACTAACTAATATGTACAGGCATGAACTGGGATAATAAATGTTGGAATGGATTTTGAGGATGTCGAATTAGCAAGGGAAAGGGGCAGAATATAAGTGGATATAGGGGAGAACGTCTTGACATGGGAATACACACCTATGACTCAGGGCTCAATGACCTGGAGTTATATTAATGTGCTGCTTGGGTGGTATATTTAATGAGATGGAGACACTAGAACTTTCTTGCCAGAGTATTGAGGAATAGGTGAGGTGATCAAATAGAGTGAAGGTAGTAGACATGATTTATTGCATAAGACAAGAGGTCTTATATCTAAGCTATTTTTCCTGGGAGGGCAGAGGAAACAGTACTATAATAACTGTTGGTGAGGGGGAACACTTTTTTGAGAAGCTCAGTGTTGGCTCTCCTCTAAACTGATTGGAAGCAAACAATATTGCAATGGAAATGAAAGACTTCTAGAATGTTAGGGCCCAGGTGGCAGTACAAAACGTTCAGGGGCAAGTTGGGCATCATTACTGTAATGAGTAGCAAGGCCAGAGTGGAGTCAAGCTATTATGACCGACAGAAATCTGTGGCAATGCCTTACAGATAGTATTCCAGGGCTAGATATATGGACAGTTGACTAGAGTGTCATTTCTTTTATACAAAAAGAAAAACAGACTTGGCAAGTTCAAGTCTGATAGCAGCTGTAGTGAAAAATCGTGGTCTCAACCAAATTTTCAGATCTTCAGTGCTTGCAAGGAGCCCTGCTACTCAGGACATGTGACACAGAATATCTAATAGTGCTTATGGTATCCATGATGAGTAAGGATGCACTCGTCATTCTAAGCCATAATATGGGACTGCAACGTAGAATCCTGTAGCTCTGTACATAAGCCATATCTCCTGTGCCAGTAAACTACTTGTCACTTAAAAAAACAGCTCCTTGTATTACTGTTTAGGGTTAGTAGATATGGAGCGCCTAACCAAGAAATAGCAACTAACTATACAATAAGTGCTGCCTGCCATACACTGGACATTATAGGATTTGCCAAGTGATAAGGCCTGGCAGGCTCAAGAACAGTCCACCTATGATGATATTGCTACACTTGGAATCTAGCCTGAGAAGGCACAAATAAATCAGCAGATTGCACAAACCCCTATGTAATTGAGTATTGTTACAATGATGCCCCTCATGGTGTTGGGGGTGATCTATGACCAACTATCGGAAATGGAAATTCTCAAGCTTGGTGCAAAGATGTGTCAGCATTAAATACTGATGATAGCTGTGAATGGACTGCCACCTTAATTCAGCTTCAGTTGGAGTAGCCCTAAAGAATAATGTTGAACAGAAAACTCCCAGTTGGCAGAGCTCCCACATGATCCTTCAACTTGTATGGAGGGAGTTGTAGCTTGAGATGGTCTCCTGGACTGTGGAGAATGATTTGGCTGGTATGTCAGCATCTTGGAAAAAGAAGTATTGGAAAATGAAGGTAAGAAAGTCTGGGTAAGAGGCATGTAGATGGAACTATGAGAATGGAAGCAAAGCTTATGTATCTCTGTGCCTCATATTAATGGCCATCCAAATAACTGACTGTAGAGAAGACAATGAAAAAAATAAGTGGATCTGATGACTCATGCTGTAGATGTTAAACAGCTTCTCTTCTCAGTCATCTTAGTTCTGGCACAATGGATCCATGAATTTGCATGTGGAATGAATGGAGCCTAAGCTTGAGCTTGACAGCATTTCTCCTCAACCAAGGGTAATCAAACTACTGACCCTGTTGAATGTATAACTCCCCAAGAGCAGCCTCTGATGCTGGGCCCTTAATCCTACTCCATCCTTTAAGGCTATCGTCCAACTACTTCATTTCACATTGAATGCACTGCACCCATTCTGTCTTAGTGGTGGCAGTTATTATTCATCCTCACAAGAATGGACTCATGAGATCAAGTACCACTTGCCTATAGTGGTGTGCAATTTCATGACACAACCTTGTTTCCTTTTCCTTCCTTTTTTCACAACTCATTTTCCTCACTCTGGCTCTCTAGAACCACTTGACAAACTACTCACATGGAAACACCTGTATCACACTCTTGTGGACACTAAGGCTAAGATAACCAGCAATAATTACGTATATATTTGATAAAATATAAGTGGACACTGCTATATCAAAAATGTACTAAATATTTTAAACTTATTCATAAATGAAAGCTATTAAAAGTTACTGTTTCCTAATTCTTTTTAAGATAGTCTTAATTTCTCTCTATTCCTCCAGCCAAAATCAATAACTTAAGTTTTCATCTAGGAAACTAGAGAAATAAAGGCACATTAGCTCTAAAACAAGCAAAAGAAAGAAAGTAAATAATAGAGCAGCAATCAACAATATTGAAAACAGGGAAACGAAAGAGTAAATGAAACCTAAAACTGTTTTTTTGAAAAGATCAATAAATTTGATATGATTTTAGCCCAGGTAATCAAGAAAAAGGCACAACTGACCAATATCAGCAATGAAAGAGTGGACATGCTACAGATCCTGTAGATATTAAAAGGATAATAAAATACTATTAATAATACTACACAGATCATTTTGACTCTGCTCGATATTTTATTTTTTTCCTCTCTTTAATCCGCCCCCCCGCTTCCACCCCTGACCTATGGATGTTGCCGTTTTCCCCTGAAGAACTGGATCTCTGAAGGCAGGGCATCTCTTTCCACATGCTTGCAGCATGCACCTGGGGCCTGCCGCCCCCGGGGGAGGCTGGCACATCTGGGGTATGGTTCATGGCTCCACTGGGGGTGCAAACCCAGGACCTTCTGTGTGTAAAGCAGGCGTGCTAACCACCCCCTCTACTCAATATTTTAAAATTGGATTCTTTTAGATGTAAAGGCACTGGTGTCATATATTAAGCAATGACAATTTTTAAAATGTATATTTTTTCGGAAATATAAATATTTTTCTATTTATTTATTTTGCTTCATTGATATAAATCATTGGATTTATTTTAAGATAATTACTGATTCCATTCAACGTGGCATAGAAGGTAGACTCTGTGCTTGCCCCCTCTCATAACTACAGCAAAATTACAATAAAACTACAAAACAACCATCATTAGGAGTTGCCTGAGGTCTGGCTGACAGAAGTCCTGCAATTAGAATCATACATAAGAGGTCACCTCGAAACTATTAGGTGAGGTAGAGACACAAATGGGCTGGTCCCACAGCAGCACATGTCAGTGGAGAATTGGGAGGATTATCTTGGCTGCGGAGTCACCCGCCCTGGAGGAGCAAGGGGTCCTATACCACACTCTGCAGCCCAGGGTTCTAATGTCAGGAAAAGAAATCCCTACAACCTCTGGCTGTGAATACCAGTGGAGATTGTGGCAAGTGAGACAGAAGGCTGTAGGAGTCACTGACATTCTGTTTAAAAGGCCCACGCATGGCCTTTCTCAGTGATGAACTCGTGTTGAGCTCCACCGCTGGGTCAGCAGCTTAAAAGACATCAGGGACATATGAGGAGGAATATGGAGGGGTGGCTTTCTCCTGTACAGAACTGCTGGCAGTATCCATTGTTCTTCTATTGAACCCTCCTCTTTCCCTGTGTGCAGATGCAGTGGGCCCCGTCAACCAGGCTAATACAGGTCACCCCATCCAGGTAATTCCCTGAGACTCTGCTCTCCCAACTTAGGGCCCACCCAAGCTGCCCCAGTGGTTTTTCTTTTCTATAAAAATACTCTGCATTAAATTGGTACAGCCACTATGGAAAATAATATGGAGGTTCCTCAAAAAACTAAGAATTGATCTACCATATGATCCAGCAATCCCTCTACTGGGATTTTTACTGGGATTTTCAACTAAAGACTTGAAAACTCATGTCCAAAAGGATATTTACACACTGATGTTCATAGCAGCATTATTCACAGTGGCCAGGACATAGAAGCAACTGAAGTGTCCTATGATAGATGATTGTCTAAAGAAGCTGTGTACATATATGCAATGGAATATTACTCAGCCATAAGAAGAGATGAAATACTGCCTTTTGTGACAACGTGGATGAACCTCAAGATGATCATGCTAAGCCAAATAAGCCAGACAGGAAAAGTTGAAAATCACATGATATCAGTTGTATGTGGGATATAAACCTAAAAGCAACAAATGAGCAGGACAAACAGAGACTCATGGACATGGAGTATAGACTAGTGGTTACCAAAGGGTGGGGGGGAGGGAGAAGGGAGGAGGTGTAGATGGGGTAAGAGGCGTCAAATATGTGGTGACAGAAATCTAACTGGGAGGTGAACACATAGTGTAATATATATATATATATATATATATATATATATATATATATATATATATATGCTTTTCTGTTAAAATGTACAGCTGAAACTTATTGGATTTCATTAACCAATGTCACCATAAAATTAATTAATTAATTGATTGATTAAAAAATACTCTGCCTTGACTCATGCTGCAGACTATCATAAAATCTCTCAAAGGCTCCACAAACAAACAGACAAAAACAAAAATGCAGTATCTGGCCTTGCCATGCTCTGTGCCTCTTGCTGAGCAGCCCCAAGCCCTGCACAAGTGGCAGCTGGCCTTGGTCCCTGGCTTGGCCTCTTGAGACACCCCTAAGTCAAGCACGGGTGGCAGCCATCTGTGGATTGCTTAGGACTCTTACCAGGTGGCCCCAAAAGTGCACAGGCTGTGGCTGAACTTGGCCTACAGCTGGGTCCTTCCCAGGATGTCCTTAGGCCAGCACACCTGATAGCCTACTTCGATTAGAACTGGATCACCACTCAGGGCTACAACTGAGGAGGACATACCCAAAGTACAGACTGGGCAGGCACCAGAGCCCTACAAAAGTGAATGCAGTTCTGTAAGTTTGGCCCATCACTGACCAATTCTCACAACCAATCCTTCCTATGGATGTACAAATAGCAACTAAAACTCAACTACAATAGGAGGGCACAGACATCCCAAACAAGGGACACATCTTGAGCATGTTGCTCAGGTGACAAGGGAAGACTGTGCCACGGCCTCACAGAACACCTACTATATAAAACCACTCTACTAAGACCAGGAGACTTAGGAACCATACTTAATACATAGAAATGAACACAGGGAGGCAGCCAAAATGGTTAAGACAAAGAAACATGTCCCCCGTTAAAGAAAAGAACAAAGCTCCAGAAAAAGAATTAAATGAAATGGAGACAAATAATCTACCAGATGAAATGCAGAGTTCAAAACACTAATTTTAAAGATGCTCAATGAACTTAGGGGAAGAGTAGATGAGCTCAGTGATGACTTTAACAAAGAGATAGAAAACATGAAAATGGAGATGGTAAACAAAAGGAAAACAGTCAGTAATGAAGAATATAATACCTGAGATGAAGAGTACGTTAGAGGAAATCAACAGATTAGATGAAGACGAGGATCGAATCAGTGATTTAGAAGATAGGGTAGCAGAAAACAATCAGAACAGCAACAAAAACAATAATTTAGAAAAATGAGGATAGTTTAAGGGGCCTCTGGGACAACATCAAGCATACCAACATTCACATCATAGAGATACCAGAAGGAGAAGAGAGAGAACAAGGAATTGAAAACCTATTTCAAGAAATAGTGATGGGAAACTTCCCTAACCTGGTGACGGAAATAGACATACAAACTCAGGAAGTGCATATCCCCAAATAAGATGAACCCAAAAAGGCCCACACTAAGACACATCATTATGAAAATGCCAAAGGTTAAAGACAAAAAGAGAATTCTAAAAGCATTAAGACAAAAGCAATTAGTTTCCTACAAGGGAGCTCTGATAAGATCATCAGCTGATTTCTCAACAGAAATTTTGCAGGTCAGAGAAGATTGGCATGAAATATTTAAAGTGATGAAATGTAAGGACCTACAACCAAGATTACTTTACCCAGCAAAGTCATCATTTAGAATTGAAAGACAGATAAAGAACTTCCCTGACAAGAAAAAGCTAAAAGAGTTCATCACTAGCAAGCCAATATTGCAGGAAATGTCAGAGGGACTACTTTAGGAAGAAAAAAATATATGTTGTATCAAAAATATGAATAATAAAATGGCAATAATTACATATTTATCAACACTTATTTTAAATGGAAATGGATTAAATGTTCTAATCAAAAGGTTGGGTGGCTGAATGGATTAGAAAGCAAGACCCTTACATATGCTACCTACAAGAGACTCACTTCAGATCAAAAGACACACAAAGCCTGAAAGTAAAAAGATGGAAAAAGATAATTCATGAAAATTTAAATAAACAACAGAAAAAGCTGGGGTAGTAATACTTGCACCAGAAAAAATAGACTTTAAAATGAAAGCTATACCAAGAGACAAAGAAGGACCCAGTTATCCCACTTCTGGGTATTTACCTTAAGAAACTCAAAACACTGCCTCGAAGGGACATGTGAATCCATATGTTCATTGCAGCATTATATACAGTAACCACTATATGGAGGCAACCTGAGTGTCCAACAGTGAATGAATGGATAAAGAAGAGATGGTACATTTATACAATGGAATATTACTCGCTCATCTAAATGAATGAATGAACAAATGAATGAAATATTGCCATCTTCAACAACATGAATGGACCTAGACGACATTGTGCTGAGAGGAGTAAGTTGGACAAAGAAAGCAAATGCCATAGATTTCACTTATATTCGGAATCTAAGGAACAAAAAGAACAAACTAATCAAAAACAGATTCACAAATATATATATGTAGAATGTAAAGAACAAAATAAAACAGGAACAAATTCATAGATACAGAGAACATTTTGATGGTTGCCAGATGGAAAGGGTTTGGGAGGAGGATGAAAAAGGGGGAAGGGATTAAGAAGTACAAATTGGTAGTTACAAAATAGTCATGGGTGATGTAAAGTATAGCATAAGGAATATAGTCAATAATTTTGTAATAATCATGCACGGTGTCAGATGGGTACTAGATTTATCAAAGTGATCACTTTATAAGTTACATAAATGTCTAATCACTATGTTGTACACCTGAAACTAATATAATATTGTATGCTAACTATAATTGAAAAATAAAAATATTATAAAAAGATAATTCCTAAGTTCTTCCTATTAAGCCTATTTATTTTTGGAAAAATAGCTGTGAGACATTAAGCCAATGATAGAGATGCCTTCTTATATATTATCATTAACTTCACTTGCTTTTGCAAGAAAATAATCTGCAATTTAAACAATGTTAACTCATTATCTTTCTGCAGTCTATATGTGTGTGAGTGAAACATCAGTATGCAGTAAATCATTTTGGGAGCCTTGAAAAAAGTTATTCACTCTACACTTCCCTGAAATTTCATTTATGGGAGTATCAGTTCTTTAATAGCTGAATGGTTTTTAAAAATAGACAAGTGTTTGGCTGGCAACTGAAGTCATTGTATTCATGATCTAGCTACTCTAGAGTATGAGTCCAGGCTGACAGCTTAAGAGCCCATCTAGTTATAAACTGTAGGAAATGTTAGCACTTTGTTCTGATTCTTTCATCTCCAAAAACTGTCATTTGTCATAAACCAAGCAAGCTTTATCATCTGGTTTATTCAAAGATTAGCTCCAATAGGTTCCAGTAACATAAATGCTGACTGGTAAATCATTCCAGACTGCTAGATGGAGTAAATGAACCAGGTCTAAGAATTTGGAAATGTATTACGGAAAAAGCTTCCATTTGGCTAAATATGACTGTTATTTGAATGTGGATAAATATGCACAATTGAAAGTTAAAGTTTGAACCCAATTAATTGTTTATCTTAACCTGGAACACATTTTTGTGAAAATAAATGTTGAAAAAAACTACTTTATTTTAAATAAAGTGACTGCATTTTTACTTCTTAAGGTAGGTCAACTGCATCTCACAGTTGATGTCATTTATATATATTTTTCATAGTAATGACTATGAAATGGTAGCTGAATTTATGGGAAAAATGAGATCACTTTCATAATTTCTCCTCATTTTATAGAAGCTTCTTTAACAAAAATTATATTGCATTCCTATTGGATGGGTGATTATTCATTTTCACTTTACTTAGTTAATGTTTTAAGAGGAAGACAGTCGGGCAAAATAATTGCAAAAATTGTAATATGTTATATGCATTTTCAAGATAGATTTTAATGTATGATGTAGAAATTAAAAAATATTTGTGTGGTGTTGCTGAAATTGTGAAATAGAAATGTCCAAGGATCTTTCAATCCCCTGAAGCAATGAATAAGCTTGCAAAAACTGTGAGAATCAATTTTTTTTAAACTCTGGAATCTAAGCAAAAACATACAACAGCAACTCAAATGTCCATTGACAGATGAATGGTTAAACAAAAATACTATATACATGTAATGGTCTATTATTTAGCCATATAAAGGAATGAAATCCTACCACATATTACCACATAGATGAACCCTGAGGATATTATTCTAAGTGAAATAAGCCACTCACAAAGAGACAAATACTGCATGATTTTATTGCTAAGAGCTATCTAAAGTAGTCAAATTCATAGAAACAGAAGTAGAATGGTGGTTACCAGTAGATGGGGAAAGGGAAAAAGAGGAATTATTGTTTTAATAGGTATAGAGTTTCAGTCTGGCAAGATAAAAAGTTCTGAAGATCTGTTTAACAAAAACTTGAATATACTTAACACTACTGAACTATACACTTAAAGATAGTTATTATGGTAAATATTATGTTATTTTTTACTATAATTAAAAAATACAATAATCAGGGGAATCCTTAAAGAAGAAAGAAGATGATAATTTTTGGTAAGAGATTGTTGAGACATTTTTACTTGGCTGCCTACCATCTACCACTCACCAGCTCAGAGGTAGCCATGGGGATGATAACCTGGTATGTCTTGCTAGTGCCAGAGGAGCAATATGGATATTGTTTTCAAAGAGTTGTAGTTATACATTTCGACTTGTCTGGCAGCTCCCTGATGGATTATTCAGGGACTTGCCTTTGTTTTGACTCCCTTGGAACTTCCTCAAATTTGGAGTAGCCCCCTTCGTGGTATTTCTCAAAAATCATTTGAAGGCAAGCCACCATCTGGAACAAGGAATAATAGAGATGGCAAGAAGCAGACAAACTAAAAAGCCTAGCAAGAAAGAAGCTGGAGAAGAAGATATATGGGGAAAAAGGTTTTGTAATGCTCTTGTTTGTGGGGATCCTAGAAAAATACATGCAGGCCCAAGGCTAGATGCATACTTATGTAATACCTGAGAAGACTCAAGCTTTCGCTTTTCCTGACCTTAAGGCTTAATACAAACAGAAAGTGAAACCTAAGGTTGAGTTATTAATGGCCTTGTTAATGTACAAAAACCAAAAGAGGTTTTTTGTTTATTAATGTTTTGTCCCTTTCCTTTTTTTTAACTTCTTCCTTCTTTTTTTTTAATTGACTTCAGGCTTTTAAGGAAATCTCTGTCAAATCACTAACTGGCCACTAGGCTAATGGAACAGAGACTTCAGTGACCACACACAACAAAGAATATACTCTTAACAAAAAATAGAAAAATTAGAAAATTCCCTAAACAAACAACTACAATATACAATAGCAGCACACAAAAAAACTAACTCAAAACAAAACAAACAAAAAACCTGAAAAAGGTAACCAAAAGAGAGCTAAAGTGACTGTACTAATATTAGATTTGAAAAAAATCACAAGATACAAAGAAGAACATATTATATTGATAAAAGGGCAAGGTAACTAAGAATATATAACAACTAAAAACATAAACCTATACCCAACTAACAACAAAGCCCCAAATATATGAAGCAAAATTTGATGGAATTGAAGTTCAAAATAGATCATTCTATAATAACAGTTGTAGTTTTGTATACCCCACTTACAAGAATGAATAGTATAATTAGGGAAGAGGTCAATAAGGAATAGAGAACCTGAACATCATAAACCAACCAAACATAACAGATGTATACAGGACACTCCACTATACAACAGCAAAATATACATTCATCTCAAGTGCACATGAAGCATTATCTAGGATAAACCATATGTTAGGCAACAAAACAAGTCTCCATAATTGTAAAACAATGAAAATCATACAAAGTATATTTTCTGATCACAAAGAAATATAAGTAGAAATCAATAATAGAAGGAAAACTCAAAAAATTCACAAATATGTGGAAATTATATATCACACATTTAAATAATGAATGGGTCGAAGAAAAAAACATAAGACAAATTTAAAAATGTATTATGATTAAAAATAAAAACATACCAAATTTATAGGATGCAACAAATGCAGATTCTAGGTGGGGTATTATGGTCATAATCACCTATAATAAAAAAAAGATCTCAAATCATAATCTAACTTCATACTTTTAAGAACTAATAGAAGAGCAAACTAAATGTTAAGCTAGCAGAAGAAAGAAAATAATAAAGCTTATAACAGAGATGTAAAAATTATAAAAAATAAAAACAATAGAAATAATTAACAAAACCAAATTTTATTATTTTAAAAGATCAACAAAATTGAGAAACTTTTCTGTAGACTGAGTAAGAAAAAAGAGAGAAGATAAAATGACTAAAACCAGAAATGAAATTGGGTATATTACTATGGCCTTACAGAAATCAGGAAGGTAATGAAAGAATACTATGAATGTCAACAAGTACATGTCGACAAATTATTAAGTTATCTGAAATAGACAAATTTCTTGAAATGCACAAACTATCAAAGCTGATTCAGGAAAAATTTGAAAATATGAATCTTCTATAAATAAAGGAGATTAAATCAGTAATCAAAAACTTCCCAAGTAAGAAAAGCCCATTACCAGTCTTCACTGGTGAATTCTACCATTTAAAGAATAATGGACATAATTTTAGAGAAAATAGAGGAGGACAAAATTCTTTCTTATTCATTTTATGAAGCCAGCATTACCCTGTTTCTAAAGCCAAACAAATACAATACAGGAAAACTACAGACTAATACACCCATCAATATATATGCCAAATCCTTAGCAATAGCAAAATGAATACAACAGCAAATCTAAAACATTAAATATCATGACCAAGTGAAGTGTATACAAGGAATTCAAGGGTGATTCATTATACAAAGATCAATCAATGCAATATACCACATAAATAAAATAAAAGAAAAAAACTCACACAATTATTTCTATGGATGTAGAAAAAGCATTCAACATTTTCCAACACACTTTCATAATAAAAACACTCAACAATATAAGAATAGAAAGTAATTTCCTCAACCTGATGAGAGGCATCTACGAAAAAACAACAACTAATTATTTTTCATACTGATGGAAGATTGAAATATTTCTTCCTAAGGTCAGAAACCAGACAAGAATGCTTGCTTTCACCACTTCTCTAAAATATTCTAAGAGTTCCAGCCAGAGCAAGTAGCCAAGAAGAAGGAAAAGAATGGCATTTTCTTGGCTATTCCAGGCCTTCTGCCTCTCCCTATAAACTTTAGAATCAGTTTGTCTTTATCCATAAATTAATTTGCTGGAATTTTGATTAGCATTGTGTTGAATCTACAGATGAAGTAAGGAAGAATATACATCTTAACAATAAATGTTGAGTCTTCTTACTCATGTACATGAAATATCTTTCTATTTATTTAGATCTTTTATTTCCTTTTGTCAAAATTTTGTAGTTTCCCTCATATTTTATAAGATTTATGCATAGGTATTTTTTGTACTAATGTAAATGGTGTTATGTTTTTAATTTCAATTTTCAGTTGTTTATTACTAATATATAGAAAAGCAATTGAATTCTGTATACTATTCTTTTATCCTGCAACCTTGCTATAAATGTTTACTAGTTCCAGGGCATTTTTATTGATTCTTTGAGATTTCTTTTCATAGACAACAATGTCATCTATGAACAAAGAGAGAGTTATTTCTTCTTTTTTGATCTATAGTCCTTTTATTTTCTTTTGTCGTCTAATTACATTAGCTAGGACTTTCAGTACAATCTTCAATAGAAGTGGTGAAAGTGGCTATCTCGCCTTTTTTTCTGAACTTTGGAGAGAAGTATCTAGTCTCTCATTTTTAAGTGTCATGTTAGTTGTAGGTTTTTAGTAGATACTGTTTATCAAGTTGAGGAATTTCCTCTCTATTCCTAACTTGTTCAGAGTTTTTATCATGAACATGTGTTGGATTTTGTCAAATGCTATTTCTGCATCTGATAATGTGATTATGCAATTTTTCTTCTTTAGCTTGTTGATGTGATCTATTACACTAATTGATTTTCAAATGAGGAAACATCCCTTATATACATATAATAAATCCCTCTTGGTCATGATTTTTGTTCTTTTATACGTTGTTGAATTCAATTTATTAATATTTTGTTTTAGATATTCACATTTATGTTCATGAGAGGTATTGTTCTCTAGTTTTCATTGTTTTTAATATCTTTGATTTTGGTATGAAGGAAATGCTGGCCTCATAAAATCAGTTAGGAAGTGTGCCTTTTGCTTCTATTTTCTGTAAGATATATTAGATAAATATTATTAAATATTATCATTAAATATCTTCTAGAATTTGCCATTTAAGCCATCTTGGATCTTTATTAATTTTAATATTAATGTTTACAGTTATAAATTGTCCTTGAGCACTGCTTTCACCACATCTCATAAATTTTGGTATGTTGTGTCTCATTTTCATTCATCTCAAAATATTTTCTAATTTATCCTGTAATTTCTTCTGTGACTTTGTGTTTGTCTAGAGTATATTGCTTAATTTCCATATATTTGTTAATTTTTATTTTTCTTTCCATTTTTTATATAATGTTAGATTCCATTGAAGTCAACAAACATAGTTTAAATAAAGTCAGCTGTTTAAAATCTATTGATACTTGTTTTGTGGCCTAAAATATGGTTTGTGGTAAGGGATGCTCCATGTACACTTTTTAAAAAAGGTTTATTCTTTTGTACTTTTATTTCAGCTTGAAGGACTTCCTTCAACATTTTTTTTTGTATGGCAGAACTAGTAGTGACAAACTCTCAGATTTGTTTATCTGGAAATGTCTTACTTTCTTTTTCAATTTTAAAGGCTAGTTTTGTCAAATATAAACTTCATGGTTTACCACTTTTTTCTTTTAGCACTTTGAATATGTAATCCATTGTTTATGTCCTCCATGATTTCTGATGTGAAATGAGCTGTATATCTTATTTCAAATCACTTTTAGATGATGATTCCCTTCACTCTTGCCATTTTCAAGATTTTCTTTTTATCTCTGTCTTTCAAAAGTTTAATTATAATATGTCTTGGTGAAGACCTCTTTGGTTTATTTGAATGTTTGAGCTTCCTGGATATATATTCATGCCTTCTCAAATATTCTTTTTGACCTTTCTCTCTCTCTTCTACTTCTGGAATTCTATTATGCATATTTGGTATACTTGATGGTGTCCTACAGGTCTCAATTTTTCTTTATTCTTTTTAGTTCTGCTCCTTAGACTGGATAATTTCAATTGTCCTATCTTCACATTATCAGATTCTTTCTTCTGCCTGTTAAAATCTGCTGTTGGGTCTTGTAAGGATTAATTTTATGTGTCAATTTAGCTAGGCTACGGTATCCAGTTGTTTGGTCAAACATCAGTCTAGATGTTGCTGTAAAGGTATTTTTTTAGATATGATTAACATTTAATTAGTAATTTGCTTTGAGTGGGCCTCATTCAGTCAATTATAGGCATCAAGAGAAAATACTGATGTCTCCCAAATAGGAAGGAATTTTGCCTCAAGACTGTAACATATAAATTCTACCTAAATTTCTAAGATTGTAAGAGCAAATCTTGCCAGAATTCACAGCCTGTTGATTTTTCCTGCAGATTTTGGATTTTCCAGCCCTCAAATGACATAAGCCAATTCCTTAAAATCGATCAATAGATGATAGATAGATGACAGATAGATGGATAGACAGGCAGATAGATAGAGATCCATTTCCAGCCTATTAGTTGTGTTTCTCTGGAGAACTCTAATCGAGCTCCTTTAGTGAAAATTTTATTTCAGTCCTCATACTTTCTAATGCCGAAATGTTTATTTGGTTCATTTTTATAACTGATATCCTTTATGATATTCCATATTTGATGAGACATAATTCTCATGGTTTCTTTCAGTTCTTTGTCTATGGTTTTCTTTAGCTCTTTAAGCAAATTTAAATGAGTCGATTTAAAGCTTACTAAATCCAACATCTGGGCTTCTTCAGGAGCAGTTTCTATTGTCTTTTTCTTGAGTATAGACCATGCTTTCTTGTCTTTGTGTTTGTCTCATAACTTTTTTGTGGTAAACTGGGCATTTTGAACATTACTACTTGGCTACTCCGTAAACCAGATTCTTCTCCATCCCCAAGGTTTATTGTTGAATTTTTTTGGAGTAGTTGTTTGTTTGTTTAGTGACTTCTGGACTAATTTTGTAAAGTCTGAATTCCTTGTCATGTATAACTATTGAAGTCTCTCTTCAACTTGCTTAGTGGTCAGTTAATGATTTGACAAGAGATTTCCTTAAAGGTCTGGAATTTTTAAAATCCCAGTTATTGCAGATGGGGATATTTGTGTGTGTTGGGACATAACATCAACACCCAGCTTGTTAGTTTATAGCTCTACTTAATCCTGCATTTTTTGCTTGCAGGGAACCTAGAAGTCAGCCAGAGATGAAAGTTTATAGCCTTCTCAGGTATTTCTTGAGTATGCAATACACCCTGGGCTTGCAGGAGGCTTTCTGTGTTCCCAGGAATGTCATAGTTTTGCTGGCCTTTATTTCCCAAATATCTCAATCCCAGCCTTTACTCCTACCTAGGCTTTTTGGTTAGTCTATTAATTGTCCCAATGGTAATCCATTAACCTAGACAGCAGCAATTAATACATTTGCCTTTAAATGTTTTCAACAAAGGTCTCCAGTAACTGCCTCAGGACTGGGAGGGTTAGATGAGATTAGAGTAAGCCTTTAAACCAGTATTACAGGGATCCACCAGACAGATCAAAACAATCAACTACATTTCTTTGAAAATATGGGCCCTATTATCTTTCTAGTACTGCTACCTATACCAGAATGTAGCCTGTTGTATTCAAGGCCTTGACCAAACTTGGATGAGGGATGGAACCAGGGTAAATTAAAAGGCCACAAATCTCTTTACCAGGATTCAGATGTTTTTCCTTGTTTTATTTATTTATTTATTTATTTATTTATTTATTTATTTATTTATTTATTTTTGCGTTGATTTCTGCAAGATTTAGGTTAGTGTCTAGAGTTCTATATTAAATATTAAATAAATTGGGCAGAAACCTGTCAAAAGTTGATTTTGACAGGTTTCTGCCCAATTTATTTAATATTTTCATGGAGGAACAGACTTTTGGAGTTGCCTACTCTGCCATGTTTTTGCTCAATTCTATTAAAAATATTTTTTAAGTTAAACTTTAGTGATATTGCAACTGGAGTGCAACTGAGTCTGGAGCTTATGCTGTCTGTGCTGCTCAGCCAATAGACCGACACAAGAGGTGGGCTATATAGAATAAGCGTTTATTTTCAGAGCACCAATGATGGGAGAAGGCAGCAGTTTAACACCTTCAAAAACTGCCTTCCTTTCTCAGTCTGGTTTAAGGTATTTAAGGGAATATCTAGGCATTATTCCAGAGGCTGCATGACAGTTGTGGGGGTGGGGGCATCTATTGTGCTTCATGGAGCCTTCCCTCTGGCAACATGGACCTCTAGTGGTATTAGCAACCCAGGAACAAAGATGGGAATAGTCTAGAAAGAATGCTAGACCATAAAGATTGTAATCAGTAAGCATTAGGGCATTAATCATAAGTTTCAGGGTAACTTTCTATGGCAGGGGCCATTCCAAGCTCTGAGTCAAGCTGAAGGGGACAATCTATTGTTAAGCTACAGGGTAAGGAAAGATGAAGCTGGGGCCACTGAGAAGCTTCTACTACAGGGGTCCCAACCAGGCCCTTCTTCAAAATAACTGTACATTCATAAGCAGTTATAATAAATTATATGAGATCCTTGTACATTTTATCCAATTCACCTTAATGGTAACACTTTGTAAAAATATAACATAATATCACAACAAAGATATCTACATTGACACAATCTTAATAGATTTCCTCAGTTTTACTTGAACTTGTGTGTGCATGTGTATATTTAATTATATACATTTTCCCTGAGTAGTTATCTGTATTCACCACCACAGTCAAGATACAGACCAGTTCTAAGAGCAAAAGAATCTTCTTTGTTTTTCTTTTTTTTATAAACATACTCACCTCCTTCTCTTCCTTCACCATCCCTAATCTCTGATGTTAAACAAAAAATTCACAGCCAGAAGCTTTTCAAAAGAAATGGTTAGTTGAGCTATTTGCTAGCCAGAAAAAGGACCAGAATTCTGTATTATGCAGTCTGAAACACAAACATCAGGGATAGGTGGAAAAGACAAACATGTCTGTTGTCCTCCAGTTGAGAGACTCTTTTATAACTCAAGTTTGAGAAAGAAAAATGTAAGTTATTTTGAAAGAATTTATATAGAATATGGATAAAGGGGGCGGGACAAGGAGAAATGAGGCTAGTTCTGGGATAGGGTATAATGTCTAGGAGGAAGTGTGTGCTCTTTAGAATTGATTATGGATAACAAACAAATCATGCATAGCAAGATATAGAGGCAAGGTTGGTAGTGCCTGATGGCTAACTACTGGATATTCTCTTTAGATAATTGCAGAAATAGCCACATACAAGTTAATTCAAAGTTTCAACATACATTCAGGAATGTAAAGAGTCTTTTGTTGGTTTTGCCTGGCACTTGTTAACTGATTAATCTCTTTTGTCTCTTTCTTCTACCCTCTGGCCTGCTGTAATTTAATTTGAGACACCTCAGTTTTTTTTTGTTGTTGTTGTCATTTGCAAACACTAATCTGTCTACCATTTCTCAAATATTATTTCAAAAATATTATCCAAATGATATAATGTTTGTAACTTTTTGTGTTTGTCTCTTTCCATTCACTGTAACTTCCTGGAGATTTGTTCAAGTTTTATGTATAGCTTGTTCATTTTTTATTGCTGATTAGTATTACAGTTTCTTTAACCATTTACCCTTTGAAGAACATCTGAATTATGTTTATGTTAGACTATTACAAATAAGGCTGCTGTGAATATTTGTGTAAAGATTTTTTTGTGAATAAATCTTTATTGCTTGAGATAAATGTCCACAGGTGGTGGTACAGAAAAATCAGACCGGCAAGAAACCAAGCACCATTCAGAGAGTTGGAGAACTCAGGTGTATTATGCCAGTGGTCCCAGAAGAGTTAGTGCTCTGAAGATCTGGGCCCCAAGCTCAGGGGTAACCTTACCCTGATAGGGCTTATCTGTGCAGTTACAATTGATTGGCTCATGAGATTCTCAGACAGGAATTTAGGCAATGCATGTGTTATCTAGACAGAATGAGCAAAGGGGATACATCTGTTGTCTAGACAGAACAAGGAAAGGGAAGGGTGAGTCTTCAGTTAATCTTGAGGTCACCCTGCCCTTCCACCTGTGTGGCAAGCATGTCTACAGAAGCAGAACAAAGAGCTGATTATAAGGTTAGCCATTTGAGTGAAAAATTTCTCTTCAGTAGAATTGCTTGGTCCTATAGTTATTGCATGCTCAGCTTTATAAGAACCTGACAAATAATCATCCAGAATGTGTGAACCATTTTACCTTTTTCCCAGCAATATATGAGTAATTCCACTTCTCTGCATCCTCACCAACATTTAGTAGTTATACTATATTTTATTTTATCCCTTCCAACAAGTGTGTAATGATAACTCATTGTTATTTTAATTTGTATTTCCCTAGTAGTTAAAGATATTGAATACCTTTCATGTGCTTGTTTTTAATCTGTATATTCTGTTTGGTAAAATGTCTGTTTGTGTCTTTTGCCCACTCTATATCTCTATCTATCTCTATCTCTATCTATCTCTATCTATCTCTATCTCTACCTCTATCTCTGTCTCTGTCTCTATCTCTATCTATCTCTATCTCTACCTCTATCTCTGTCTCTATCTCTATCTCTATCTCTATCTCTATCTCTATCTCTATCTCTATCTCTATCTCTATTTCTATCTCATCTTTATCCATCTAACTATATATCTATATACACACAAGAACAAAGAAGCAATAGAAATACTGAGCTACCAGAAAGCAAAACATAAAGTGGTTGCAGGAAAACTTCATATTTCAATAATCACTCTAAATGTAAATAGACTGAACTCACCAATAAAAAGGCACAGAGGTGAAGATTAGATCAAAAAACAAAACCCAACCATATGCTGATTCTAGGAGACACATCTCAGCTCCAAAGATGAATATAGACTCAAAGTGAAAGGGTGGAAAATGATATTTCACGCAAATGGCAGCCATAGAAAAGCAGGAGTAGTGGTACTAATATCAGATGAAATAGACTTCAAAGATAATAGATAGATAGATAGATAGATAGATAGATAGATATTGATAGATATAGATATAGATACATTTAACAATTGAGTTTTGAGAGTTCTCAATGTAATCTAAATTCTAGTCCTTTGTTGAATGTGTACTGTGCAAATATGTTTGACCAGTTTGTAGCTTTTCTCTTTATCCTAGTCACATGGACTTTCAAGAACAAAGGCTTTGAATTTTGATGAAGCCTAATGGATAAATTATTTCTTTTTTTCATTATACTTTTTGTGTAAAAGCTGAGAACTCTGTTTAGCCTTTGGTCACAAAGATTTTTTCCTATGCTTTACTTTTTTCTAGAAATTTTATAGTTTTATATTTTACATTTAAGTCTGTGCTCCATTATGAGTTAAGCCTATTAGGTGTGATGTTTAGTTGAAGTGTGGTTTCTGTTGTATTGTTTTGTTTTGTTGTTGTTTTGTTTTGCCTATAAGTGTCCAATTGTTCTACACCATATGTTGAAAAACCTATCCTTTCTCCACTAGATTGCTTTTGCACCTTTGTCAAAAGTCTGTTGGGCGTAGTTGTATGAGTATTTCTGGGTGTCCATTATCTTTCCTTGAGCTATGTATCAATTTATCCACCAGTTTAACAATATCTTAATTACTATATAGAGATATAGATGTAGATATAGAAATATACACCACATTGGAAAGAGTGTATTATTCTTCCTTTACAAAATTATTTTGACTATACTAAATCCTGTGTCTTTAAATATACAATTTTGAATAAGATCACCTGTCTACAAAAACAAACAAACAGATTTTTATAAGAATTTCAATAAACTTTTAGATAAATTTGGGGAGAATTTACATCATTTTTACACGTTGAGTCTTCCAGTCCATGAACACACGCTGTTACATTTATAAGCCTTCTTTGATTTCTTTTATTTGCATTTTGTAGTTATCAGCATACAGATCTTGTACATATTTTGATAAGTACTTCCTTTTTTTGGAGTTACAGTAAATTATACATCTTTAAAAAGTTTTATTTCTGCAGGTCCATTGTCAGAATATAGACAAACAATTGATTTTTACATGTTGATACTTTATGCTGTGACCTTGCTGAATTGATTGATTAGTTTAAGGCAGTTTTCACAGGCCTACATAATTCCTTTATTCGAATAAGTTGTAGCAGCTATTATGACATAGGATTAAGAATATGCACTCTTGAAAAAGTCTGAAAACTATGTCACTAAACGAACCCCACATGCACCATCATCATATCAGAATCCTGGGGCTCAGTAGAAATGGAAATTAAGAAGACTTAAATATACTGGATAATAAAGATAGGTGCTTCAGGTAAGACCTAGTGATTCGGGCTGCCAATCATTACCAATTTCTAAAATTAGAAGATAGCAATGTCTCAAAGGAGACCCTCTGATAGAGAAACCAGTATTCATGAGTGGTATTTCCCAGTCATCCACACATGTTTAAATAATATGGTTTCACAATTGACCTCATAAAAAGAGATTTCGCGTACTGAGTTTATAATTAAACTTTATCATTTAAACAAGTTGCATAAAATGATTGATAATACTGAGGCCAAAATTTTGTCTGTGTACCCTCTTTTCATCAAGTACCGTTCAGTTGTTATGGTCTTTGGCAACACCATGTACTATGTTCTGGGAACAAATTTTCCATGGGATAATTACCTTAAAAATTTAGAAGTTGGTTCTATTTTCTAGTGGTACCCATGATGAGCTTCCTAGAATGTCAGTTTCAAAACCACAGAGATTTTTGCCTCTCTTATTTTTGTTTTATAGCTGGTGCTTTGAGCCAAATAAATATTTGTTAAATGACTTGATGAAGGAATAGTTTAGAAATCAAATCTCTTAAGACCTACACTTTTTTGTAGTTTTTTAAAAAGTAAAGGTCATAAAAACCTTAACATTCAACTCTTGATTTCAGAGGTCTTAAAATCACTTTACCAACAGGGGGATATTAGTCAAAGAGTAGAAATAGTTATACAAGATGAATAAGTCCTAGAGATCTACTGTACAGCATAGTGCCTATAGTTACTAATAATGTACCGTGCACTTTAAAATTTGCTAAGAATGTAGATCTTAAGTGTTCTTATTAGCAAAAAAATAATAATAAATAAAGAGGACAGAAGGAAACTTTTGGAGGTAGTGGATATGTTTATGACATAGATTGTGGTGATGCTTTCAAGGTTGCATACATGTTTTAAAGCTCATCAATTTTTATACATTTAAATTGCACAGCTTTTGTATGTCAATCATACCTCAGTAAAGTGAGTTTTTTTTAAAGCACTATATTAATTTCATTGAAATTAGTCCCAGGATGTAGCTGTTGATGTAGCTCAGTCCTACGTAGGTGTAAATGACACCTTTGGCCAGAATTAAATAGAAAAAAATAATTGATGGAGGAGTGTAAAATCTTTAGGTCTTAATTTAATTTGACACAAGAGCAAAATATTTTTTATTACATCTTTGGACTTTATTTATTTAATATTTGTTTATTGGAAGTTCATAAAGTCAAATTTTCAAATTTTTCAAAATTGGAGCATTTCTATATTCAGTTTATTTTATTATTGATATATCTAAATGTGATACTTTACTAGAAGCTCTGATGAACTATATGGAGCAACAATGATGGACAGAGGATAGGAACTAGGAGAGGAAGAGTAGGAGACTAAGACTACAGGGACAGCAAGGTTATGTTTGTAAATTGATAACTTGCTGCTATATATGTGGTAAATCGTGATAATGAGGGCATGGAAACCAGGTGACTAGACAAAGTCCGCAATTAGTTCATGACTATAGTGCCAGTAGCACAAGGCTCAGTAGGCAAATAAGAAAGTTTAAATGTGCTGGATGGAAAGAAAAGGCACCTCTAATAAGATCTAGTGACAGGATAATGCAGCTACTCACTTGGCTTACCATAAGTTTAATTAATGGTTAAGCCATGTGAGATAAAAGAACAAAGACCTCCTGGAATATTGGAATGAAAGTGGATCTGAGAACTCATAGAAAAACAAACAACTAAACAACTCAATAATAGGATAAAAAAACACAAAATGAGAAAAAGATTTCAACAGATATTTTATTAAAGAAGGTATACAGATGGCAAATTAGTACACCAAAAGATATTTCACATCATTAATTATTAGGGAAATGCAAATTCAAACAACAATATGTTACCACCACATACCTATCAGAATGGCTAAAATTAAAAATATTAACTATATCAAGTACTGGCCAGTATATAAACTATAACTGTCATAAACTGCTGAGAGCAACATAACATGGTACAGACACACATTGAAAAACAGTTCAGCAGTTTCTTTAAAAGTTAAACATACATATAACATATGATGTACACATTCCGCTCCTAGATATTTACCTGAAAGAAATGAAACATGTACATAGAAAGATTTGTGCACAAATGTTTATAGCAATTTTATTTGAATTAGCCAAAAACTGTAAGGGAACAAACCAATTGGCTATTAAGAAGTAAGTGGAGAAGATTCGGAGAAACATGGTGGAGTGAGAGACGTCCCCAGATCTCTCCTCTTGAAACAACAATAAGCTGAACATCTAAAACTAAACAAAAAGCACTCAAACTGCACACCAGCACGTCTGAGCATGGGATCTGTGCATAAGAGCTACAACAGGGCAGAACCCAGGGGGTCGGGCAGTGGACTGGGAGAAATAAAGAAGTTGCCTCTTACAGCTGTTGGACCTTCCTATATGAGGAGGCGGAGGGGAGAAGGCGCAGCGAGTTCCCTGAACAGCCTTTCCTGGGAGAATTGTGAGCTCCAGTGGCTGGTGACAAGGCCCAGTCATCAAGGCAGAAAGCAGAGAAGCAGGATGGCAGAGAAACAAGTTGATTTTTACCAGCCGTGGTTGCAAAATTGAGGCTGGGCCGAAGCCCCCAATCCCCAACCCAGAGGAGCCCTCCCTCCATACCCTCTGAGACCTAACAGCGTGAAGCCCCAGCAAAATCTGAGCAAAAGCTACCGAAACTGTTGCAAACATTGACAGGGACTGAGACTGAGGGTAGCAAGCGTGATTAAACATCTACAAGAAAAAAAGAGCATCATTAAAGCTTCATATATAAAGCAGAGATCCAACAAGCTTAGACACCACCTACTGCAAACTAAAAGAAAAGCTCCTTTTTTGAAACAGGATAAGGAAAGACCTTTGTATAATAAATCTTCCTTCTGAAAAAAAGCAGAATACACTTACATTAATGCTCAAGCAGAGAAATAGTCCATTTAACACCATGAACAACCAAAGTGACAAGGCATCTCAAAAAGAAAGAAAAAAATCTCCAGAAAATAAGTTTACAGACATAAGAAATATGTGACTTAAAGGACAGAGAATTCAGGATGGTATTTCTAAAAAAATCCAGTGAGTTCCGAAACGAGTCATATCAACAATTTCAGGAAATGAAAAAACAACTAGATGAGAAGAATGAGATCTTTAGCAAGGAGATTGAAACCCTCAGAAAGAACAGATCTTCTGGACATGAAAAAAACACACTGCAAAAGTTGAAAAATGAAATAGCTAGCTTGAGAAATAGAGTCAATCAAATGGAGGAAAGGATCGGTGATATCGAAGACAGAAATCTAGAAATAAATCAGGAGGAAGAAGAGAGAAAATGAAGAATGAAAAATAATGAAAGAGAAATACAAAAACTAGCTGATACCAACAGGAAAGTAAACATAAGAATAACGAGCATTCCAGAAGGAGCAGAAGAGGAACAAGGATTATAAAGCACTTTCAGACAAATAGATGACAAATTTTCCAAACCTAAGGAATGAGCTGGAGCTTGGAATTCAAAAAGTTAACAGAACACCCAATTATTTCAACCCAAAAAGGCCTTCCCAAGACACAGTATATTAAAATTATCAAAAATCAATGACAAAGATAGAATTCTTAGGGCAGCCAGTAGAGACGACGGTAACTTATAAAGGAAAACCCATTATTATCGTTGGACTTCTCAGCACAAACCTTACAAGCCAGAACGAGTGAAATCAAATATTCAAACTATTAAGTGAAAGG